>CM017805.1:27799257-28399257 GCA_008086715.1 Sitobion miscanthi | reverse complement strand
ATTTTTGTTATATAAAATTATATTCTATGTATTAACTTAATCAATAATTATTAACTAGTAACCACAATTTAAGATATACAGATTACCAGTACCGCGAATATGATGGGCCTCACAATGTATATATGGGGGGCCTCGGATTTTACCATTACCATACATAAGATTATAAAACAACTGTAAAATCAAATATAAGAATTCAATCATTTGAATTATGTATTTTTGTGTAAATAAATATTAAGTATATAGGTCCTATTTCATTGGCTCAAAAAAAAAAGAAAAACGGGAATTTTTGCGCAAAATTGATTTTGGTTTTTGGTGTAACTAAAAAAAAAATAACCGTAATACATACAATTTTTACTGCATGTTAGGTTATTCATATTAGCATTTTCTATACACAATATTTTCAAAATATTTTGAGCTGTTTACGGACATTTTCAGTTTCTAATTTTTTTAGTTTTTTATTCTATAAATATCAATAAAATTTGTTAGATAAAAAAGCTTGAAAATTTAATTAAGGCTCCTAATATATTGTTTCAAAAACAGATGAAAAATATTAAAAAAATTGTTTACAAGCTTTTATATTGACAAAATACATAAAAATCACGATAATGTGCAAATTATTTTGAGTTAGAAATTCATAAAAATTTTTCTATTTAAATCTAAGATTTGAAAATGTAATACAAGATTACTCATAAGTTTGTCTACCATTATCAAAAAAAAAAGTCTACCAGCAAATAAAAAAAAATTTTATGAGCGTTCGAAGTTAATATTTTTTCAAGATTAGGGTTAGATTTTCAAGTTAATATTTTTTTATTCAATTGATTTTTCAAGTAGAAATTTTGTTATTTTGTTGTAATTCAAAAACAAATTTTTGTAGGTACATGACAATTTCAGTGAATGTTTATATTTTCAGTTTCTATACACCATAAAAATACGACTCTTTTTGAGCTGTTTACGAACATCGTCAGTTTTAAATTTGTTTAATTTTTTTTTCTATAAATATCAATAAAATTTTATTTGTTGGGTAAAATTGCGTGAAAATTTAATACAAGACTCCTGATATATTGTTACAATAGCGGTCAAAAATATTAAAAATACATAGGCACAATTTTATTTTATATGTATTTAAAATTTAATAATATTATTTTGTAGTTAAAAATGTATAAAATGGTCAACTTTTATATCTTAAAGATTGAAAATTTGAAACAACGTTCCGCGTAAATTGGTTGTATATAAATTACTTTATTCATAATATTATCATCAAATATACTTGGCAATAATATATGCTGAATGTCTTCGCTCAGAATCGATTTTCTTATACAATGATATTATATCGTCAAATTCAAATTTAACACCATCCATAAAAGTGACTCACTTGTAACCAACTGTACAGCAGAACGAGACCCCCTTGTCAACCTTTTTCTAATTGCACAGTGGTTTTTCCTATTTGAATGTACTTTAAAGATTCATTCATTTGTACCTATCTTCAATTTTACCAAATTTATCTGTCATGGAATTCACTAAATTAAAAAACTAAATGATTGAAATCAAAATTTAATGTATTATAAATTTATAGCATATTATCAGGTTATACAAGGTAGTCTTGAAAACGTTTTAAGTGGACGTGATTACCCAGATAATTATAACAGGTAGTCTGGGAAAAATGTAGGTAGTCAAATAACCTGGAAGTACCATAGTAATAACTATACTCTGTCCAGCGAAAGAACACATTAATTCAGTGCATCCACACGCTACACTTTGCCATTGAGACCAATTCTATGACTTAGTATCACATGAGGATTCACAGATGAACCAAATTTTTGTCAGGCTACTGTGTTCTCTTACTGGAAAAATATAATTTTACAGTGTATTCTTCTCATAAGATTTTTATCCGGTCTGGTTAGTTCACACTTTTCAATATCAATATTTTTAGTCAGCTATTGTATCCAATGATCGGCCACAGCAAAAAAATTATTTTACTGTGTTGGTTTTTACAATAACAAGCTTGTTGTTGGAATTATAATATGACGCAAACAGAGTGCGTTAGCCACTGCTGTGCGCCGATGGCTGCAGACCAAAGTTACTCTTGTCTATTATATGAAACAGAATATACTAATATAATTGTACAATTTTTATTTTATTTTTTATGCATGGCAAAATTGTAAAAAAAATAATTAATTTTATTATTTAATATATAATAAATAACTATACATTGCATTTTTTATATTCAGGCTGAGGAAGCAAAAGCAGCAGCAGAAGCCAGCAAGAAAGCAAAGAAGGGAAATTACAGCAAACGGGGTAGAGCAAAATAAGTTACTAGAATTTCATTAATTTATTAATCTATTTTTGGTTAATTTTTTCATAATTGAATAATGCACAATTCAATATTTGATTTGGACTAGAGATTTATGAATTTTGCTAATTTCTATAAGGTCAACAAATTTTTAGTTTATAAACTACTCAAGTTTACTCTTAATATCTAACTTGTAAAAGGTTTTTTTTTGGCAATAAAAGATCTCTTTTTCTATTGTATATTTTATTGAAGTTTTGCCATTTGGCACATAAACCTAACATTTTATTTTTATTAACTTTTTTTATTTATACACTATTTAGCTGGTTTAAATATCAGGTAAGTAATAGATTATATTTATATCATCTATCAAACATCTATTCAGCACTAATCTCATTTTAATAAAAGCAAATTGATCCATTATATAATTTATATCTATAAGTTGACATGGTAAGGTTAGGTTAGGTTCTAAATCGAAAGAATCTAAAAAATCTTAAAAAAAAACCCATAACCTATGCTATTGTAGATATTGTATAGATTGTATTATTTGAAAACATCGTTTTTTTGTGTAAAAAAATAAACTTCCTATTTTTTTTTATTTTTATAATAATAATTTCTGTTCAATTTTATTACATTTATTCTTATATATAACATACTAGCTAAATTACCCGGTGTAGCCAGGAAAAAAAATTCTGATTTGTTACATTTCCATCGAAAATCTCAAAATCTCTGTTTGACCAACTTCCCGGGTTGTACTTCTAATTTACCCATTTTAAATTGCCGATCTTCTTCCCAGAGATCTAATCTATCACTGTACTAAATGTCATAGCAATCGGATGAATGGTTTAGGAATGCATAAAGGACACACACACACACATTCTTTTTTATGTATAATATATAGATATTGAATAAAAACAATATCATATAATTATGTAATTTAATCTACCAATTATCTAATATATAAATTGTGGTACAGACGTACAGTGATCGAAAATTGAACATTTGAACCTTAGATCATAGTACATATAATGATTATACCTATATCTGACAGTCTGAAAACTTGAACCACGATATATCATACGTATATCTTAAATCGTCACTTGAAACCACTGAATTAAATACAAATTAGTTCAGCGCTTGAAACCCTGAAGAATCTACAACTCAATTTATACTTTTATAGTATTGCTCTGTGTTTGTAGTAAGTAGCAAGTTGTAGTTATATCTTAGTCCGTTGTCTGTATCAAATTACAAGTTTAAATCTTAACCTACAAAACAAAATTTGATAAGCTTATCAGTTATCACTATCCACTATCAGTTGTTAAGTAAAATTAAAAGCACTCCGTTTCAACAAGTTTGATTCGTATTTCGTTTAGTTTTCAGATATAGTATATTAGATTGTTATTATTATTATTGTTAATATTGAAGAAAAAATAGTAGTTACCATATTTTTAATCGATTTTTTGTTTGTTTTAACTTATATTATATTTTCATTGTTTTTAAACTTCGTTTTGTATGTATGTTACAGTAACTCGCATACTCAAACAGATAACTTAATGTAAAACTATGTAATTTTGATTTTTATGTTTCAGATAATTTGTGCAATCTGTTAGATTCTGATAATCTTCCATCACACATTTTCAATAGTATGTATCTCTGAATGCCTATTGACTTTTGAGCTTAATATTTGTGTTTTAAGCTGTTTTATAATTGGTATTTAATTATTGCAGTATGTACTTATCTTGCTGTCCTTGATTAATTTTCTTAGTGCATGTGTGTGTGCTATATGCTTGTGTTATAGTCATTTTATTTGCACGCTGGAGGGGATTTTTACTGACCCTCAAAAATATTCAATGAGCTAGAATGTTTTGATTACAATACATTATATTCTAGTCGATGATTCACCTTTGGATATCCAATACGTAAGTACTCATTAGTAAATTGTTTGCTTAATTTTATTTATTAAAAAAAAACGGCACTACTTCTTAATTTGTTCATCTGTTTGTTACATTTAAGTAATACATTGTTACTTCTATAATACTTAATGAACATACACTATAAACCTAGAGATACCTAGAGAATGTGCATTTGTAAAATAAATTATTTTTAGTTAAAGTACATTTAACAAAAAGCTTTCTTAATTCAAAGTTTGAATTAGGTACAAATAAATTCAATTTTGAAACTCATATCTTGCATTTTTTTTACATTTTTGATTTTTCGGGACTTTTGTTGACATTTTTAATAATTTCTGTCAGTTAAAACTTTTCCCCCCTTTTTATATTTTTTTCATTTTAATCTTATGAACATTGTATGCACATTATACTTAATTAATAATATTTTACACTTACGATTTTTATGTTTTTAAATGATGATTCTTTTTTAAACTTAAAAGTGCATTTTAAATAGAATTTTGTTAAAATATTAATGCATTTTTAAAGTTTTTAATACATTAAATTCACAGCTTTAATCATAGCTTTATAATTATAGCAAATATAAATAGCCATTGATCAATTTAATGTACTTATTATAAATAATAATATTACCTATTTATTTATATATTCATAAAGTTACATACCATCCAATCACATACCTACAATTTCAAAATGATTGAACTTTTTAAAAAATATTCTATCGCATATTCATACTTATAAAAATATACTAAATTGTTTATTATTTACTTGAGTAGTTGAAAAATGTTTGATCATTAATTAGTGTGATTCAATAAATTTTGTAAAATATGAATTTATACACTGTTTATAATCATAACCATAATATGACAGTAATTTCTACTTATTAGATGTTATTATTATATTATACATGCACTATTGCACTGGAATGAGAACCACAAAAAGTCATTAAACGTACATTGTCAACATGTTAAAACAAAACCACATAATTGTATGTCAATTAATTTTTTTTCTTCACTTACAGATTTTAAATAAACAAATAAATATATAAAAGTATGAAATTAATACTTTTAAATCAAAACTTAATTAACGCTTACATTTTCATAATTATGTAATTTATACATTTCTAAAAGTGTACCCTTTATTGGTATGGTATCTTTTATCTATTGATATTTTAACCATAAATAACCTAGTTGCCCTAGTTAATACTTATTATTTGAACTATATATCCTTCAATATTGCTAATATAAAAAAATCATTTTTTGGTAAAATAGTATTTAGATTGTCTAACTAAACTAAGTTGTGTAAATAGAAATGAGTATATGAAATACATCTTTTAAATTACATTACTGATACAAAAATTTAAAAAAAATTACTGTGAAACCTTTCTAATATTTAAAAATAGGTATATTTATAACCTTACTACCACAATAGTATTTTGCATAAATTATAAAGTTTATGTAGTAAACATGTAGTAACCTAACCTAACCCCACAGAGGTAGTCTTAAATTTGACAGTACAAACGTTATGTAAATTTTAAAATAGAAATCAGGTAGTATATTATGTTTTGAGAATATGGTTAAAGGGGTGCCTAAAAATTTAAAATACCTAATAACTCAAAAAAAAAAACAACATACTAAGAAAATGCTAATATTATTATAAATTTTTGATGAAAATTTAAATTTTTTATAATTATTACGTTATTAATTCAGTATAGAAAAAAAAATAATTTATTTTGCAAAAAATCTTGTTTTTTGTTATTTTTACTGATTATTTATATAAGTATTGGGTATTTTTACTTTTGAACCTAACTAACAAGATATAATGACTAATATGGTACCATAAATCACTCTTAATATTTTGAAGATTATATACAACTTCATTATATATTAAAGTATACATTCTTTTCTAAACAGAATCATTGTTGTTGAACAAATACATTATAAGAATTTAAAATAATATTTAATTCAAAACTTATTTCAAATATATACATTTTTAATTGATTTATATTATATAATTTTAATTATGGTTATAGATGAGTGACTCTGAGGCTGAGACTGCCTCAATGGAGACTACCAGGATGTACAAAGATGATCTGGAATTATCTCGCATGTCTTTATATCTTAGTTCTCAAGATCTGATAAATAATTCTCCGGAAGCTGCTCGTCACATAAGGGTATTAATATTATATAAAAAATATTATTTGATTTAATTCTTAAGAGTATGTTTTTCACACTATTTATTTTGTCCGACTGACAATAGAATACAATAGCAATTTCACATTCAACAGATCAATTCTTTTGTTGTTAGTTTTAATATTAAAATAAACTGACCAAACTTACACCAACCTAAACGTTTTTCTTCAAACTTGTTAAAATCATTATATTGTACGTTGGCTTTTTTACAATATTCCAAATTGTATGCAAGTTATGAGTGTATAAATTATTACTATTTCAAAATGCTTATGTATCGCAGATAAATTTAAATATTGTAAAAAAATAAGCCAACCTTGAACCTACAAATACAAATAATGTTCTTTAATTTAAGTTCGATAATAGATCAATTCATTCTAATATTTAAGCTAACAACACAAAATTAGTTCTGCTGTACGAAAATGTACTATGTTGTGTGTAAATCAGAGAGAAAAAACAAACAATGCACTGAGTTCTCTTAATTTAATAGATTATATTGAATATATCTTAATATATTTTTAATGTTTAGCCGGAAAGCATAACATTTGATTCGGCGCCAGGTGATATATCTGTGGATTTTGTGCTTGTTTCATCATCCAAAGCCAAAGCACCAGTGGACATAGATGGTTGGAACCGTAGATCTGCTTTTGAGGAAAGAATTAAAGAACAAGGATTACTTCTTGAAGAAGATGTTGTTGGTGGGTTGACATTTGTCAAAGTGCATGCACCTATACCAGTGTTACGTAGATATTGTGAAATATTAAAACTGCGAATGCCCATGAAAGAGGTAAATTTTGTCTTTGAGTATTTTTGAAAAATAACTAAAGTTTGCAAATAATATATATTTTATAAAAAAAATAGATTACGCTTGAAACAATGAAGAATTGTGTAGAACTAATCTTTGCTAAATGTGTAATCGTGCAATTTTAAGTAAAATAAATATATACAAATAAACTTTGTGTTGCATTATGAACTGTAATCATTTTAAATTTGAGTTATATAATTTTATATTTTAGTATCCAATGACTGAACATATTCCCGAAAAAGGTTTTGATCTAATAGAGAAGATAAAAAAAATTGTTGGCCGTATTATAAGAGTTTTTATCACTATTGATCCTGGACCATTTGTACCAGCTAAGTACATTCTAACAGCAGAGTATTCACGGGAAAAAAGTTATTTGTTAGTCTTTAGATATCATTATTGTACCCACATTTATATTTTATAACATGCATATTTTCTATTTTCTATATTAGATTTAATGAGGATGATCCAGAATTCTTTTCCGCTGAAGTTCGAACATTAGTTATAGATTTCATTTTAAACAGAGTTAGCTGGGGAAAGGATCAATCGGATGTCAATTGTGTCGGAATTCAGTGTCTTTTAGATGGAGGTGTTTATAGAGCTGCTTATCCTTTACATGATGTAAGTATAATATTATAGAAACTCAATTAAAAGTTTAAATGTTTTTTCATAATTTATTTGGGTAAATTAACAAAACACCTTTGCCATTTTTCATTAAGTAGAACATAATTGTAACTTTTTTTTCTTTCTTTAGTTTATGAAATTAAAAAAAAAATAGTTTGGCTATAAATGAATTTAAATAATACTACACTAATATTTGCTGTATTGTTTTCTCCAACAAGCCGTGTAAAAACCGTTTATTACTAATTAGGTATGTATTTAAATTGAAATAAGAGAACTTGAGTTGATCATTTGTCTGTACTATTAAAATACTGTTACTTTTTAATACAGTTTTGCTCAATTAGGTAAATATGGGGCGCATCATTTTTTTTTTGTATGGTATTGTTTATGAATTATGATTATTCAATTGCAATACAATTTAATTATTTTTTTATTTAAGATGAAAGAAGTTTTTTTGTTAAATTTGAATAAACTTGCCTACATACGCGGGATACATAAATTATGTTCTACTCTATGTAAATGTATATTACTTGCATAGTATAGCACCCACATACAATATCATTAAAACCATACTTTTCTCTAAACACAAAATGATTGTTTAGGTGTGATGAAGGTTGGGAGAGTTAGTAGATACTCAACTACAATGTAGTTGAATTCCCGACAAAGTTTATATTATTGACTGAGTAGTAATGGCTAAACATCATAATATATTATTCCCTTGTTTTTAGCCGTTAGGTTAAGTTAAATAAAAAAAACATATTTATTATTAATACTTATTGATAGGTACAATTATGCTATAATATTCTTTGACCTACATTTTGTATATATTTCGATGCAACAGTCCTACACTGTTGAAATGTATATAGTAAGTATAATACCTTGATTTTTTAAAGTTGAACCAAACTTTTTCTTTACTAAAGTTTATCTAGATTCTCGTGTTTCATAATTTATTAGTATTATATTTTAATACATTTATTTTAAACAAGTATTTATGATAAAAAAATAATAAGTTCTTTGTTGTATAATATATTATTATTTCATCGTTTCTCAACCTTTTTAGTGTCGCGACCCCCCCCCCCCCCACCATCTAGGTTAGGTAAAAATTTAAACAGTAAAAATATCCTATCATTAAAACAAATTCAAAGATCACACTAATTATTTAATTTTATGTTTTTTAATTTTTTTCAATAAAAAGTCTTAAATATTTAAATAAAAAGGTACATTTTGTAAATCAGCGTTTTATTATTTTTGACCTGCGCGACCCCAAGTCAAGGTGGTCGCGACCTCCTGGTTGAGAAACGCTGTATTATTTTATCATTTATAATAAAACATATTTTAATTTTACAGAAAAAATTACTTAGATTTAATATAATAAATCATAATAATATTCTATTATAATGTATTTGATTTATTGGAATATTTGACACCTTTATATCAGTTTAAATGTAATTATATTTATATTCACGCAAAGTTGAATATTTAAATATCTCAAATTGCTTTCTTCTTAAAGGTTTCTATAATGTTTGTATATAATATAGTTTTCTTTGCATTTTCAGCCTGTTAGGATAAAATATATGTTGTAAGTTGTTGCAATATTTCAATAAACATGATACATTTTGAAATATTGTAATCCAAGCTAATGACTAAATCTTAGATATTCTGATCACAGATAAGACATTTATAATGGCTATTATTTTTACCAAGAATCAAAACGAAATGGTCTTAGAATACTTAAAGAATAAGCACAACATTATACAACATATTAAATTGTATTCTGTGAATTAGGATATATTAAAAATCAAGTAAGGAATGAAATAGGAAAGAAAGAAAAGATAACTTACATGTTAAAATAAATATGTAATATCAATGACATGAAACATCTGGTGTAGTGGATAGTTGTGTCCATAAGAAGTGGGTTGAGTTAGTATGGAAAATAATAGGGACTTTGGGTAGTATTAAAATTTTTTCTAAAACTTTTATTTAAAAAAAGTTCAAAAGCATCTATATTGTTGGGAAAAAGAGAACTAGGTTTTGAGTAAAATAGCTTTAGGTATGGCAGAGGTCGGGACAGTGTAGTTGAATTCCAACAAAGTTTATATTAAAACTGTTTTCAGAAAGAAAAAAATGTTATGAATTTCAGATTTTACAGGTTAGGTGTATAGTATATATTATTGTCGGAGTAATAATGCATCCAGCGTGAAGGGTTTTAACATGTAGGAGATTTCTTATATAAGTATAGTATTACGAAAGAATTGGAGTTCTTACTTTAAATGCAACGTAGGCCAAGAAGAAGTGAACATTAATTTAGAGTATAAGAGTAAATAGGAGAACGAGATCTGTACTTGGAATTTATCAAGATTGAGAAATCAGTCTAGATGATAGCAGTACTAAAAGTATTGAGTTTGATCCTGCAATATTTGATAATCATTAGTAGACTCGATTTTATAGAATATTTGTATATTGGTGTATAGTATAGGTGATAAATATAAACCTACGATACATTTTATGTAGGTTTTATTGTAATTTTTAATATTTATTATGTTCTTATTAAGTGAAAGATAAATAAATATAATTTCATTTTTAGGGAGAGCATACTACTGAAAATTCATTACGCCATCAGCTGTATGTCGAATGGGCTATGATGAGTAAATGGATTCGTAAACAGCCAATTGATCAGATTAAAGAATATCTAGGTGTGAAGTACGCATTTTACTTCACATGGTTAGGATTCTACACACATCTGTTGATTCCAGCTGCTATTTTGGGTTTAATTGTATTTTTTTATGGTATCTTCACCTTTCCTAATAACAGATTTAGGTAATTTTGTATATCGTTTATCATAGTAGTATATTGAACTTGATTTACCAAATATTAAATTCAATTTTTGTTTTAGTTCTGATATTTGTAATGACAAAGACACAATAATGTGCCCATTGTGTGACCGTACATGTGATTATTGGGAACTTTCAAACACTTGTTTTTACGCAAGGTTAACATATTTATTTGATAATGATCTGACTGTGATATTTGCCTTCCTGATGTCTATTTGGGGTTAGTTAATATATATTTTTCAATAGTGTAAATGTTACTAACTAAAATATATTCCATTTTTAAGCTACTCTATTTCTTGAATTGTGGAAACGATATTCAGCTACCATTACACATCGCTGGGGATTGACAGGATTCACTTTTGAAGCTGAACATCCAAGGCCTCAATACTTGGCACGTTTAGCTGGATCTAATCATACCAAAGTGAACATAGTCACAGGGAATATTGAACCAACCGTGCCTCTCTGGAAGAAAATTCCTGCAACATTATTTAGCATTTCCGTTCTTTTACTATTAGTAAGCTTCATTAAGAATTATGTATGATAGTGTTAATTTAATCAACTTTTAAATCCTCTTTGTTTTTAAGATTATGGTTGCCATTGCTGCCGTGTTTGGAGTTGTGCTGTATCGCATGTCTGTTTTAGCATCACTTAGTCTTACAAATCAATCAGATTGGATGAGTACATATAGTAATATATTTATTCCAACTACAGCAGCTATTATCAATTTGGTTTGCATTCAATTATTAAATTTTGTAAGTATTTATATTTTTTAATTTATATAACAACTAGCTTAAGGCAATAGAAGTAGTATTATTCATAAAATAAAAATTTCAATACTCGTTTTAGATTCTGAGCAGACCAATGAATGTATTAGTTTTATAACCATGAATTTTTAATTATTTTTCCCTCATCATATTTTTGGAACCTTACAAATGCCATGATATTCTTCAAGTTTAAAAATTAGTTCAACCTACCGTATTAATAATAGAAAAATAAATTTCTAATAGCAATAAAAATATATAATAAAATATCCTTTGAAATGCAAATTGTCTCACCTTAGAATATTTTTCTTTTAGTGTACAATGATTTATAATTGAATTTTAATTTTAATTTAACACATCCATTACAACGACTTACTCGATTACCTAATTTACTATAGAGCATAGCAAGTTCTCATTTTTTAGTTACTACAGTCATTATATTTATAGAAATAAAAAGGTTAGTAATTTTCCATTTGATAGAAAAATGTAATAAGCTCTTTTAACACAAAGATTACTATGCAAATGTCAGCAGTCATTTGTAATTCTCAAACTTTATACGCTTGTGACCCCCCAGCACCCATAATTGATTATTACTACCACACCATGTCATGACCACCGGCGACCATAAATAAATATGGTTTTATATTATTAACTTTTCTATGGCGCTACAATAGTGCACTAAAAAAAGTGCAGCGGCATAGCAAGACTCATTACTTATTTTTTTTTGGTATAATAAACATAATTTTAATTTTTTTTTAATATTTTTAAATGATTTTTCAAATACAATAGTATATACAAATTTTGAATAACACTGGAAAACATGTTTGGCGTACCAATAATACATTTTGTGCCATCCGGTGGTTCTTGTCTGTCAATATGTTAAGTGGGACTACTTTAAATTAACGCCAAAATCAAACTATTATTTACAAATAAGTATCTACGAAAAATTTAGAAACAGCATTTGATAAATATTTGTTTTGGTTTAACTATTAATTACATTAAAAAACTTGGCCTGATTTTAATTATTTTTATATTCTACTGATTAAAACAATCTATTTTTAATATAATATTATATTGTTTAGGTTTATGATAAAGTTGCTATTTATCTGACTGAAATGGAACTACTCCGCACACAAACCGAATTTGACGAATCTTTGACAATAAAAATTTACCTCTTCCAATTTGTAAATTATTATACATCAATAATTTATATAGCTTTTTTGAAAGGCAAAAATGTTGGTTATCCTGCTAAATATTTGCGTATATTCAATCTCCGTCAAGAAGAAGTAAGTTATGCACATAATCATTTAATTATACTCGATCAATAGTATTCAATGAGCATTATGATTTTAGTGTAGTCCAGGTGGATGTCTCATGGAATTAAGCATCCAATTGTTCATTATAATGGTTGGGCAACAAGCATTAAATACTGTTGTTGAAATGATAATTCCGTATGTAAAATTGTATTGGCCATGTAGTAAAAGCCAAAAATTAAAACTGTTTATATTATAGTGTGGGTTTAAACTGGTTCAATTCATTGACTGAGAACACAGGTCGCTTAGATAATTTGAAATCATCATCCGAAGAAGAAGATTTGGCTACAGCTGTTAAGAAACCTTGGATTGAAGATTACAAACTTTTGGATTGGGGACCAAGAGGGCTCTTCCCAGAATATTTGGAAATGGGTAATATTTTGAGACATTTAATTTTTAAGCTATATTTTAAAATTAATTAAATTCTTACATTTTTAGTTATGCAATATGGTTTTGTAACATTATTTGTTACTGCATTTCCACTGGGTCCATTCTTTGCATTGTTAAACAATGTATTTGAAATGAGATTAGATGCAAAAAAGTTTATGAAGTATTTCCGTCGACCAATTCCTCATAGAGTGCCTAATATTGGTGTATGGTATCGGGTATTAGATATTTTGGGAAAGTTAGCAGTTATCACAAATGTTCGTATTATATTATATCAAATTAATTTTGTTTATTAAATGTAAATTATGATTTATAGGCATTTATAATAGCGTTTTCTTCAAACTACATACCTCGTATGGTGTACATAAGTTTGGTGAGTGAAGACAACACAGACAAGGGTTTCTTGAATAATACTTTAGCTTACTTTGATACCAAAGACTTTGAAAGTGGTATCGCTCCGTTGTCATCCTCATATACTAATGTTACTTATTGCCGGTAAATAAATTGATTAATTTTTTTTTTCTAATAACTTTTTCAGTATGCAACATAACATCTATATTGTTTTTGCAGCTATAAAGACTATAGAAATCCACCATGGTCGCCACAAAAGTATGAAAGACCCACATTCTATTATGAAGTGCTCGTTGCACGCCTCACATTCGTTGTTATATTTCAAGTAATAAAAAATTATTAATATAATTTTTTTGTGTGCTAATCCATTAGTTTTTCAGAATATTGTATCTTTAGTGAAAGTAGCCGTGCAATGGTTGATACCAGATGTTCCAAATGCCCTCAGCGACAGGATTAAACGAGAGTCTTACCTTACTACACAAATGATTATTAAGAATGAGGCGAAAAAAGCAGCAGGCAAAAAAGAAAAAGTTTTGTAACAACGAGGGAATACACAGCACACATCAAATACACTAATAAATTTATATTATCTATTATTTATTAATATAGTTCTAATTTTTTGTTATTTCATACTAGACTGTATGTTACATTATTTATTTTTATAATATTATTATAATATTTATGATTATTTTTATTTTTAAACAATATAACATTTGAACACTGTTATGTTGGTCTTGTTTTCTTATTCGACTGTGTTTGTGTGTTCTCTTCAAAACAACAACAAAAACCATTAATCTAACTGAAAATATAATTATCTGTCTTCTATTTACCTTTCAGAAATTGAACACATGGATGGTATGTTGCACGGCGTCAATTCACCACAAAGCTTATAAGACCAATACTCATAAAGGGCTTAAGGACTTATTATTTATTGTTAAAAATGTTGTTTTGTTCAGCTGCACTTTCTGTATATTAATACATTTATTTTATCGATCTAAGTCAGTGACACCCAACCTTTTTTATTCTGCAGGCCACCTGCTATAATAGAAAATTTATATATTTATAATAAAAGAAGGAAATTTAAATACCTTGGAAATAATGGTATTTTTATATATTTTGTTTCAACATAATAATTAGATTTGGGTTGGGCATCGCTGATCTAAGTCATTATCTTGTGTTCATGGTTTTTCATACTAATTATGAAGCATTTTGCTTAGTAATCTTTAACATAACCCTTCTACATTAATTCTTCACGCACAAAGCCACAAACATGCTTTTGTTGATGTTTAAATGATTATTTAACTTTTATAATTTATATTTAATTATAATATATAGAAATGTTGCTAATTATAATGACCAGAGATCCTCATTAAAAATAGATAAGTATATTTGTTATTTTTATTATAAATGTTTTTTATGTACCTATATAAGGAATTTCAGGGATATTTTTTTATACTCTTAGTGTTATTGATAGTTAATAACTAAAAATTACCTCAATGAACATGGATAAACATTATTAGAATCAATCATAATTTATTATACGGTAAATAACTAAATATAATAACAATTTTTGTTAATATTATGTGCTTTCAAATTTTTTTATTGATTTTTTTAATTTTTATTATTGTAAGTGTTTTATTTAATAATTGATGTGTGCACATTTTTTAAAATTCTCTGCTACTCATATTTTATATAGTTTAAAATTTTAACAATTCTTTTGAAAATTTTTTAAATGCTCCTGCACTAGTTAATATTCCTCATCATATTTATTTATAGTATAACATTTTAATGCTTAAATAAATCACTTAAGTGCTTATTTTTTTTTATTATTGGATTTTAATAAAATAGTTTTTGAACACTTGTCTTCTTAATGTATTTATTGAACCAATGAAATTTTTATAATAAAAATATAAAATACAGGTTATCGCACACAGAGTATCTTTTAGATTACGAAAAAAGCGATAATGCTTTTGATGACCATACAACAATTTGGTTGAATAAAAAATTGTTTATGATTGATTATTTACGTAATGTGGCGAAGCGATACTTTGGACGTTATACTAAAAAGAATACAACTATCCATGGTGATTTTGTACTGAAATGTATGAATAGAACTCTGTAGTCTGTATTTTTCAAATAATCGCGATTCGCTTGGGATTCGAATTTTAAGTCAGCAAACGAAAAAATAATATTATGTTGTCATTTATTTGATAACAATTATTACTATCATAATGATAAGACAGAATGGCGGGCATTAAATTTTACCCAAGTCCGACATTTTGTGAACGATGCCACTCCATTTTATTGTCTTCGTCTTATATAGCAAATTTACGTTCTGCGCGATACATTTATATTTGCGTCTGTGTACACGATGAGTAGTCGAAATATTGCTTCGCTTTTCATTTTTTCCGGTGGGAAATATCAATATATTTTATTATAGCATATTATACCATCAACCAGAATAAATATGTAAAATCATACGAATCCGCGATCTAATCATATTAAAATAGATCAAATTAATCAACACAGAAAAAATTAAGTTAAAAAGTTGAAATTAATTAGTTTTAAGTCCATAGACATGAAAAACAAAATGTTTTAATCGTTTTATATGGCTACAGTTATATATCATACTAGATTATAATTTTTTTCTTACTCACCTACTAATAATTTCTTATTTAGCATGTTATCAAACAACTGCGTAAGTATAACAATAATTGACAACACATTAGTCATATATTTCTAAATTTTAAAATACATATAAAATATAAATACGACAAATATGAAAATTATGATATTATAATGATTTCAACAAATGCCTACTTTTCTTTTTTATTATAAAATTTAAAAATAAAGTTTTCTTAAATTAGTCATTGACAAAATAATTTTGTTCACAAACATAACTCCAGAGTGCATAGGTATAGTTTTTTTTTGGTAAAATAAAGTAACTAATTACTTTCTGATGGGTGGAAACACAGGAAAAATAATTACAAATTAAAGGAAATAGGTACGTATAAGAATATATCTAATTTAAAAGTCTTCATCAATTATGTCCGTTGTTGATAGTTGAAGAATTTTAATAACAGCTACTGAAGCTTTTCGGCAATTGCATACTGTTTTTGCAAAAAAGTTTTATCTTCCCTCGTTGTAATTGGGATTGAGGTCCTGTAACCAATAATTTACATACTTAATTCAATTTGTAAAATAATACTACTACTATGATCAATTTTTATCAATTGTTACTACAAGCATAAGCTAAATATACAATTGAACATTAACTACATTTTTAACTACACAAGAATTTGCAAATTGTTGATGAATATTGTCGAACAGGGAACTTTAAATGCTTATGAAAAATGTTGGCTTTGTATATCTCATATATTTTGTATAGATATTATAGAAACTATAATAGGATCCCTGTATGAGATTTTCAAAATCTTTGACTTAGCAGCAAAGAACTTTTTGTTGACAATAGTTTTACAAACAAAACTAATAGAAAATATTAAAATGTGTTATCCCCATAACTAGCTCAGAGAGAGTAAATTCGTTTTAAAAATTTTATGGCGTATAGAAAATGCCAATAGGAACATTTGGCCAACAAATCATGTATCTATACCTAGGTATTTTTTTTTTAGATACGCCAATTAAATAAAATCAATTTCTGTCGAAAATATAATCACATTTCCTTAATTATCTTTTTGTTTTTCCCCAAAGTATTTGAAAACAACTGGGAACATTGAATCTTTACCTGTCCAAAGCATTCAACCAAATGCACTTTCCCTTCAGAAAAGATACCAATGTCCAAGCTAGTTACGCGTGTTTCTTTGCAATTTAAATGTGTTGAGGTCCTCTGCGTTATTAAAATTGGATTCTTGCTCAGCAAAATTGTATTACCTAAAATTAAAACTTTGTTAAAAATATGTCAGTGCACCATTTGTCTCATCTCTTTGAACAACGAGCAACATACAAATGTGAGTACAGTAGATCCAGTTTTGTACTGCTAGTACTAATATATTAGAGTCATATGACGTAATATTATTATCAAACTTATGGGCAAAAATATTTTTTTAAAATACCCTATATGGGGAAGCACTTATTATATTTTTAAAACAATTTATGGATATTTTAAGTTTGTAACATATAATTATTTATTCATTTATTCATTTTGACTAAACGGGCTGAGCCTTTTCGATAGACAAATATTCGTCCACGCACACAATTATATATACAATGTGTCCCGTGAACAGGTGGGTATGTTAGTTAATAGCACAGTAAAATATATTTAGAATAAAAACCTATCAGCAATATTCCCACCTTTAAGTTTCATAGTTCGCTCCGAAATTGCATGGCTTCACCTGAGTCGGTAGAATTATCTTCAAGAAAGTCAACGTCTGAAATATTGTCAATACATTGGCTCCACTTCTTAGTTCCTTGTATGTGGTACATCATATATTTCTGTTTTGAAAACGATAATCCACTGTATGAACTAAAAACGATAAGCTATTAAGTGACTTTTGGTCTTGGCAGACATTTAAAATCGGACACTTGAGCAATATACTTACATAAGTGTGTGTGTGAATAAGACATTATTAAGTATCGAAGGCTTTTCTGGGCGAAATAATCTCATCGACCGTAAGGCCTCCAAATCCTTTATTCGCTGTTCATTTTCTGCTAACCCATCGTTGGAGAAACAAAGTTTTCTGAAAATGTCGAGTTGTAAAAAATATATAAATGCCTAGTTCATAATTTTTGTTAAACGTTTTTACCTCTTAGATGCGATTTCCTGGTCGTGCACAGAGTAGTATCAATGTTGCCGTAAATGGCTTAAATATATTTTACTTCTCTATCCCAGACAAGTGGTTTGGATTATGTTTTGAGACAGCCTCTGACAGTGTTTACTAATTTACTGAGCATTAATTACAATCATCGATTGTGAAATGATTACCGCACACATTCTATGTCGGGTAGAATTTGCGATAACCATTATTTCCCTCTGTTTCGTTGATTTTTTGGAAATCTATATTTGTGAACAAATTAGCAAATTAGACTGACTCCATATTATTAAGAAACATAATCAGTACAACTAGAAAATAATACTTACAAATGAATATTAACGTAACTTGGCGAGGCGATACTTTGGACGTTTTACTAAAAAGAATAAACTTATCCATGGTGATTTTGTACTAAAATGTATGAATAGAACTCTGTAGTCTGTATTTTTCAAATAATCGCGATTCGCTTGGGATTCGAATTTTAGGTCGGCAAACGAAAAAATAATATTATGTTATCATTTATTTGATAACAATTATTACTATCATAGTGATAAGACAGAATGGCGAGCATTAAATTTTACCCAAGTCCGACATTTCGTGAACGATGCCACTCCATTTTATTGTCTTCGCCTTATATCATAGGCCTATTAACTAAGTTAACTAGTTAATAGGTTTATGTCTTATATAGCCAATTTACGATCAGCAGATCACATTTAGCATCGTCAGTTTAAAAATTAGGGTCTATCGACCTATATTGAAACTATTAGCAAATTTACGTTCTGCGTAATACATTTTTTTTTTGAGTCTGTGTACCCGATAAGTAGTCGAAATTAAGCTCCGTTTTTCATCTTTCCCGGTGGGAAAGTGAATGTAGTAGGTGCCTAGGAGTTGTCGGATTTTAACAGTACCTAGTCCCCAAAAGCGCCGGGAAAACAAAAAATAAGTAAAGAAAACGTGCATTTTCACGTAACATCGGTTTTGGTTTTTCGTGTAAGTAGTGTTACACTAAAATTAATTACTGTAGATACATGTAATTTCCACTGATTGTTTATATTAGAATTTAAAACCATATCATTTTCAAAATATTTAGATTCATGTCGAAGTATGCAAATTAAATTTTCGATTATTTTAGTTATTATGATAAAAATATTCGCTAGGTCCAATCACTTGAAGATGTAAAATGCCTACAACGTTCCTCGTAAGTTGTTGATGGAAATTAAATAAAAGTTTACCGTAAATATAAATAATATTATAATTTATTATATTGTATAGTGTTATTCAAGTATTAGTTACTTACTACCTACCTGGAATTTGCTCAAGTGTTGCCCGGCGTACTGTGTAGGCAAAATAGGTACATTGATGCAGTGTTCAAATAATAGTGTCCATAATCATTACATTTTAGCTTGTTGTATAGCCGGTAGAATGTCGTTGCGTACAAATCAAACGTACCCTGACTTCAACTCACAAATACTTTACTTTATTCAACAAAAATAAAAATATTTTAAAAAAATTCAAAAAATAAGCTTCTTTACTTAAATATATGTTTTTACAAATGGTAATTTCAGTTTTTATAATAAATTAATTTAAACAAAACGTATTATACATATTACACATTATGTCTATTAGGATAGTTATTTTTGGATAGTAAAACTCTAACCTAACATAAATTCTGACAAAAAAATAAAAGTAAAACAGTCGAATTTGAAAATTATTTTTGGACCTTAAAATTCTAGACTGTGGCGTTTGACCGTTCTAATTTTAAATTCTGACGAAAAATGACGGTTTTGTAAGTGTACCTATTTAAATTGTTTACTTATTCAAATGAAACACTTTGTGATAAAAAATGTAATGTATCTTAACGACTTACCCACGCCACAGTAACAAAGAAAAGGATTTTTCCTATCAACAATTTAAGGGCAACCTGGAACATCAAAAAAACCACTTTCTGACTTGGGTCAACTGTCATACAATGCATATCGGAAAGGTGTCATACTGGAATACTTCAACACATAGACAGTGACTGTGACTCTATCTGTATTAATTATATTAGCACTGAAACTGGTAATTTAAAAACTTTTATTTGAAACTTTTTAATTTGAAGTTTGTGAGATAATTATAACAATAATGACAACTTTAATTCAGGTTTAATGAGACAAGACTAAAACGATAATTTCTATTCTTTAAACACGGTGGAACGCGGAAATATATAACAAAATTACAATATGTATCGATTGGAATATTATAGATGTTCATATAGAGAGGTAAAAATATCAAAACGAATTCATATCGAAATAGGTGTAAATGTGTCATACTGGAATATTTAAACACAGACAAAGTGACTCTATCTGTATTAATACAATTAGCCAATTCATCCAATTATAATTATTTTCACGATCTTCCTATGACTCTTCATCATTGGAATTTTCATGCATAATAATGCACTTCATTAGAAAAGGTTTTTTAAGATTTCGGCTATCCTAAAAAAAAATATTATAATAATTAAAAAATTTGTTATTTTAGATTTGCTTGGATTTGAGTGGAACAATGAATGTATTGATTTTACAATGATGTGTATTTTTATTTTATTTTATTTTCTGTATCTGTCATCATCTTTTGGGACAGTAAAAATGCTTAGACAAACCTCCATTATGTGACACGTGTAGCATCCTTCTAAAGGTCATAAACACATCATCACTGAATGCTATAAATACAACCAGTACCACAATCAATTCCACATCTCCGAACAAATCTGCCAAGCATTTGGAACATACCCACAGGACACAAACAACTTAATTTTATTCTTAAAAAATCAGAATTGTTTAATCTAATTTTCTAAAAAAAATAATTTAACTAAATGTAAATAACACCTAACTTAACACCTTTGTACTAATGACTTAGATGTCAATGTAGTTATAAGATCAATAAAAAAATAAAGCTTAGATTTTCTTCAACAGTATCTTTTCTGATAGAAAACTAGAACATTGTTAGTATTTTGGGAGGTCAAAAGTAAAAAAAAGGTGGGCAAGTGGGTGTCGGTCTGCTGTACAGTAGGTTACAAGTGGGTCACTGTAATGAATGTTGTTAAATTATAATTCAATGATTGCACAATTTTCCGTTTTTTTCATTGTAATTCTGAAAATAATAGTTCTAAAATTTATTTTAAGTTATTTATAGTTCACAAATTAAAGTGAAAATTATAATACCGAACGTTAAAAAAACTGAAAATTGTGCGTATTTCGATTGGCTGTAACTTGGTCAATTTTGGACCTGGAAAGTTGGTTCAACTACCAAAATGAAATAATAAATTAGGCAAAAAAAAATTAGTAGTTAAAATAGGTTGTCATTTAAGAAAAAAAAGTTGTATTGTGCTTGCGCAAGTCTAATTAACTTTAAAAAAATTCATAGACCATCAAAAAGTGTATTTTTATGTCATAACAACCAAATAGAAAACAGAATTCAAATTGCATTGCCCTACTCAAAGATATCGAGTGTTCTCAATTAGCAATTACACACCGTATAGAAACAAATATAAAATATTAATTTGCATAGTTTAATTTTATTTATTCATGAAGTACCTACTTAAATATGTTAAGAAAAAATCTACTTATATGATGAATTATAAGCAAGGTTTAAGTGACATAAATTCAAATGTATCTTTGCAGAGAGAGGATCAAACAATTAGTAAACAAATTTTTTTTAAAAGCACACGTTTTAAAACAAAATCTAAAAGGTTAATGATCCTCATCTTCCATATTTTCCGTTGGTAGGCCCCTTAGGGAGCGCCAATTTTTTTTTGCATCGGAGCGCAAAATGTTTAAATGCGGCACTGCACATAGCCCGTGTAAAATGTACACATTATCAAATTTTTATATTATAATTGTACACCATTCCAACATATGGTTGTAAAAGCAAATAGATATATACAATTATTTTCTCCAATAAATAATATTATCAAGTCATAACAATTATTATTTTGTCAATAACATTTTTGATTTGTCAGGTTACATTATGATTTCATAGTAGAAATTTAATTTTTAACCATCATAATCTTTATATTTGTACTGAAACATAGTTTATAGACACACAATGTCATAGACACAGTTTTCAATTATATAAAATTAAATAGTTTATATAATTAAAATATCAAAATTAATTTGTAATAATAACATTGTCAAAAAGAGTAAAGGCCAACAAATAAAAAAATCTAGATCATATTATTTTCTTATTAAGGAAACAGCTTTAATATAAATTATTAATTAAAACCAGCTATACAAAATATAAATTAATTTAAAAAAACTGTGTATAAATATTTGAAAACGTGAAAAACTGAATTCCAAAGGAAATAAATTAGTATCTTAAAAAAGGTTATTTTTCATATTTTATTTTTTCATATTCTTGTATGAATAGTTCAAACGATTCTATACTTATGACTCTATGTTGATAGAGATTATTGAATATTTTTAATACCATTCCTAATGGAAAAACAAAACCACATCATTAATGAAACTAAAAATTATTTAAGTAGCAACTGACCTCCAGGATGATTAAGTGCAGCAGACATTATTTGAATGCCAAACATACATTGTACTTCTCGTGCCTGGATTTCTTCATGTTCTGGGAGTAAATTAATATAATATGTTAACAATTTCAAATGACTAGCATCAAAGAAATCATCATAAGAATAATTCAATCCTATAAATTAAAAAATAATTTTGAATAGTTTAGTATTTTACTAATTATTTTACAATAGGTTCAGAAGTAGTGACTTACTCAAACATAAAATGAAAATAGCTATAGTTAATGCTCGAACAAACAGAGGGCTTTTTATGATTTCTGCACTGATATTAGTCTAATTTAAAAAGAAATGAATATTTAAGAACAATTTTTATTATTAACATGCATAATACAAAATACAATGCAATAAAAAAATAATTTAAATTTATTGTTTAATTATTTTACTTACACATATCCAGCTTTCTATAACATCAGTTATCTTAATTTTATCATAAATTGCAATAGATAAAAGGAATACTCCAATACGCTAAAATTGTAAAAATATTATATTATAAATTAAAAATGCAATAGAATAAAAAAATACACACGTTTATTAATTATAATGTTTAAAAACTTACATCTTTTTTAAAATATTTATTTATTTGGTTATTGGGCATAAAGACGTCTAGAGGAACATTTTCTAACATATTCCACTTATTGTAAATCCACAATATACCACATAGTTCCTAAAATTACAAAAATATTTAATTTAAACGTTGTAGAGAATCAGCCAATTTTATTGTTATAGGTAGCAATAATCTTGTACCAATGGTATTAAAAAAGTTTAAAATATGCATAGCTACTATAGAGGTACTCTAATAACTCTCCAAAAAGGGACATTACTGTAACACTTATAACAGCAGTAATAATTCCAATGGTTTCTTATGAAAGATCAATTTATACTATCAATATGACAATATAAAGCATAATATTGCAAAATTGGGCAACATCAATTTCGAGTGGAATAATGTAGAAAATATTATATTTATACATCCATACGCATAGCAATATCAGTAATGAAAAACTAATATTTTTCCTGACTATCCAAAATGTGTAATAGAGTATTATTACAAATATTTTAATATTTTATTTGGAGGGGGGCACTAAAAAGGCTGGTTAGTATCTATTTAAATGAATAGTATGATACAAATTTAAAATGTTATGACATGTTTTTATTTTATAATTTTATATTTATTAATATTTTGTAGAAATCAAATGAATTTTAATTTGTACTGATAAATGTTGACTTGAATATTTAAATATATTGTATCTTATGTTCTAAGTATTTAGTTTTTGCTGATTAGTATTGTATAGTTCAGGGGTCACCAATTAATATTTTTGATGGTCCACATTAGGAATCTAGAAATTATTCGCAGGCCATAAAACTTTGGTTAAACCAATGAACAAAAATGATAAATTACAACTTTAAAAATTTGCCTGCGGGCCGCCATTTGGTGACCGCTGGTATAAGTAGTACCTAACTAAATGTCCATGTGTTTTACAATTACTCTAAAAATTACTACTGGTCTGTGCACTGTTTATAATTTTAGACCCCTCCCTCTCTTATAAAAATAATTATCTAAATTGTGCATCTTTTGCTATAGAAAAGTAATTATAATTGGTACTTTGGAGGGGGGAGGAATTAATTGTGTAAACTACTATAATCTTATAAGTTACGGCATGCAGTGATATTAATAACTTAAGTACTTAATTGTACTCGTTCAATAAGCTATCTACCCAGTGTTGTGTAGTAACATAATGCAAATTAAAAATTACCGTAAAAAAATTACTTTTGCAGTAACGCTATAGTAGTGTCATTATATAAAGTGTGACAGGACTATTTAACAAATTGCCATTACAAACATTGCTATATTTGTCAAATAGTCCCGTTACACCCTGTATTTTATTTAAATTAACGCATGTTATTTTATTGTTACATATTATTTTCCACGTTATTAAAATAAGTTACGGATTTAGAATATATTACAAAACCTTGGGGCTAAGATATACGAGAAAAATTAAAAATCAATTAAATTAATTTACTAAAGTTTTAGGTAATAATCAACAATACATAATATCTATCAAATAGATATATCTATTTAATATCCATAAAAGATCTCAGGAATTTATAATTAGATATATATTTTGTTCATGTATAACATTAAGTCATTAAAAATTTACTTACATCATCAATGTTATACCTATACTGCTATACAATTTATATAATAGTATACCAGCTACTACTTATTAATCCGTAGTTGTTATATGGACTGAGTTTGTAATAAATTTTTATATAAGTAACATTATTTGTAACGCCCAACATTTTAATAAAAAAGTAACTTAACGTGATAAAAATAATGTCATGTAACACAAATGTAAATTTAATAATAATATTTAATGTAATTTTATGACTTTTTAAAAGTAATTTACCCAACACTGTATCTACCGTACATTTGGCGATGAAAGAAATCTATTAAGGTTTAAAATATTCTGAGAAAAATGTAGGAAGTATGGACATTATAAAAAACCCAGATAATGGTGAATATGAGTGAAAGAAAAACAGACATTGGAAGTCTATTTAATAGATCGAACATTCAAAATTTCTTAATATTAAACATAATAGTCGGCCAGATATACATAGCGAGAAAGGCACAATTTCATCTATAAAGTTTTAAGAAGATGCCACACTTCCATGTGTTGTCTTTATCTTACAAGAGAACAACATAGTACATTTTATGTTAACAATAATCCATTTTACTGTTATTTTTAAAACTAGAGCGAATTAACCCAAGATATAATTTGAGGGTAAGATTATTATCTAGGCCAACTTGAAGGATTTTATTGAAGTTATTATTTTTAAGTAAGTTATTATCATTTTAAAATGTACAAAAAATGTACTTTAAAAATGATCATAACTTGATTCTTAACAAAAATATCAATAAAAGCCCTAGATAATAATCTTACCTTAAATTGTATAAGATATCAATTCACCCTAATTTAAAAATTGCAGAGTAAAATGTATTGTTATGAACGTACAATTTCCCATGTTACACGTTTATAAAACGGAGACAACACTTGCAGGTGTGGCATCTAAATCAATAAGCTATCTAAAAAAAAGACCACGAGGAATACCCCAAAGCTGTATATACTGTGTAAAGAATGATAGACAGAACAGCAAGAATAAAAGGCTCAAATGGCAGAAATTGTAAGAGAGACAGTGGAAGCTGCAAAACAACTTCAAGGCACGGAAAGCAAAAAAATAAAAGTAGAACAAATAACTATTCTATCACATACTTCTTTGATGTTCTGTGTTTCCTTGGAACTATTTATTTGATATAAAACTTCGGTAAAATATTTACCAGAATTGTCTGGCCGTATTGATTTACATGAATCTTTTAAATTGTTGAAGTCGAAGGAAGCATTCTGTGATAATAATAATGGAGCTATAAATAAAACATTTTAATTAATTATGTTTATATATTTCAAATAATTGATAGGTGTTAAATAAAAAATTACCAATAATGGCAGCAATATAGGAAAAAAATTGAGGGTAATCCATCAAAAAATCATTCCAACATGTAAGAACATCATCAATTCTTCAAAACAAAAATATTAACAAAAATAAGAATGTTAAATAGTTATATAATTTGAAAAAGTATAAAATTAATAATTACCCTTCAGTGATGGCTGCCATAGAAAGAACTTTTTTGGATAAAAGTTCTGCAAAAATCTTTCCTGCTACTGTCGTTTGACTGATAGGACTATCTAAAGTTATAAGTGACATAGATTTCACAAACTCTTCATACCTTGTGTGGATTACCGAAGATTTATCCTCTGACAATAAATATATTATATCCTATAAAAAAGCACAATTAAAATATGATTATAAATTATAATTAATATTTTTGTCTCAAGTACATACATCTAAATTTTGCAGTTGCTCATAATCTAGAAGTATTTTTTTACATTCCATATTAATTGTATAGTTGACTGTTGAGTTCAGCAACACTGATTTGTCCTCGGGTTGTTCAACTGGCTCTATGGGCTTTAAAAGACAATTTATTGTATATAATAATTTAGTTAAATTATACTTAACTAAATAGTATTAAATATAATTTATATATTACCGATATTTTATTATCCTCGTGAAGATGATCTCCTTTTTCAAGTATATTTTTAGCTAGTGCCAAAGATTGTTGTTCATTTGCTACAATATCTTTAATTTTATTTTTTAAAATGATATAACTATCAATACGATGAACATTCCATTTATTTATGCGTAAATTTATGATATCTTCTATCATAAAAATTATTTTTAATGAAATCTTTGACTTTATATTTTTGGATTTAAAAGCATTTAAATCATCAAAGAGATAGTCTAAATTGAACATCTAAAACAATAAAATATAGTTTATTAAGTAACTATAAAATTTAATAAGACAAAAAGTAAATTATGTATATTTAAGATACTGAGCGGAACAATGAATGAATTGATTTTACAATGATATGATTTATT
This sequence comes from Sitobion miscanthi, assembly GCA_008086715.1. Lineage (NCBI taxonomy): Eukaryota > Metazoa > Arthropoda > Insecta > Hemiptera > Aphididae > Sitobion > Sitobion miscanthi. The sequence goes on along the minus strand of CM017805.1, from coordinate 28,371,969 downwards.
TTAATTTTTTAATTTTTTTTGTCTGTATACACGATAAGTAGTTGAAATGATACTTTGATTTTAAACTTCAGTATCTTGTTCGATGGGAAAGTGAATCAAGTTGGTGCATTGGAAAATTTTAAATTCCCAGTAGTTTTCAATTGCACCAGGAATAAAAAAAAAAAATTGAGTTAAACCAAGAATTTTTACGCAAAAACAATTTTGGTTTTTGGTGTAACTCTAAACCATAGATAAATGGAATTTTCAGTGAATGTTTATAGTAGCATTTTATATATACCATGAACTTTTCAAATTTTTTTGATTTGTTTCGAACAGTTTACGGATATTTTAGTTTCCAGTTTATTTTAATATTTGAAAATTATACAAGCATTTAAAGTTCTAATCTTAACAAAATACGTGAAAATTATGAAATTGTGCAAATTATATTTTCGTCAGTTTTACGTATTTTGTCAATATTTGAACTTAAAATGCTTATAAAAAAAATTGTGCCTGAATTAATTTTTATCATCTGCCTTTGAAACAATAACCTAGGAGCCTTCTATTAAATTTTCAAGCTTTTTTAACAAACAAATAAAATTTTATTGATATTTATAGAAAAAAAACTAAAAAAAATGGTAACTGAAAATGTCCTAAACAGCTCAAAATAACTCAAAATATTTGGAAAATGTTAAGATGTATAGAAAATGCTAATATAAACATTCAGTCAAAATTTCATGTAACTACAGACATTTGTTTTAGAGTTGCACCAAAAACCAATAACAATTTTCTCAAAAACAGATTTTGTGTAAAACTTCCCGTTTTCCTTAATTTTTCTTGTTTTTCACAGCACTTTTGAAAACTACTGGGAAAGTTTTACTTTTGACCCTCCAAAGTACCAACTAGATTCACTTTCCTATCTGAAAAGTTACTATTGAAGAAAATCCAAGCACTTTTACTGTACTAAAAGGTGATGACACACAAAAAAAAGTAAAAAAAAAAAACACATCATTATAAAATCAATACATTCATCCCTTCGCTCAGAATCTAAAATTATTTTGTAGTTAAAAATGTATAAAATGTTCAACTTTTATAGCTAAGGATTGAAAATTTAAAACACGGTTTCATGCAAATAGGATATAATATATAAATTACTTTATTCACGATAACATCATCAAATATACTCAGTAATATCATAGTCTTCACTCAGATTCGTTTTTCTTATACAATGATATTAAATAATTGAATTCAAATTTAACACAATCCAACACAGCCCCACTTTCCCATTTTATTTTAACATTGTACACATAAATAATTAAAACTAGGTTTATTTGTGATTAAAAATCAAAATATACTAAATCTTTTTCCAATTCAGGGTATTATGTTCAGTGGTCGGGAGTAGCAATGCTACATTATTCCTTATATAGCGAAATACTATGGCGCACTAAACATTTCCAGTTAGCGTAGCGAAAATTATCATTATTTTGTCACTACCTACAATCTAATTGGTGATTATTAAAATATCAATTATGATTGTATTTGTTTATTTATATTATGATAATGATTAGTGTATTAGTGAAGTTTTTGTTCTGGGTCTTGTCCAGTGACCAAATGTCAAATCAGTTCTAACTAAAAACACTAATTTTTAATAAGAACATTTTTAAAAATGTAACGAATAGGTAGCGCGTTACATTTAGACAATAGGATAGAAATCATTAGTGAAAATCTCACATCCATTTTCAGACTTCCAGAAAGTTGTTCCATCTACACCGCAGAAGCCATAGCTATCCGAAAGACAGTGGAGACCATACTTGACCACGGGCACCCCCACAGGAACAATATAATACTCTCAGACTCTCTAAGGACACTCTTAAGTCTAAAAAATAAAGCAAATACAGCTGGCATAGCTAAGCTCACACAACAAAAAATAAGCCAGTCATCAAGCAGAGGATCAAACATATCCCTAATCTGGACCCAGGGCACTGCAATATTGAAGGAAATTTCAAGGTTAATCCACAAGTTTCTTATGACCATAGAAGAACCCCCTGTGTGCTCAACCTGCGGCGTCATCTTAACAGTCAAGCACTTAATAACAGAATGCTTAAAATAAGAAGAAGACACAAAAAATTTCAACATCTCATCTAACAAAGACGCTGCTTTAAGTCCCAACACAGAAGACATCAACAAAATTATCAACTTCTTAAGGAAAACTGACCTGCTCAACCAAATTTAGACCAAAACAGTACCGCAACACACTTTCACACGGCAGAACTACAAGCAATGTACCTATTACTCTTAAGTATTCAGGTATTTACCTAAATGTATTCATTTAAAAAAAAAACTTTAACTAATGGCCTTTGCAGCCGATATAATTTAAGAACAATAAAAAAATAAAATAAAGATAATTAATGTTTAGTGGTGAATTCACTATAAACTCAAAACTGATAATTACTTTATGTTGTAAGTTTGCAAGACACAAAAACATGCATGTAAATGTGTTGTCTTTTCAGGTATTATGCTACTCCTAGAGAAGTTATTATTTTTAGAAATAACTGCTATTGTGTAAACAGAGTGTAACAAGAAGACCTGACAGATGAAATAACTTTTGTTCTAATCAATATTTTTTAATTTTTTTTTATATACATAATTTATATACACTTGCATTACACGTATAATATAAAAAAAAATTAGTTTCATTTTTTAATACTGAAAATAATTTTTTTGGATAAATTCAAAATAGACAATTTGAGAATCTGATTATAAGAATAATTTCAATGGAAAAAACATTTATCTATGTCAAGTAGTTCATTTTTTAGAATTTTTTAAAATAAAAATATATTTTTGATTAAATTAATTTGGAACGTAATAACTTTTTTCAAAATATTATTCTCTGGAATTTACCAGCATGAGTATATTTCTTAAATTATTTACTAATCATATAATTTTAACAAATTTTGTCAAACATTTAAATTGCTTCATTTTTTTTTTTCAGGTCTTTCTGTTACACCTTATATAAGTTAAAATATCAAAATGTATAAGTATTTATGGTTTTTAGGCCGAATCAAAATTAAAAAATGAATTAATATTTCATGGTCTCAATAATGAATGAATAATATAAGTACAATAATAAGACACTAGTATTTATGAATTATTTGAATGGTATTATAGTATTATGTTTACATTTGCTTACACCTAATTCTATTATATAATATATTCCCATATAATCCTGGTAACTTGTAAGTAATATGAAAAAGAGTCTGCAACACAAAGCTAGGAGATACCTACCATACGGTATAAAAAATCCCATAATCTTTTTGTCAAATAAGATAGGTGATTTGAACTTAAAACTGTAATGTATAAGTAGTAATCCACATAATAAAATAAAGAGCGATTTTACCTGTTCTAATTTTTTTCCAACAGTCTTTAATAAAATGCATAAACACTCTAGTGGTTCTTCAACACGTTTAGTGCTTAATTTATCGATGTGATACATCATAATATTTGGAGTAATAATTTTTTGTTTGAATAATTCACCCATAAACCTAAAAAATATAGTATAAAATATTATTTTGATAACATTTGTTTATATTACATTTTATTTTTACCGGCAATTTCTAATAGAACGTTCATGTGATGTTCTTTTATATTTTTCATATTCAACTTGAAGTTTTTTTTTCTTTTCCTGAAAAAAATAATAAATACAAATTAACAATGATCATACTTAATGGTGTTGGTATTTTATGAACGTAACAAGATCTTTGCACACAGTGAGTTTCTTAGCAAAATCCATTTCCTGGGCCTTGTCTATTTGAAACATTCTTTCACATTTACTTATAACTAAGTTCTTAAAAGTTACTTTGATACCATTCTTAGAAATAACTTCTACAGATTGCATTGCTGAACATAAAGATGAACAAAGTGGTGCAAAACCTTGTTTTTCAATTGCCTGGAATTTAATAAAAAAATTAATTCTATTTAATTCATGTTAACACAAATAAACAATAAAATAATAAATAAGACAATCCTAAAATGGTATGAAGAAGGGTTAAATTGATAAGCCAAAGCATGTTTTGGGTGGAATTTGTGCTAACTATAAAATTATTATTACCTCCTACTTTAAATTCACTATTGAAAACTTAAAAACCCACATCGATGAATTATACAATACATAGAAAATAATAAACATGATTATAAAAATGGATTCAAATGTACAAAAAATTGTTTTTGCAGTTAAATCACACGTAACTATCATAATGAAATAAATGACTCAACAATTGTCTATAATAAGTAATAACTATACCCATTGATTAATACAAAATATTTTACACTTAATATCATTTTATATATACGGTACCTTTTCAAAAACTAAATTCACAGTTGTCTCTAATAAATTAAAATTATTTATTGGCAACGTCTTGAAACGCTCAGTTAATGAAGATATATTATCAGGAGACATTTCATTTAAAATTTGTCGAACAGTTTTGTTTATTTCCTGAAAAAATATAAATGTACATTACCCAAAACACATAACAAAAATATTGTTTTATTTAAAAAAAATGTCAACATTTTCATTTAAATTGAATAAATAAATTTTTTTTGTTACACCCTTAATTACTTAATTTAACGTAGACAAATTATATTGAACTGTTTATTATAATTAAAGACCGGATTTATATTCTCTTAAAATACCTAAAATATGATGCTAATATTCTCTAGACCTTCAAATAGTCTCATTATATTCTCTTAAAAACTTAAAAAATATGCAAAAATAATCAATAAACATCATTATTTGCCTTAATATGCATTTTTTAATTTTTTTTTTAAATATTATTTTAATAGTGAGGTATTAATTAGGAATTAAAAGTTGTGTATTGTAATGGAATACTATTGCATTTAGTAAGAGTTGGAAATGATAAAAAAAAAAAATTGTGAATGTTCAAAAATTTTTTTCTGGTTACCGTAATATTAAAAATTCAAAATAAATACAAATTTTTCCTCACAATTTAGGAAATATTCCAAAATATGCTAAATAGGTTAAATATTCTCTAACCCATGAAATATTCTCAAATATGCAAAAAAAACTTTTTTCTACGCATTCGGAATCCAACGAATCGTCCACATTTTTTACTCTCATAAGACTGCATAGACCCAGTAACGATATGTTAAAACATATAAATCCAGTCCTTAATTATAATCAACTAAAAATATAATGAATAAATAGTGTACTAATTTAGTAAATAATTGTTATCAATTAATATTTATTATTGAAACATTGAATTAACCAAATTTTTGTAATTCTACTTAACATTAAAAAAAATCTACTTTATTGGGCAAACTTTTTAGAACTTAGGTATTTCTAAAAAGTTAAGAAAGATAGCAAAATCAGAATTTAGCACTCTTAATTAAGATTAATAGACATTATTTATATCTGAACGGTAACCATTAGAGTAAATTAATTTTATATAAATTTGGTAGGTAGGTACCTACTTGAATTAGGATCAGAGAAGTGGAAGTACAAAGTAATTATTTACATGTATGGAAGTTATGTAGGTACCTACCTACTTGTAAAGAATAAACAGTTATTTATGTATCTTTAAAAAGTAACTTGTTGTAATTAGTATTGTAACTATTTACAAAAGATGCATCGATGCATCGATATAATTTATCAAGTTACAATTAAATAGTGATGTTGTTTAATATTATAAGTCTTAGTAATATTTACCTGAGCATTATTAGGGCGTACTAAATTACTTTCACATATCCATTTATTAAATAGTGGTTGGAACACATTTTGAAATTTTTTTCCTTCTCTATTATTTATATTTTCAACTTCACGGCCCGGAATAGGATCAAATATTCTAAGAGTTTCTTTCTTTACAGATTGAGAATTTTCAGGGATTTGCATTGGAGTAGTTGATGGTTGCTGTGGTACTTGTTTCAAAGGTTGTGTAGTAGTCACCATATCCATTGGTTGAGACTGTATAAAAAAAGATTCCAATGGGAATTTTGAACATAACTCACATTAACTACAGGAGAATTCTGTGCTGCTGTTATGACTTATTAGTCAATACATTTAAACTGTTGAACTGTAGATGGTGAAGATTGTGAGTAGATTTCATGGTGAATAAAACTATTGAAATTAATGTAAATGCTTTAAAAATTTCATTGTGTAGGTTTACCCAGTGTCAAAGAGTAACTTAACTCAAGTTACAAGTTACAGTAATGAAAATTAGTTTTTAGATTATTTTTTATGGTAGTTGCATTTATTGTAAGAAATTCATCAGTAATTTAAGTTACTTTTTTAGTGAAATAATTACTAAATTAAAGAAAATGGCCCATGTCACCAAAGCTATAATGATCAATTAAAAAAAAAGTACTAAATAAGGATTTCATTTCTTTTAGATTCTGAGTGAAGCGATAAATGTATTGATTTTACAATGATGTGTCTTTTTTTTATTTATTTATTTTTTTTTGTGTCTGTCATCATCTTTTAGGACAGTAAAAATGCTTGGATTATCTTCAACAATAACTTTTCTGATAGGAAAGTGAATTTAATTGGTACTTTGGGGGGTCAAAAGTAAACATTTCACAGTAGTTATCAAAAACGACGTGAAAAACAAAAGAAAAATTGAGAAAAAAACAGGAATTTTTACGCAAATTCTGATTTTTAGAATATCAATTTTGGTTTTTGGTGTAACTCTAAAACAAATGAACGTACATGGATTTTTCACTGGTTGTTTATATTTGCATTTTCTATATACAATAAATTTTCAAAAGATTTTTATTTGTTTTGAACTGTTTAGAAACATTTTCTGGTTTCCAATTTTATTAGTCTTTTCTCTATGACTGTCAATAAAACTTTATTTGTTGAGTAAAAAGGTTGAAAATTTAATACAAGGCTCCTACTGTATTTTTACAATGACATTTAAAAAATATTAAAAATCCTTATCACAGTTTTTATTTCTAAGCATTTAAAGTTCAAATCTTGACAAAATACGAAAAAATCACGAAAATTAACAAATTATTTTGAGTTGAGAATTAATAATTTTTTCTTTTTCAATCTAAGATTTGAAAATGTAACACAAGATTATCCATAAGTTTATCTACCTTTATCAAAAAAAAAATGTCTACAAGAAAGTCAAATTAAATTTTTAAGAGCGTTTGAAATTCATATTTTTACAACATTTGATATTTACTCGATTTCTCATGTAATGATTTTGCTATTTTGTTGTTGTTCATAAATGACTAACTGTAGATACATGAAAATTTTACTGAATGTTGAAATTTTCGATTTCCATACACCATACAATTTTGAAAATAATTTGACTCTTTTTGAGCTGTTTACGGACATAGTCAGTTTTCAATTTTTTTAGTTTTTTTTTCTATAAATTTCTATTTATTTGTTGGGTATAAAAGCGTGAAAACTTTATGCAAGGCTCCTGATATATTGTTACAATAGCAGTTGAAAAATATTGAAAATACTTAGGCACAATTTTTTTTATGAGCATTTAGGGTTCAAATTTTGACAAAATTTAAAATTTAATAATTATTTTGTAGTTAAAAATTTTTAAAATGTTCAACTTTTGTTGCCAAGGATTAAAAATTTAAAACAAAGTTCCACGTAAATAAGTAAATATATAAATTACTTTATTCACAATAATATCATCAAATATATTAGTAATATCATAGGCTGACTGACCGTTTTCGCTCAGAATCGTTTTTCTTATACAATGATATTATATCATTGAACTCAAATGTAACACCATCCATTACAGTGAACCAATTGTAACCTACTATACAGTAGATCGACATCCACTTATCCACCTTTTTTTTTTCTATGAATGTCAATAAAACTTTATTTGTTGAGTAAAAAGGTTGAAAATTTAATACAAGGCTCTTACTATAATTTTACAATGACGTTTGAAAAATATTAAAAATCCTTAGTCTCAGTTTTTATTTATAAGCATTTAAAGTTCAAATCTTAACTAAATACGAAAAAATCACGAAAATTAGCACATTATTTTGAGTTGAGAATTCATAAAAATTTTTCTTTTTCAATCTAAGATTTGAAAATGTAATATAAGATTATTTATAGGTTTTTCTACTTTTATCAACAAAAAAAAAATTCTAGAAGCAAGTCAAATTAAATTTTTATGAGCGTTTGAAGTTCATATTTTCACAAGATTGGATATTCACTAGATTTCTCATTCAAAAACGAATAACCGTAGATACATGAAAATTTTAATGATTGTTTTTTTTTTCATTTTCTATACACCATAACATTTTGAAAATATTTTGAATCTTTTTGAGCTGTTTACGAACATTCTTACCTTTAAGTTTAATCATCATCCTATAGCCCATAAGTAATACAATCTAATATTGCAATTTAATTAAACCAATACGAATAAATAACATTAAAATGAATAATAGTTGTAAGCAGTTAGTTGTAACTGTAATTAAAATTAGTTGAGGTACAATTATAGGAAATTATTTGGAATATTATATAACGCAACTTATAATGCTTGACAAGAAACGTGAAAATCGAAAACATTTTCAAATTATTTTGTTATTAAAAATATTAAAATGTACAATTTTTATTAAGGATTGAAATTTTAAAATAAGGTTTCTCATAACTAGTGCTTACTTCGTCACCAGAAATTATGCGCCTTTTCACCCTGCGATTAGGCCATATTTGCAAGATCTCATTTGGACCACAACCTTCGTCGGGACCACGTTTTGAATGTGCCCATTTGTAAAATGAATAATATATAATATTCTCAATCTCTTTTAATATTGACTCATGAGGCATGAATGTTGAGTGCTTTTTCATAATCTTCCAGTCCCTTATTAGTATATTATATGTAGGTAATTGGTAATTATCATATACAGCCTGAAAATTCTTTACAAAATAACAATAACTTAAATTGTGTACAACGTAAGAGATATAGTTCCTTAAATGAATATTTAGTTGTACCCGAATTAATACCTACATTAATTCTTGTTAAGGTCAGCCAACCAACCACGATACCCAGCAATACATCATAATCTTTAGTAATGCGTCCAAACAAAATAGAGAGAACTTGCCTTGCAACCTCTGCCCTTGTACCAAATCGATTTATACTACATAGAAAATTATTTATATCTATGTCGGAAATTGTTGTCAAAGGCTTGTTCAAAAAGTGAGCCGTAAACATCCTCACTATACAAGTGGTGAGACTTCTAAATTCCATGGTTAAGTGTGAAACCAATTAATAATTATTATTAAGTTTAGGTAAGTACTTTAATTTATTCAACACAACAACTCAATAACACAATAGAAGGTTAGTCGATACTCACAAAACACAAACAAGCCACCAATAAGTAATAACCACTTATAAGTTATTTGTATATTAAAAACTAAAAACGAGAATCAGACATTTTCAAAATCGCAACTACCAACTTAAAAAAGCCAAAAATCCCACCAATTTATCCGCAACTATAGTGATACCGACCTATTGGCCAATATTAGCAACAATAAATTGTCGAACCCCCGAATTCTCCGAATTTTCTATTTTCATATTCCAATATTATTATTCTTGTTAAATGTTAATAATTAATATAATTTAGTTATCTTAACTTTAAACAATACAAATATTACAATTCGTTTAACCACAATAATATTCTTCTACGATATTCATTCTCGAAACCAAAATAAGTGTTTTTGGGGCAGAAAATGAATTAAATGAATGTCAACCAACATCGCTTTTATTTTTGGCACGCAATTCGAATGTAGCCACTGATCGATAATATTTCTAAAAATAACGACGGATTTCACTACGACGCGCTGACGTAAATACGCCACAGGATCGACTCACTTATTATATATAGTAATACATGGACTATAGGTATAGAATATTATAGTTATCTATATAAGTTATTTTATATTTATATCTATATAAGTTATTTTATATTTATATTTGTTTGCATATTTGGCACTGCCAACTCTTTTCGTTTTATTCAACGATCTAAAGATCCAGATGAATAGTTTGCAGTGATGCATTTAAAGTGTTTGCGCTAGGTACCAGAGTGGGGCCCTCAAATGTATGTAGGCCCTAAGACCCCTCGAGAAACCAGTGCAATTGCACCACTTGGTACCCTACGTGGGCGCCACTGCGCGGCATTGAATCGGATTAAGCGTTCACTTTTATTCGATATTTTAATCTTCAAGCGAGATATGAGCATTTTTAATTTTTGATATTTCACATGCACATATATTACTTGAAAATGAAAATATTGAAAAATCGCCAACGCTTAAGCACAGATAATATTCTTACCTAAAAGTATGATAATAGGCCAATTCACTCTAATATTGAAACTAACAACACACTATTGAAACTAGTGAACGGAAATTTGCTATGTCCAGCGTGTGTAAGATGGAGACAACAAATGCATGGGTAATGGGTATAGCGTCCTCTTAATGATAATATAATGAACGTACGAGTGTTATAACTTATAATTTATAATCAAATAATGCACTTATGATACCTATATTATCTTATAGATACAACAGTACAAGTGTCTATTTGTCAAATTTCAAAAATCAGTAAAATGCACTAGGTATCTATATACAAAGCTTGATTTGGAAAAAAAATTAGAAGGGTCCTCCTCGGTGGATGTTGGATGAATGAGCGTTCCACACATACAAGGCTCTTCATAAGTTGCTGTTAAAAGGAAATTAAAAAAAAAGTTGAACATAAATCCACATTTTTTCTGAGGTTAAAATGTTGACAAAAGTCATAAAAATTACAAAAATTTGTCACACCTGACCATAATCAGGTTCAGGTATTCAATTTTAATACAATAATTGCATTCGATAAAAAAACAATTCTGAGCGGACGAAAGAAAATGTATTAATTAGTAACTATTAATTGTATATAATATACCTACCTGGTGGGAATTAGGTAATAATATAATGGATATCGACGGTTACAGAAAAAAGGGCGTAAACAACATTTTCGAAATTTAGCAGTAAAGTCAAAATAAAAATACAACACATTTTTCTGTTCTACTCTATCTACATATCACTAACAAGTATAATTCTTGTATCAATCTATTAATTGATTATGTTTCAAATGTATTTTACTTACAACTATAAAATGTACCGATAATTACAGTAAAAATTAGCTTATTAATGATAATATGGCGCTTACGACCATTGTTTGTCAACTTACCTGGTCATTGTTGGTTACGCCTGAATTCGTGAACGTATATATTTTAATATTAATAATTTAATAAAAAGTACTCAAAATAAAATTAAATAAAGTGTATTTAATTATTACACAAAAAAAACAGTAAAATATTCCTTAAAATAAAATAAAACAAATCGATATAATTATAATAGTAACCAACTAATTTATAATAGTTAATGATAAAATGAGTAAGCAAAATTTGATAATTTATCGGTCTTGTTTTAAACTGACAGTTTCATCTTCCTCGTCAGTTTCTTGTAAACAGTCTTGGATTTTTTTACTATTTCTCATTTGCAGATACTCCTCGTGAAACTCGTTTGGAATAATTCCAGATGTACACAATTTAATAAAATCATTATATTTTTCTTTACTTAAAAATTAAAATATCGAAAAAACCAACGAGAGAAAATAGATAACGTTTAAATGCTTTTACCTTTAAGTTTGAAAATAAGTTAATTTACTCTAACTTCTAAGCTAACAACACAAAATTGAAAACGGAAATGTTGGTATGTTACCATGTATGCCTTATGGCTTATTGCTTTATTGCCGTCTTACAAACACATAATATAGCAAATTGTACGTTCTGAATAATTAATTTAGCTCTGTTGTGTTTAATTTTAGTGAATTGACCAATTATAAAATGTATAATTAAGTATATTATCTAATCGATGGCGTAAGTTTTATATTTCAATTTGAAATCAAGTTATGAGCATTTTAAAACAGTTGATTGTTTGTACATTTTAAAATGCTCATGGTTCGCTTTAAATTTGAATCGTTAATGTGTTGTACATTAGTCAAGACGTCAAGACGGAGATGACATATTATGTTACATACATACTACCTTAGATCTAAGCATACTACCTACGTTTTAATATTCAGTTTTGTTTACTACCTACCTATCGTCTTCTGCTATGGCCACTGGCCTGCGAGACGCGAGTTATGACTTAAAGTTTTAGGAGGTTCTATATAGTAGTGTGGACATCTGCGCTTGTACTACCTCAACGTAAATATCGACAGCGATGGTATGACACTTGTGTGTTACAATATGTAATATTTAACAAGTATTGCAATTTTTAAATTTTTATTCGTTTCGCTTTGAAATCTGACTGACGGTTGAACACTGGCCCCACATGTTAGGCCCCACCTGTTCAAACAGTGACTATAGGTACTAACTAACGACAGAAAAGGTACGTATATTTTATCAGTATTACTGTATTAGTCGTAATATGTACGAGAATGGGAAACATCGTCGTAGTTTGACGTTGTTATTAATTGTTTCTCACTCACTCTATCGTAAACAATAAATATACACACACGCTGTCGAAAATATTATGCTATTAATTATTATATATATATTATGTAAGGAAAGTATAAATTTGAAGCTCAACCACGAAGAAATATTTATTTTTTTTTTATTAGGAATAACAGCTTCAACAACTAGGTCATTGGCTTGATGTTGTGTTAACATTTATTATTAATATATGATTTAGTTATAATTCGTGATTACATGGCTTAGGGATAAGTAGTTTTTACAGTTTTATATATATATATATATATACATTTTTTGTGTGTTTTTTGTTGTATAGTTTCATCTTAATATTGAATTTTTGTGTCGATGCCGATGGATTTGAAGAAGCTAAATGGATCAAGTGTGTGTTGTGTTCTTCTAGTGCTTCCTCCATCGGGGTAAAATATTATAATATGTGACTGTGTGAGTGACGCGAGTACATTATATTATACAGGTACATATTATTATTTATTATACACGTGTCGTGAATGACAACAACAATTATAACAATATAAGTATAATAACATTAATAACCTACCCACCTACCTAACGCTGACGCGTTATGGTTACAATTCTGTATGGTAGTTTTATTTTGTAAGTACTATATTATAATAAGGTAGTATAATATCAAATAATAATATTATTATTGCGTTGTTGACAATTTGACATTTGTGGCACTGAAATGCGCGTCAATTACGGGAAAAAAAATTTTCAAAGGTATGTTCTATATTTTATTCCGAATACCTGTCACCTGATTATCGTGAATGCCGACTGTATCGCCAACTTGTTGAATGCAGTTTGCCAGTTGCCGACTGCCGAGTACCTAGTTGCCTGTGAAGTGTCGAATAATAGTCGTGGACTATGGTACGGGTAATTGTTTTCGTCGATATTATAATCTGTCGTTTGGTGAATCATATCGGAATATTCGTATCCACATTAATTATTGTGCCTATTATCTATAAAACCGAAACTATTGTAACTGTTATACTTATCAAATTGTATACCTACGCGGCTACGCGTGGTTTGAATCGTATTTTATTTTCGCAATTTAATGCCAACAACCATCAGCTATATAACACTGCACCGGCCGATAAATAATAATCCGATTGAGCACACGCTTATACATAAATATTTACTCGTCTCACTTTCAGTTTGTACATCGCTTGCACAAAATCATATTATTGCAATGCGTGACGAATTATCTAAATCAACACAATTTTTTAATTGTTTTTCCCACGCATGATTACAACACAATAATAATAATATATTTTCTGTTATTTCGGAAAAATAGCGAATAATAATATTATATAAGTTATAATTATTGTTATTTCTGCGTTTTGACCGTGGCCAAAAAATAGGAATTCATCGTCCGTTCAGAGCTGAAAATAATCTCAAATTCTCATCGCAATATGTATCAGAGGTATGTTTTTACTAATATAAACTTATTAGGTAAACATAGGTTGGGTTTTGTTTTCAAATTTAATTTCAAAATCGACTAAATGTTTTGATGGAATCTAAACGAAACAAGGAAATTCCAAAGTTCAATCAGATCTGTAGCAGGTATGATAAATAACTTAATATTAATGTTTTCAAGGTTTATTGATGATCCTTCTGCCGGTCCATCGTCTACAGTAGTGATGACCTCAGGCGAATTAGAACCATCATCTCTTAAGTCAACTACATCAAAATCATCATGTGAAAAGTATGTACCTAGTGTTGGTAATATTATGTTTGATTTTATAATTTATGAGTATCATGTTATTATTTTTGTTTATAGTAGAACATCGGCGCATAACTTTTTGCATGCGAAAAAAACGTCTGGCCGTAAATATACAGTTTCCATTGTTCTCATATGTATTTGGCTTTTTTGTACTGTAAGTTATTTGGTTTATTTTAAAGTTAAGTCTGTATTAACCGCAGGTACTAACCTAAAATATAGCTTTTGGCTCATAATATGTAGAAAGAGTCCACTATAGAATCTATGTTTTTATTGTTTATCATGTTGTATTTTTACTTAATACATTTATTTGTCTAAACATAAAAATAACACAAATTATGATATTTAAATTTATAGACAGTCTATAATTAAAGAAGTCAAAAGTTTGCCTAATTCAAAGTTATACCCCTGTCCCAACTACTCCCAAGGACTACACTTTATTGAGCTCTTAATCCATGTTCACTTGGTGTAGTTCTATTTTATTATTCATTATTGTCTTGCAGATAGTTCTTATGGCAAAACAAGAAAGAAAAGTAGATGATGTCCATCAAGTAACATTAGCTCCAAATGAAACTAAAAGTAATAAACTAATTTTATAATTGTATGACATAAAATATATTTATACTTATCTAAGAAAAATATTACTGAAGATTTTGTATTTTAGCTCAGATAATATACAAAAACCATATGCCTAACACAAATAAAATACAATTGATATTGGCTGGAGCATTTATGCCTGATTATTATAGTACTTTGGCAACACATTTTTTTAACATTTGGATAGAATTTGATCCAACTGAAGAATATGATATGCCTTCAAAATTAGGATTGAAGTATGAAGACATGCATCAAAGGGTATGTTTCATTAAGATAGTAGATATTTAACTTTGGTTTAAGTATTAACTAAAAATAGTACTTATACTTGTTACAAAAACATGAGATAAGAAAATCTGTAAAATAAAATATACTTGCCTATTAGTTCTTATGATTATATTTTGTTTTTAAAAGAATATAACTCAAATATGGTCCATACCAATTGTGAGTGAATCACTTGTTGAAGTTGTTCCTGAAATGCATCATAATAAAATTTTTAAATTGTTTTCAAAGTAAGATTAGTTGAATATTTTTATAATTTAGTTTTGATTGTTAATACTTCGATTTTTTTTTTAGTGATACTCTCCGTGGTGATACTAGACTTTGTATGAATACTACATTGAGCACTAATTTTCCTATTTCATTCACTTATGATTTGTTTCCAATCAACACAGAATATGGTATAATTTATGCTGCTCTTGTATTAATTGGACTTTATATACTAATTATAACTGAGGTAAGAACATATTAAAATATTGTTTTATAAAGTAAATTGTTCTTCTAACAAGCCTGTTTTATCCTCATATTTGTCCTAACATACTTTTCCCCCTAAAATGTCTGTTATATACATTCCTACTTCGAGAAATATTATGAATATTTATGAATTATAGGTTATACACAAATCGATTGCAGCAATATTAGCAGCCACTACGTCCATTTCCATACTAGCACTTTTAGACGAGGTAAACAAATTTAAATAATTAATTCAAAATATCATAACTAATTCTGGTGTTATTAATTATGTTATATAGAGACCAACAAAAGATGAACTGTCTTCTTGGGTGGATATCGAAACGTTGCTTCTCCTTTTCTGTATGATGGTTATTGTTGGTATTTTATCCGAAACAGGAATTTTTGACTACTTGGCAATCGTAGCATACAAAGTATTAATACAAATACTAAATAGTTTATTTTCATGTGTATACATGGTGATCGATTTAAGTGTTCTACATTTACATAATTTAATGTTATCGTAAAACAATGTATTAACATAAATATGTTTTTGGCTGGATACATGATAAAATATTTCTCACCAATTTTTTATAAGGTTTTCATCGTGATGGTTATTTATTTAAAAAAAACATATTTATGATTCATAGATTTTTCTTGTAGTGAAGATGAGTAGAGTAATATGGTTTTTTGAAAATAATGTAATTTTTATAAATATTTTGGTTTAAATTTTATGAATGACAACAAACATTTCTGATTTCATATTCTGAAGTAAAATATTTTAGTATTTTGATACTTAAAAATGTAAATTACAAATGTGTAGGTAATTAATAATAAAGGTTTAAAGTTAAGATGAGCAGTATGATTTAGCAGTACCAACATTTTGTGGAGTGCCACTCTATAATACTCATCCAAACTTAAAATATTTTTAACTAATTACCTATCGATCGAAATGCTTATGAATAAAAATACTTAAGAATATGAATGTATTTCGTTATTCAAAAACGTAAAAAAAACTTTAATGATAACAACAACAATTTAAAAAAAAATGTTTTGTAATGGCATCAAATTTTTTATACAAAAATTTTCCAAATATTGAGTAGACATTTATAGTTCACCATGTAGTGTTAATTTACCAAGCTAATTATTGATTTTATCATAGGAAACCAAAGGTAAAATTTGGCCATTAATCAATACATTGTGCTTCTTTACTGCTATTGTATCTTCTATATTGGATAATGTTACCACCGTTCTTCTAATGACCCCTATAACCATAAGGTAATAATTTTAATGAACATATCATTTTCAATATGTATCTTAATATAATCATGTGTTGTACATTTCACACCATATTTTTTTGGTCTGCTCATTACAATCCATAGATGTCAACGGTTAAATAAAAATATTGTCTTAGGTTATGTGAAGTAATGCAAATGAATCCAGTACCCACACTTATGTGTATAATATTTTATGCAAACTTAGGAGGGGCTTTAACATTAATTGGTGATCCACCAAATGTGATAATAGGAACGAATAAAGATGTTATTGCAAGTGTAAGTATATTCTTTACATTACTATTAATAATAAATATTAAATAACTATTGATTTAAGACGATAATATTATGATAAAAAAACTAGGTATGATCACATCACAGACTTGTAGAGGTATACCACAGGTTAACACTAGATAAACAACTTGTGTCATCAAATGAATCTTGTTTCACTATTTTCTGATTTGGAAAATTGCTGTGGATGTGTAAATAATTTGTGTATTTTGGGTATTTCGTTACCTATATTGCTACCTTAATCGTTTTAATTTGCATGGAAAGTTTTCCAACCCAAAATTTGGCGGACGAGCTTCTATTATTTTATGTTAGTGTCATTCATTCAGATATCTGTGAACTACATTACGTAGTATGATACATTTTCTAGCATATATTGTGAAAAATTACTTGTTTTTATTATGATGTGTGCAATATATTAATGGGGGTGATGCAAACTGTTGCACATGTGATATCAACGTTCTATCTATGAATTTCTATCACATGTAATAATAATATTATAACATGTTTTATTTTTTTACAGGGAATCGATTTTACAACGTTTTCATTACATATGGGTGGTGGTTTGGTATTCATATTTATAGCTGTCAATCTACATTTAAGATTTATTTTCCGTAATATGCAAGATTTAAAATTTACTGAACCATCTAATGTTACAGGTATACATTACAATTTTATTAAGTACTTTATTTTTGTTATAATATAATATTACAATATTCTACATCTTAAAAAAAATGTTACACTTATTATATGTTATATGTTGATTGTTTTCTAATTTAATTGATAATTAATTTATAGGAAAATATTTTTTTATTATAAATGTATTTGTACAGGCAAATTAGTTATATACCTACATATTATCTGCTATAGTAAATACTAAGTAATAAATTATTAAGTGTAGCTAAAATTATCATATAAAGCATTATAATAATTTTCTTTATTTTTCTATCATAAGATTACCTATAATCCCTTATCTTAATATTTTATTATTACTAATAAAATATAAACATTTGGAATGAAATTATAAAAAAAAAATTTTTTAATTAAATTGTCCATGGTATATTTTTTAAGATCTCTGTATTAAATTAATTTTCTCCGTTCAGAATCTAAAATAATATTTAAATTGGTGCTAACTCCTACTATTTTATAGAATTAAGACAAGAATTGGCAATTTGGCAAAAAGCGGCATCTTCTTTGTCTTCATACTCAAAAGAAGAAGGGGTTGTAAGAGATAAACTTCTAAGGAAATGTAAAACTATATTTTCAAAGCTTAAAGATACTCTGAAAGGTTTCAAGGTTGATGTCTTACCTACAGAAAGGTACATATGAATGTTATTAATTAAGCCTTCTCCAAATAAGTCAAGTCAAGTAAATTATTATGAAAGTTTTGGTATTAATTTAATTTTTTATATTTTATAACAGATAACTAGAGCATTAAGTTAGGTGCATACATTTTTGAATTATTACTTTTTATTAATTATTACCTAATCGAAATCGTCAATTCTTGTTCTGTGTATAAGTACTAGAATTGAATGATTAAAAACAGTTTGAGCTTATGGACTCAATTATTAAGTATTAAGTTATTAGTAATTTTGAAAAATAAGTAATCTTCTCCTATTCAGAATAAATATTAGTTTTTACACATAAATATAAAATGTCATATATTAGTATAATTATATATAATAACTTAGGACACTTAATTATTAATTTTTTTATCACCTATTTTAGTAAAAATTACATTTTATTAAGTAATAACAGCTAAAATACTGGCTCCTGGTTTAAGGGCTTAACTTTTAGAGCCCTAATTACAAAATGTCAGAAGATGCCCAACCAACCGGCCTCTCCCTGCACACGCCAATGAGTACATTGTTGATTTTAATGGCCTAACCAAAGTTTGTTCTTTATAACTATTATAGTCCTTTTCAGAATATAATTTCAAATGCTTCAATAGGATATACAGGTTGATTCACAAAACATGTTCACTTTCTTTAATAATGAATTTATTCAAATTCTGATTATTGGAATTTTTAAGTATACTCAATTTTTAAATTTTATAGATAAATAAAAATTACTAAAATTTTCAGATCATTATAGCCCCTATATCTTATAAACCCATTACAAGGATCTTTATTCTTAGAACACAAAGTTAAATAACTCAAAAACTACTCCTAAACATGTTGATACTAATATGTCAAATTTTTTAGATAAATAATCTACTGATTAATTACAGTTTAAAAGGGAAGGGGAGTTTTCGTTTGAAAAACATAAATTTGAATCTCCACAAGACATTTTTTAAGTAGTACAATAATTCTCAAGAATTTAGATACATGGTCTTTAAGTATACCTATTTAAAAATTTTAAAAATCAGATTTTGAATATCTGCATTGTTGAAGAAAAAAAGGGGATAAGCATGATTGGTGAATCACCCTTTTTTTATTTTTTGAATTTTTTTTATTTTATGAGTTAAATAAATACTTATTGTATAATTTTTCAGACTTCAATCATATGATGAATCCATCAAGGATTTTTTGAATAAGGTAATATGAATACATTAGGTACTATTATTTAATTAAAATTAAAATTAATATGTAATATTATCACTTTTTTCAGGATAGTCGTTTAGATAAAAGTCTTTTATGGAAATGTGCTATTACATTAGGATTTGTTATTACTCTATTCTGCCTGCATTCATTCCCTCAACTAAATCTTAGTCTTGGGTGGATTGCTTTACTTGGAACATTACTCTTACTTATACTTGCTGATCATGTTGATATCGAATGCGTATTGGGCCGAATTGAATGGGCCACATTGTCATTCTTCGCTGCACTGTTTATTTTAATTGGAGTAATGTAGTGTAATAGAAAAAATAGAGAAAACAAATTATAATTTTTTTGTTTTATTTTTTAGGCACTATCTGAGCTGGGTTTAATTGAATGGGTAGGTAAACAGACAGAAGTGATAATTATGTCTGTAGCGAAAGAGTACCGACTGTCTGTTGCTATAATTTTAATTCTATGGGTTTCTACCATTGTCTCCTCATTTGTTGACAATATTCCACTGACTACTATGATGATAAAGGTGATAACATCGTTGTCTCAAAACCCTGAACTAGAATTACCATTACCGCCTTTGGTATATGCATTAGCATTTGGTGGTTGTCTTGGTGGTAAGGCTTAAATATATATTTCTTTCACACAATACAATTAATTGAATCAAATATATATTTTAATTTTTAGGAAATGGAACACTGATAGCTGCTTCATGTAATATGGTATGTGCTGGAGTAGCTGAACAACATGGATACCGAATGTCCTTTGTGCAGTTCTTCAAGTAATTACCTATTTTAATGTTTTATTTAATCAGTTTAAAGTATTATTGATTGTTTTTAGAGACAGTTAAAACATCGATATATAATGTAGGATAATATTGAATGTACTCATTTCATTTTTGCCTGATATTGACCTTTAAGAGGACGCCACACCCGTATGTGTTATCTCCGTCTTACAAACGCGTAACATATCAAAATTACGTTCAGCAGTTTATTTTGTTAACGTTTTATTCCGTTAGCTTAAAAATTTAAGTGAATCGACCATTTATAAAACTTGATGGTAAGAACATTATCTATGCGTTGGAAGTTTTTTTATAATAATTCTGTTTTGAAGTGAGTTATGTGTGTAAAATAAATGTAAACTAAAAATGACCATAACTTACTTAAAAACGTTAATTATTAAATTAAATAATTTAAAAAAAAATGATATTTCAATTTTTAAGCAAGTAACTTTTAAATTGAATTTTAAAATTGATCGTTTTATTTAAAAATTAAAATAATGTAAAATGAAAACTGACAATCAAGCGTGCAGATAGTGTTTTGTACCTAACCTTAGAGTTTGATAATAGGCCAATTCACTCTAATATTAAAGCTAACAATTCAAAACTGATTCTGCTAAACTAAAATTTGCTAACATACGTTTGTAAAACAGACTACATTTTTTTATCTTGGCCAAGTCAAGAACTTAGCCAACCATTTTCTTTTACGAGTACATTCCTATCTTTTGTCCATTATAATTTATACATACAAAACAAGTAATATAATAGTCAATAAGAAATCTGGAAATATGTTTGAATGTGTTATGAAATTTACCTAATAGTTGGAGCTTGATTACTCCTCATTTAAAATGTTGACTTTTATTCCTCTTGGATTTGATTTTAAAATGTAATAATCAAAGAACTTTAAACAGTGAATTTATGTTAACTTCATAATCAATTGATAAATGTTTTCAGGTTTCTCATTGCATTACTAGTTTTGTCTGTACAATGGACAAAAAGTAGTAAAAAATATTACTCGTTGACCACAGATTAATGACATGTATGGGAGACCCCTTTATATTTTTAAAACTACAGTTGCACACAAATTATCACTTGCTAGTTGCCATGCACACATTAACATGATATTATGCACTCATGCACTTTTAAAAATGTTCCATTTTGAACTTTTTATATATGATGGTTATGAATCTACTTAATATAAACTTTATAATGCATACTTGTGTCCTCTCAATATTTTTCTAATTGCGTTTGAATTGTCTTTTATTATTAGAGTTGGATACCCAGTGATGTTAGGTAGCGTAGTTATAGCTACAGTGTATTTACTTGTTACTCATGTGACATTTGGATGGAATATATGAATACATAATGCTGTTTGTTTCGTCATCAGAATTTCAAAACATTTGTTCCTGCAAAAATACCTAACTGACAAGAAGAGAAATTTATTTATTTTCTTTACTTAAGTTTGAATTTAAATTAAATTTTTTTTCTTATTTAAGTAGTATTAAATATATTTATAATAATTTATTTCACTAAAAACCTTATTTTTTGAATTTTATGTTATTTAATATTATTAAGTATATAAATTATGTATTTTAACTATAAAATTTATTTGTCTTTTTATTTATATTCAGATAAGTGATAAGTCCATTGTTGCCATAGATTATATTTCGATATTTTTTTGTTAGGATATACTCATGATACTTAAATACTAACTATAGTACCTAATGGATTTTATGTATTCAAGTGGTATACAATATAAAGTTTTTTGTTTTTATTATATATTTTTCTAAATAATAAATATGTACCTACCAGATAAACAACACTTTTTATTAGCTGTTAATAACTAAAGAGTAAAGTGTTAGTTATTGGTGTTATGTTATTATTATAAATAATATTTTATACTTTTATTTTATTGTTTGATATAGGCAAGTAATAAAATAATACAGCTATGCTTGAGTACCTACTAAATGTAAACTGGTTAATTAATGCTGACAACAGTAGAGATAAAGATAATAGCACAAAAAGCAATCAGATAGAAAGACAGATAACAATAATAGCTATATGTATCAACTTTTATAGTTTTATTATTGATGCATCAATCGAGTTGAAATCATTGGATAAAAGTACCTACTGATTGACTAGTTCTGGCGACATTGTGAATTCTTTATTCTCATATTATGTACATAATATAATAATAAGCTACAATAATTTTACAAAGGATTTCAAAAAGCATGGTTTGTAAGAAGTTAAGTATAACTAGAATATGCAATATTTAGGATAAATATTATATAGGGTGATTTATAAATTTAATTTATGCTTACCCCCATTATTCATTCCCATAACATAATAACTTTTTTTTTCAACTTGCTTAAAATTTAAATCTGTTTTTAATCACATCAGTTATTTGATTATTTAAAAAAAAGAAATAATGTTTTTATAATATTAATATGTTATAATATTCTAACATTTTGTGCCATTTATATTACAGTAAAACAACATAACCTAACCTAAGCATTTAACAACATTTTCTGTTTAACGAAATATTTTTGAAAACCAAAACCAAATTTATTCAATTATATTTAACGAAAATATTCTGTATAACACAAATTTTTTTTAAGGTTAGGTTAGGTTTAAATGTATATAAAAGAGTCAAATTAAATTTAATTAAATCTTAATTATTCTTAATTTTTAAGAGCGTTTGAAGTTCAAATTTTTACAACATTGGATATTCACAAATTTCACATAATTCACAATTTCTCATGTAGCGATTTTCTTATTTTGTTGTAATTTAAAAACGTTTTCGAAAAAATCGATTTTGGTTTATGCTGCAATTCTTAAACAAATGACCGTAGGTACATGATATTTTGACTGAATGTTTATATTAGCATTTTCTATACACAATAATATTTTCCAAATGTTTTGGCTTATTTTGAGCTGTTTTGCGGACATTTTAAGTTTCCAATGTTTTTAGTTTATTTTTCTATAAATATCAATAAAATATTATTTGTTGCTTAAAACATCTTGAAAATTTAATAGAAGGTTATTTTTTTAAAGGCAGATGAAAAAAATTAAAAATCCATAGTCACAATTTTTTTTTATAAGCATCTTAAGTTCAAATATTGACAAAATACGTAAAAATGACGAACATTTGCAAATTCATAAAAAAATTTATTTTTAAATCTAAGATTTGAAAATGTGATACAAGACTCCTTATAAGTTTGTTTATCTTTATCAAAAAAAAAATGTCTACATGAAAGTAAAATTAAATTTTTACGAGCGTTTGAAGTTCATACTTTCACAATATTGGATATTCACTCGATTTCTCATGTAGACATCCACTGACCGACCCACCTTTTTTAGTGGTTCAAATCACGAAAATGTGCAAATTATTTTGAATTAGAAATTTTTTGTTTTAAAATGTTGAACATTCTTTGGATGACGAAATGTATTTACCTACTATTAATTTATTATTACACTTACTATTCAATTGCAGTTTTTAAGTTAAGTATGTTACAGAACACGTGTATTATAGTAATAAACTAAAAAACATACACACGTATTATAACAAATAACTAATATTATGTTACTAGTACTATAGCCACTTGGATATGGTTGTGGGTACGGCGAGTTGTACACTTGTACACCTGTGTACCTAAAAACAGTTTATGTATTGCAAAATCTTTCATGGTTTAAATTGTATGGTTATTGATACCTGCTAGTACAGAAAAATATGTGATGATCAAATATACAAATTTAAAACTTCTTCCAATCAAAAATGTTAATTTCACGAGATCGATTATTCTAGAATTGATTTAGAAATATCAAAAATTGGATATAAATAATTACAATTTTCAGCATTAAATGTAATTGTTTTACAGTGCAATTAAAATATGAATTTAATTGTATAACATAACAATACAATAAACAATTCATAGTGTTAGTTTTATAAGTGTACAAAAATAATATACTATCATAATATTTTATTTTTCTACAGTATGCACCGTTACATATATTATTGCAATGAGTGGGTCAAACATATACCTACCCATAATAATGTACTACAGTTAAGAGGAGGCCTCGCTACTGTCGTTAATTTTAGCTCAAAAGACCTTAAGTATTGTAATAAAATTAAAGTTAGTTTTCGTTGTCTGATTTTATTCTGTAAAACCCGAACTCTCCAGAAAATTGTCTATAGATTTTACGGAACACTTTGTAAAAATTAAAACTTATATTATTGTAAACTGTAATTTATTGATACATGCGTGAATGTTGCCCCTCAAATATTGGCCGTAACGAGGCCCCTTAACGAAATTAATAATAATATCATTACTAGGGTTCGGATTTAAAGGCAACTCGGCAGATATTCGGCAGTCGAACATGAATGTCTAGCCATAGTTTGGGCGGTAAACAGGTTCAGGCCGTATCTTGAGTCCGGTAAGTTTATGTTATTTACGGATAACGCGGCACTCCGATGGTTACAGCGAGCTCGCTGTACCAACAGTAGAGCTCTGCACGGTCTGGTCTAGACCGGACCGGACCATTGTTCGGTCTTTGCGTGTATTGAAATTTTCAATATTGTCTGGTCTATAGTAATCTGCATTTTGAACGTCGATTAAATATTATAATTTTACTCATGTTACGTTAAAAAATAAAAATCATTATCATAGTAAAATAATTGTTCAGTCTGGCTTCATTTTTATTTTATCAGCATGGTCTGGTCCGAGTCTTTGTTCAAATATATTAGTGCAGTCTGGCCTGGCTTCATTTTTATTTCATCGGTCCGGTCCAGTCCTAGTCTCTGTTAAATAGGATCAATCCGGCCCGGTCTATAAGAAAACGGACCGTGTAGAACTCTAACCAACAGCAAACTAACGCGATGGGCGTCACAACTCGGGGCTTTCGATTTTGAAATCCGGCACATTCCCGGAGTATAAAATGAAGCAGCCGACGCGCCTTCCCGTTGTTTGGTAGGACCATAGGCGCAATTTGGGGGGGGGGTCTAGAGCGGGCTTAGCCCCCTCTAGTTTTTAAATATATTCATTCTTAAATCCACCTAATAAAAAAAATTAAATATGAAATTTTTTAGCCAACTCGGTAATCAGTGTACGTATTGTTGTCTAATAAGTAATAATTAACATCAATTTATAGAATATACAATCAATTGTTGTTATTAATGTTAGTTTTAATGATATGAATATAATATGATACATCGTTGAATAACAGCTAGAGTATAGTATAGTATTGTTCTATGAGTATAGATGACCTGCTATCATAGTAGTAACACGGGTTTAATTATTATTATCGAATATAAGCTATTTTTAGGATATGGAATTTATACGGAGATGTCATCTGTATATATAAAACGGTTAGGTTAGGTGACTGATATTTCAACGCACAGCACAAATCATTGAACGGATCGGGCTGAAATTTGGTATACAGATATCCATTATGATGTGGGCGTTCTCTAAGAAAGGATTTTTGGAAAATTATAAAGGGGAAAATTATTTAAGGGGTCTTTTTTACATATAAGGAAGATAAAAATTGATGCGCACATCTATGCATCAAGATAGATTTTCAAATGCTTCTGTGACATATAAAGAAAAGGACATTTCTGGTAGTATTAAAATGAAGATAAATTAAATAAATTCGCTATGTCTAATCACCGTTTGCAATTATAAGATTTAACACATTACACATGGTAACTATGTTGTTTTATTTTTATAATTACAAATAAATAATTAATTATCATTGAGTTGTTGAGTACTTGAGTTGTATATTATTGTATTTCATCTATCAAGTATTTTTTTGTTTACTGTTGAGTACCAAACTAAATGTTTTTGTAATATATTAATAAATTATTACCGTAAAAATTATAACAAGTGGTGAGGGGGTGCGGGAGTGGACCCCAGCAGGTCTGTATTGATTTTATAAATTTAGCCCCCCCCCCAAATCAGTTGTCCAAATTGCGCCCATGGGTAGGACCGAATATGGTGGACGAAGAGTCGTTGGAGAATAATATCCATCAAGTGGTGACTCGTGGTTAAGTTGAAAGGATAAATCGATCAATGACATATATAGTGAGGGGAAAGAGACCAATAGAAAGACTGCGGAAAAGATGGAAAGACAGTGTCAAGGAATTATTAGAATAAATTGTAGTAGACTGAGAGCAGGCATATGATAAAGTTTGAAGTAGGCGGCGAGGTCTAACCGGCTCTTAAAGCAAAAAAAAAAAATATATAAAAAATATTAGTATTTATAATAGATAAGTACCTAATATTATTAATATACAATATAATATTATGTTGAATTATGTTTCGTCGAAAATATTGTATTTATTATAGCAGTATGTAATTATAATTAGAATAATGTTAATACAATACAATGTGATGTAATATTATTCTATACAGTTTAATTTATATTTATCTTAAAATGATTAAACAAAATATTTAATTTTCTTTAACTTCTTAGTAAACATACTCTTCAATATTAAATAATTTGGAAAGTGAAGTTTTGTATTTATCTATTGTAATAATGGCATCACAAAAGGGTTTAACCGCTTTAGCCTTAGCTGATTCTGCAAAATATATTAGTATTAGAAATGTTGAGTGTGTTAATTAGAATGTCCTTCCACAGACACGTACAGAACTTGGTTTGTGTGCGTTTATAAGGAGTAATTTTTAGCCCACAAAACAGGCTAAAGTTTAAAAATAAATAAAAAATATGAAATGCAAAACACATAATACACAATACTAAATATATATACATACTCGATATGCCAAAAAAAAATGTTTTCGTTAACTTTAAAACATCTGTAAAAATAAAATGTCAAATATTCAATAAATGAAATAAATAATTCATCTGATAAAAAAATTGATTGAATCTCAACTTTCATTCAAATGACATGTACAGCACTTATATCTTAATTATGTTGCTGTTGACGTACCTATACTTTTATAATAATTACTAATCACGTATCAATAAAATTGAAATAAAAAAAAATTAAAACTTATTGTGTTTCTATATTTCAACAACAAACTAAATACATTTATTTTTTTTTTAATGTTGACAGGTAACTATTTAATGGAGTGGATTATTAGTCCTAACAATCTCTGCATGCATATTCATAATATAGTAAGTTAGGTACTCAAAATTCAAGTTTCAACATATCATTAGAACTAATTTAAATGGCAATGTATTTTGGGTTTTGACCTATGAACCTAAAGAGAAATTAGAAAAATAATTAGAACATTTGCCTTGGACCTTTAGCAGCACTAAAATTGCAATGTCCAACTTAGAGATTATATTCTAGTAGCTTATCATACAAAGTTGGTACTGAGGTAGGTTAATGTACAATTATGAAAAAAGTCTAATATTTAAGCAACACTGTCTAGTCTTTATAAACGTAAGTATGACGTATAATATTCGTTAAATATTCATATTAACATTTTCTAAAATAATATAATACAATATTCACTACCATTTTCATAATATTTTTGATCTTAGATACTGTTTAAAAATCAGGTTGGTGCCCCTTTTTTGGAAAAGTGTTACTAAAATTTTTGTTTGTAAGAAAAACATAATATCAGAAATAAATTATATTCGTATTTCATTTTTAAGCATATAAAGGTCAAATTTTGAAGAAGTTCAAATTCATCAAGAGTATATTAATTATAAACATTAAAAAATTGTTTTATGGTTAAAATATGAATTTTTAATACTAAAGGTTTGAGAGAATTGAATACTAAATTCCACAATTAATTTGGAGGTGGTTACTGTTCATATTACAAGATTTGTTGACGTCGGTAAGTCTATTACTTTCATGCCATTGTTATTAGTTGTGATGTGTAAGTTTTCGTATCCACTTGTCGATCAAAAGATTTCTTCTTTACCCACTTTTTATTATACTTTTCCCACTTATAATTCGAAATTGTAGAATATAAACATTGATGAGATTGTATGTTATATTCTTTATACGAATCAAATTATTAAGCGTAGGAACTTTGATTAATTTTTAGTTTTATTAAAGCTTAGATTGATCTGCAAAATATATTAGTATTATATATCGTCGGCCTAATTCGCAAATCACTTAACTCCAAAAATGCGATTTTAAGATTATAATAAGTAAGTGATTATAAAATAAGAAAAAAAAGACGCAACGTTTAAAACCATTCTCGTTTCAATCCGATAATTATTTATTCCATGAAACAGCTGTTAAAATGTAAATAAAACAAAATGGAAAATGTCGTACCTAACTCCAAAATAACTTTGTTTTTTTTTTGAAGAATTTGTCTTAACCCATATGCATGTTTTATTTAAATTAACTTTTAAAATTATCTAAGGGATAAACATAAAAATATTATAAATAATTTAGAGAATTATTTTAAGTCTCAAATATTTTTATTTTTTTATTAATGAGACGTTTTTCTTTTCTCCTGAAAACTAGTCAATATGGAGTCAAGTGATTTGCGAATTAAGCCGACGATATGTAGAGTGTGTTCATTAGAAAGCCCTCCCACAGACACGTACAGAACTTGGTTTGTATGCGTTTATACAGAGTAATTTTTAGACCACAAATAAGGTTAATGTTTAAAAATACATAAAATTATGAAATGCAAAACACATTAATACACAATATTTAATATTAATACATACGCGGTACGCCCTTCAAAATTTTTTTAATTGGACTAGAGGCTTCTGTAAAAATAAAATGTTAAACATTCAATAAATGAAGTAAATAATTCATCAGATAAAAATTGATTGAATCTCAGGTTTTATTCGAAATGACATGTACAGCACTTATATCTTAATTATGTTGCTGTTGATGTACCTATACTATTTTAGTAAATTACTAATCACGTATCAATAAAATTGAAATTGAAACTAATTGTGTTTCTATATTTCAACGGTTAACTAAAAACATTTCTTTTTTTTCAAATATTGATAGTTTGAAATTGTAGAATATAAACATTGTTGATTGTATATTGTATTCTTTATATGAATCAAAATATTGAGTATAGGTACCTACTTTGATTAATTTTTAGTTTTATTTTTATTTTATGGTGTAAATTAAATTAAATATATTCTTCTCAACAAAAATAATAAAATTTATAATGATTTCAAATTAATGTGATATTATCGATCTATTGATTATAATTTAATAGATTTTAACATGAGAGTTGATTGATTTTTAAAAATTATCTACCCTACAGGTTATACAGAGTCAACCATTTATAGAAGATGTTTAGGTCTATACCTAAAGTCGGGATGAATGATAGTATTAGTCATAGCCAATCATGGTCGATCATGCTTGTCAACTAAACGGATTCATAAATCATAGCTATAATGGTACTCATCCAGTAAGTAAATATTTTATGATGATAATCATTACATGTGTTATGAGACATAAACCACAAATTGAATTACAAAATTAAACAAATTAAAACAATTCATAAATACAATATTCACATAAGTACCTGTTTTCACTAAAAAAAAAAAAAATAAATAATATTTAATAAATAAATTATAATATCATATTATATGATTCACAATTTAAGAATTATAGGAATGACCTAATCAGCTTCTTTCTAGAAAATATATCATTACAAAAAAATTTCTGAGCGTTATACCGATGAGAGTCGGGCTTTTAAATGAATATTTCTGTATTTTAGATTCTGAGTGGAACGATGAATGTATTGATTTTACAAAGATGTGTGTTTTTTTATTTTTGTGTGTCTGTCATCACCTTTTAGGACAGTAAGAATGCTTAGATTTTCTTCAACAGCATCTTTTCTGATAGGAAAGTGAATTTAGTTGGTACTTTGGGGGATCAAAAGTAAGTTCCCAGTAGTTTTCAAAAGCACCATGAAAAACAAAAAAAAAAATTAAGGGAAAACGGGAATTTTTACGCAAAATCTGTATTTGAGAAAATCGATTTTGGTTTTTGGTGTAACTCTAAAACAAATGAACGTATATACATCAAATTTTCAATGGTTGTTCATATTTGCATTTTCTATACACAATAACATTTTAAAAATATTTTGATTTGTTTTGAACTGTTTAGGAACATTTTCAGTTTCCAATTTTATGAGTATTTTTTTCCATAAATGTCAATAAAACTTTATTTGTTGGGTAAAAAAACTTGAAAATTTAATACAAGGCTCCTATTATATTGTTACAGTGATATTTGAAAAATATTAAAAAACCTTAGTCACAGTTTTTATTTATAAGCATTTATAAAGTTCAAATTTTGACAAAATACGGAAAAATCACGAAAATTATCAAATTATTTTGAGTTGAGAATTCATAAAAATGTTTCTTTTTAAATCTAAAATTTAAAAATGTAATACAAGAAAGTCAAATTAAATTTTTATGAGCGTTTGAAATTCATATTTTTACAACATTTGATATTCACTCGATATCTCATGTAACGATTTTCTTATTTTGTTGTAATTAAAAAACGAATGACTGTAGTTACTTGAAAATTTTACTGAATGTTTATATTAGCATTTTCTATACACGATAAAATGTATAAAATAATTTGACTCTTTTTGAGCTGTTTACGGACATTGTCGGTTTTCAATTTTTTTAGTTTTTATTTTCTATAAATATCAATACAATTTTATTTGTTGGGTAAAAAAGCGTGAACATTTGATGCAAGGCTCCTGATATATTGTTACAATAGCCGTTAAAAAATATTAAAACTACATGAGTACAATTTTCTTTTAAAAGCATTTAAATTTCCAATTTAGACAATATTTATAAAATTTAAAAAGGCGGGTTAGTGGATGTCGCTCTGCTGTACAGTAGGTTACAAGTGGGTCACTGTAATGGGTGGTGTTAAATTTGAATTCAATGATATAATATCATAGTATAAGAAAAACAATTCTGAGCTAAAACGGTCAATCAGCCTATGATATTACTATACTTATAGGTGTTTGATGATATAATTGTGAATAAAGTAATTTATATATTATAACCTATTTACAAGGAACCTTGTTGCTTTAAATTTTCAATCCTTAGCTATAAAAGTTGAACATTTTATAAATGTTTAAGTACAAAATAATTATTAAATTTTAAATTTGATACATTTTGTCAAAATTCGAACTTTAAATCCTAATAAAAAAAAATTGTGCTTATGTATTTTTAATATTTTTCAACTGCTATTATAAAAATATATCGGGAGCCTTGCATTAAATTTTCACGCTTTTTTACCCTACAAATAAAATGTTATTGATATATTTTATAGGAAAGAAAGTAAATAATTGAAAACTGACAATGTCCATAAGCAGCTCAAAAAAAGTCAAAATATTTTCAAAATTTTACGGTGT
Source organism: Sitobion miscanthi (assembly GCA_008086715.1). Lineage (NCBI taxonomy): Eukaryota > Metazoa > Arthropoda > Insecta > Hemiptera > Aphididae > Sitobion > Sitobion miscanthi. The sequence continues at coordinate 28,340,221 of CM017805.1, read as the reverse complement.
ATAGAAAATGCTAATATAAATGAACCAAAATCGATTTTGTGGAAAACCGATTTTGCGTAAGAATTCCCGTTTTTTCTTAATTTTTATGTTGTTTTTCCCGACGCTTTTGAAAACTTTGGAAATTTTAAAATTTGACTTTTCCAATGCACTAACGATATTAACTTTCCCATCGAACAAGATACTGAAGTTGAAAATCCAATTATTATTTCGACTACTTAACGTGTACACAGACAAAAAATAAAAAAATAAAAACATACATCATTGTAAAATCAATACATTCATCGTTTCACTCAGAATCTAAAAATGACTTACCTGTATTAGCTAGTGAATCGGCACCTTGTGGAAACATTGGTATTAAAAAAAAAAAAAATTGTTTTTATTTTTTAATAATTCGTACATCGATTGCCTTATTTAATTTTGTTGGTTTTTTATTTAATTAATTTAATTTAACATAATTTTACAACTTTAATAGCTGCACGGCTTAGGTATTTACTCGACAGTGAGTTTATAACGAAGGCAGGCCGTAAACTGAAGATAACGTGACCGGGTGCGGCGACGCCGACCGATATTCGACTTTATCTCAATATTACGTTCACAATTTATTGCTTTTATTATTAAATTAAATATGAAATCAAACTGCTAAAAATAAAATATCCGGTATTAATTTATAAGTATAATTAAAAAACAGTTGTAGTATATTGTAAGTATATTGTATAGTTATATGAAACTGATGAAAGAAGCAATACTAATGGTTTCACTGAGAAGTTTTCAATAAATTTACAGAATGTCTAGGAGGACTCCAATTTTTAAAATGAAAAGTTTTTAGTATAAATAAAAAAAGAAGCTGAATTTGATCATTATACATATGCACAGTGATTATAATATGTACAGTATTATATTCTTTACTAGTTTGTAATATTATAATAATTTCACAACTTACAAAATAAAATAATTTTATTGTGTCCCATCTAGTGATGGGCAAATTCCCAGGAATATAACGAGTTTTTAAATATTGATCATTGGTTTTAGTTTTAAATTAAACTTATGGTTGTAAATGATCCAAATGACAACTCTTTATTTATATCATATTAGTTTAGATATTTATTCTTTAAAAAAAAGTTATTAAGTATCTATAATTTAATTTTTTAATTAAAATCTGTACAATCATCACAAAATAAACGATCCAACTTTCATTTATATATGTTGAAAAAATAAAAATAAAGATACTGAAATTGAAATACTGAATAACATAAAAATAAAACATTTTTTTTTTTAAAGAAATTTCCCGAGAGGTTGGGGAATAATCCTGATGGCACATCGCTAGTTCCATCCACTATGCTCAAAAGTACCAAAAATTATGAAAAATTAAGAAATATTTCAGGAACATCTAGTTAAAAATATATTTTAAATATGTAAGGTAAGATTACATTATGACAATTTTCGTACTTATTACCCACACTGAAACAATTATCGGAATCGCAAAGAATAACTAATACAGGCTAAAAATAATATAACTAGGTACATAACGTGTAGCTGACCAATGTACTATATATTCGGGAAAAGTCACACTCACGTACATTTCTCCACCACTACCCATTTCAATTTTTCAGCTTTTTCCAACGCCAATATTTAGTGCTTCTTTATACAGTTTATATAAATGTATTCAACAGTTTTTAGCCCACAAACATTATGATAAAAATAAATAAAAAATATAAAATACTCCACACAATAATAGACAGTTTTGTATAAATACGTACTATTTAGCATATATTTTTTCAATTCAATTATAAAAACTGTAAAATAAAATGTTAAATATTAAATAGATTATTCATCTGGTAAACAAATTGAGTGAATCTCAACTTTTGTTCATTCCAATGACATGTACATCACTTATATCTTAATGATGTTGCTGTTGACGTACCTATACTTTAAGTAATCATTAATCACTTATCAATAAAATGGAAATTAAAAAAAAATTAATACTTATTGTGTTTCTATACTTCAACAACAAACTAAGCAAATTTATTTTATTTTTTCAATATTGACAGGGCACTATTTAACGGAGTCGATAAGTGCTCATTTATCTGGTTATATAATATACGTATTATAGCTTAGTACCCCGAATTCAACATATCATTAGAATTAATTTAAGCGACAATGTATTTTGGGTTTCGACCAATGAACTTTTAAGTCTTAAAGATAAGTCCTAATTAAATAATAAACGTTTTAAACACATCAATTAAGTTAGAAATTTAGTTAAAAAAATAACATACACTTAGCTTCAATTAATAAACTTAGTTAATTATTAAATACATTTCCAGCCTTGTACAAAATAGAGCATAAAACTGGAAAATTAGTCCAAAAAAAAGTTTCAGAAAAATAAGTACAATAGGTACCAGACACAATAATTAAATAATTACCAATTTATCCATCAACATTAAAAAAAAAGGTGGCCAAGTACTCTTTTGTACAAAAGGTTACAAGTGGGTCACTGTATGGATGGTGTTAAATTTGAATTCAATGATATAATATAATTGTATAAGAAAAACGATTCTGGGCGAAGACGGTCAGTCAGCCTATCATATTACTAAGTATATTTGATGATATTATTGTAAATAAAGTAATTTATATATAACATACATTTTATACATTTTTAACTACAAAATCATTTTTAAATTTTAAATTTCATACATTTTGTCAAAATTCAAAATTTAAATGCTTATAAAAAAAAAATTGTTTCTATGTTTTTTAGATAGTTTTTAACTGTTATAGTACAAATATATCAGGAGCCTTGTATTAAATGTTCATGCTTTTGTCCCAAAAAATACAATTTTATTAATATTTATAGAAAAAAAAAAAAAAAAAATCGAAATTTTTAATTGTCTATAAACAGCTCAAATCGAGCCAAAATATATTTAAAATTTTATGGTGTATAGAAAATGATAGTACAAACGACCAATGAAAATTTCATGTTTCTTCGATCATTTGTCATATTTCATTTTGTAAGAATATAATCATATTGCTCTTTATGCTTTCAATATATTATAGTTGACCAAGCTAAGTTTTGGGAGTTATAAAAATTTGAGTTTATAAATGAAAATTTGAATGCATATTTTGTCAATCTTTGGTAATAAATTACGTACCTATATTATACATATTTAATATTTTTTATAAAATAAATTGTTATTATTTTTTTTTCTTAACCTGTTAGACAATGGTAAATTAAATAGTGCCAGTGAATTGCCTTAAACTCCGTTGAATGTTAACTATGCGTACTTTTACACATTCGTTTGAGTCTATTTAGCACTTTAGTCTTATTAGCACGCCTTTTAATAATATACATTATGTTATAGTAAAACTTCATTATTCCGCTATATTTATTTGACTTGGTTAGGATCCATGTATAATGTTATTTTCGATTCCGCATAATATAGTTGGACGAATAAGGCAATTTTACACTATCCGTCCCGACGCGTCGGCATAAAAATATAAAATTAAAAGTGTCTATATTGTTTAATATTAGGTTATTGATTGAGTCAATCAGGGAATAATATGTACAATAATTTTATTTATAAATCGAAAACGTAGGATATAAACATTGTTGATTGTATGTTGTATTCGTTATACGAATCTAAATATTAAGTAGGTACTTTCATTAATTTTTCGTTGCATCTTTATTTTATAGTGTAAATTAAATTAAATATATTATACATACGATCCGCAACATAAGCTAAAAAAGAGTAATAATAATTTGAAATTAATATGTTATTAATTTATTATGGACCTACCGTTAACAGTATAATACATTTAAAATACAGGTTGATTAATTTTTAAAAATAAAGAACCCTATAGGTTGTACAAGGTCAGCCATTTATAAAAGATGTTTAGGTATATCTTAAGTCGGGATAAATGATAATAATAGTCATAGCCAATCATGGTTGATGGTTTTTCAACTAAACGGATTCATAAATCATAGCTATCTCATTGAGTAGGTGAATATTTAATGATAATAATCATAATATGTGTTATGAGACACAAACCACAAATTGAATTACACAGTTAAACAAATTAAAACAATTCATAAATATAATGTGCACGTATGACGTACTTCTGTCCCCTAAATAAAACAAAAATAATTCATAATATTTAATTAATAATATTCTACCTTATATGATTCACAATCTAAGAATTATAAGGATAACATTATCATTGTCCTTCTAAAAATGTATCTTTGCAAAGAATTTAAAAACGATCTACTGATGGGAGTTAGGCTTTTGAATAAATGTTAATGTACTATTTAAATTTAGTATAATGTTATTCACAAGCTACTGCATTAATTATTAAAAATAATATATATATATATACAGGGTGATTCTTTTATCACGAAACACTCATTGTTTCAAAAAGTATTAATGTTTTTGAAAATATTTTTTTACGTAATTTTAAGTAGAGTTATAAGTATTTTAAGTTTATATTGGCGGAGTGGAGTGGTACGGGGTTACCCCGCAAAATGTTTGTCCACACTCCGCTTGTCAAACTTTAAATTCTTATAACTCATAAACTACTTGTCCTAAATTCGATTTTTATGTATCAAAATATTTAGAAACATTTTCTGCTGTGGAATATGAAATTAAAACTCGATGATGATGTCATTTAAAATGTAAAAAACTTGAAAAAATATTTAAAAATATGATTTTTTAATAAAAACGTTGTTTTTTGAACAACTTAAAACTATGTAAAAAAACATTTTCAAAAACAATAATACTTTTTTGAAATAATGAGTGTTTCATGATAAGAGAATCACCTTGAATGTATATAGACAGTAATTACTTGATATTACATTTCAGTATACCGATAATTTAATTTCATAAAATAATAGTATTTTGAGTGCAATAGATTGAAAAGTTATAGTTTACTCTACAGTTAATAAATAGAAAGAATATTGACAGGAAATCCATACATTCCTGACTTAAAAAGTTTTAGGAAAAAACACTATATTATTATGACAATCTTATTGCACAAAATTAAAACGATTACGTACTATTTGAATCTGGAATAAAATAAAAACTAGTAATTAATATTATTAAATACTCATAATATATTTCTACTTTAAGATCATGGATCCATGGCTAATACAAACATGTAAGATCCATCTTTTATTTTGTGGTATAAAATAAAATTATGATTAAACATAAAAAATAACTTGCTTATTTTAGCTAGAAATAAAATATACGGTATTAATTTATAAGTATAATAATTATAAAACATTTGTAATATTTTTCATTGTTATGATGAAAGAGGCAAATCTAGTGGTTTCATTGAGAAGTTTTTAATAAATGTACGGAATGTCCAGTAGGACACCAACTTTTAAAATTAAGAATTTTTTGATAGAAATAAAAAAACAATCTAAATTTGATTATAATAATATGTACAGTACTTTTATTTTTTATATTTACATGGTTTATTAATTATTTATAATATTCTATTCTTTACTAGTTTGTAGTACAGGCCCAACTTTTATAATAACTTCACAACTTACAAAAAAAAAAATAATTTCTAATTATAATTAGAATAATGAATTCTAAAATCTAATTTATTAGGTCCCCGTGCATATATCCACAATGCTCTAAGTTGCTAACAATTATGAAGAATTTAGACATATTTCAGGAACGTCGTGTTAAACAATCATTTTAAATAGGTAAGGTTAGGTTACATTAAGAATATTTTTGCACTTATTGAACTACACTAAAAATGTTATAATTGGAATCGCAAAGAATAATCAATACAGGCTAAATATATAGGTAGGCACATAAAGTGTAGCTGATCAAATTAGTAATTACCATATTATATTCGAGTAAATTTACACTCACCCATAATATATAAATTTTAGAACGTCTAAACTCTATAGAGTATTCCAGATGTAAAATTTATTTTATATGATTTCCAATTCTTAAAAAACAATTTAAGAGAAGAAAAATATTGTTGATGTTACTTCACCTAGAATCTTTCAAGCAAATAAAAAAGATCAATAAAATAATGAACTCAATAAATGTTTCTTACCAGCCAAGTCAGCTGAATAGTTATGAAAAAAATTATTTGTAATTATTAAATATTAAATATTGAAAGTCCAGGAAGAGACTACGATAGGTTCTGTTGAATATTAATACAATTGTTAAAATGCAATAATAAGATTCCTCTACCTAAGGGTATGTTAATCAAATTGTATTCCAGGTGCCTGTCTGCGTTTTATACCAATACTTTTACTTGATATTTTACCAATAATTCAATCTAATAATTACGGTTAATTTTAACCTTTAGATAGTGACGTTTTAGATGAACTGCAGAGAGCTTTGGTAATAACTGTTATGATAGTGACATTTTCCTCCAATTTCTTTGGCGATCCTGGGCTCTTTTGACTGGTTAATTTTGAATTTATATAGGCCACTAAGCAGACGTTGATTAATCAATCTAGTTTGACTCATAAGTATTTCTCATGGTTTCACAAGATCTCGCCTGTGAATAGCGCCTGATTTATACTCTATTAGTTTTCACATTCGAGCTGAGGCAAGTGAAAACACCATCATTCGATACGTGGTTTATCCCTGCTATTATGTCATACTCGTTTGTCTCTATTGTTAATTTTATTGATTCGTTTTACCGGGTTTTTGTTCGTATGTTTGTTTCTTGGTAGTCTTTATAAAGACTGTTTTAGTATTTGTATGTACCATTACAATATAAATATAAAAAGTGTATTAAAAAAAATTTCTGTTTAAACTTTATGGTTCCAAGTACATTATATTTTGTTGGTATAAATATAAAATTCCACATAAATTAAATTATAAAACTACATAATATTTACGTACTCATCCACTCTATAAAAACAAATTATTATAATGTTGTTGTTACTACATATCATATTGTAATTAATAAAAAATGATAACTCAGGGTTAATTATAAATTACCACGGATTAAAAATATCGGTAGGAAATCATTTTAATAATGTGTCAACTTATTGTTTTGTATTGAACTATAATACGAACTATTACGAAATGTCACCCTGCCGAATAGTTATACACTTCACACTTCGTGTGTGCATTTAGTACCAAAGTCGATATGTGATTTATGCGTACAATTTTATTTCAATGATCGATCATTATAAAGCGAAATAGATTTAGGGCTGAGGCAGTATGTTAGACTGTATTATGAAGTATCTTTCAGGGACTGTTCTTATTTTTACGATTGTCTGTGTTTTTTTCCGGTGGGTATATAATGTATTCGTTTTATAACACAAACAATGGTCGGATCTTCAACTTAAGTACTTTTCAAAATATTAAGAATAAACAAAATAATATAGAAACACCCGTTATTTGTATGCCAAATATTAATTAAATGTTTTTTTTTTTTGATTTAAAAAAAAGTATGTAGATAGTCTTGAAATTTTCCAATTAAAACCGTTTTAAAGTTAAAATTTGTTTGAACTTCATTAAAATCACAAACATTTTAAAATTATAATATAGGTCTGGTCATAAGTTTTAAATGAAAAATAACATTATTAACACTATTACAATATATTAAAAATAAATAAATAATACGTACGTTCCTTTACTGTAAATAATAAAGTTTAATAAATTAATAACTATGTTTATAGTATTTTCCACAAATTGATAATAATTCAGTGGCATATTTATATAAGAGCACGATAAAAGGAATAAAATATACATTTTGGGATATATAAAGAGATAAAGACGTTCACATAAGTGATAAGTTATACATTTAGCTGTATAGTAGGTTGGATATTATATTTATTTTTACTGTATTACGTTAAATGTTAATAGATAAAATAAAATTGGAAATTTAATAAGTACATGATTTTTTAAAGTTACTATTTTAACAATTTTCGAAAATACATGTTATTATTATTTATTTTATAACCATTTACAGTTCAAATCTATAAAAACTTCTTTAAAATCATAAACATTTTAAAATTATTTTACAGGTCGGGTCAAATTCAAATATACAAAATAATACGTACCTTCTTCATCTGTAAGTAATGATATTTAACTAATTAAAATAGACTATAGGCATATTATTTATATTATAACGTGATAAATGTAAAAAAACTCTAGATTTTTGTCGGGAAAGTAAAAATATGGCAATAAACATAATTTTACTTACCAATCGCTTCTGCAAAAAAAAAAATATCATACCGATGTCATTAATAATGTAATTTATTAATTTGATACAAATAATACCTACATGAACTTGATAGTTGTATTAAATGTAATTACCTAAGTATTAGGTTTTCACTATCGCTAATACAAATTTATGAATTTAGATGTGCGAAATTTAAAAATATTGACTACCTATGTGCATATTTATATGTATCCTATTGTTTTTTTGTGATGCACATTTAAAGGTTATTTAATTTCCTTTATAAGGAATTCACCTTATTATCTATCTCCAACGTCAATTTTTATCTACCAATGGACATTGAATCCATAATGGACGAAATAGAGAATACTATCTTTATATATATAATATTCTACTGTACGCGTGTGTTATGATTGAACTCCTCCTAAACGGTTGGACCGATTTGAATGAATTTTTTTGTATGCTTTTGGGTGACGCCCCGGATGGTTTAGATTGACAAATTATCCCCCTAGGTCCAACCAGGGTATACGTTCAAACGGGGATTTAGAGATTTAAGGTGGAAATTTTTCTTTATAAATGGTTGCCATGGGTTTTAAAGCTATTATAATAAATAATAATAACTATTGGTTGCCGTGTGAAATCAGTGTATTCATTCAATGCATTTAATTTTTTTGTACGCTGTGTTTTGATATTATATGTATCGGTGATTAATCCATCGTAGGTGGAATTATGTAAAAACGACAAACTTGGTATAACTTTGATACTTTAGAGTTAAATTATAAAGTTACGTACAAACAGCACGGGGTCCGCGATCTACCGCAGTTAGATTGCCTACCTGATAATATGCTGTTGCAAATCCGAATTTTTATTCCAGGCCACAGAAAATTTAAGATACAATTTGAATATCATACACCGAATATATTAAATAACGTATTGAACAAAGGTTGAGTCATATAAAGTTGGTACATTTAACGGGAAACGAAGTGCACGGGATCAGCTAGTAATAATAATATACCTAATATTGAAATTTCGCACAAAATAAAATAAATTTAAAAAAAAAAAAAGGTTTTTAAAAATATTCATACTTACTAATATCAGCTGTAAAAAATTATAATTATAATGAATAGGTTATTCATTATAACTATGTTAAAGTTAAATCAACATTTTCAATAGAGGGACTTTTAATTTCAATTTCAACAATTCCTATATCTATATTTCAAATATGATTGTAAAAAAAAATTGCGAATCATTAATATAAGTTAAACGTACAATCTGCATTGTTATTATGTATAGGTTATTTATCTTATGTGGCTTGAAAAAATAGCATACTTGAAATAATTTCAAAATAAGGGGCATGATTTTACTGTCACAATTGGAAATTAAATTGTAAAAATAATGACAAATATACAACGGGTATGAAAGTTTTGATTTAAAAAGTATACTGTTTTTGTATAATTTGGATGACAATTTATTATTGAGAAAATAACAGTAAACAACGCGTTAAGTTATGGTTATAGTTTAGTATGCAAATTCGCAATGAATTAAAAAACACAAAAATTACGTACGTTTTAATTTTTCTGAAGAAAAAATACAAATAGGTTTTATTGGCTTAAAAATGATTAAATATATGAAAAATAATTTATAATATACATTTAAGTTTCTATATTATCATCAATAATACGTTAGAAAAAGGTTATATTACTAATTCGTCAACGTAATAACTATTTACAATATACAACTACGACTATGATATATATATATATATATATATATATACATGATTATGATTTTATTGGAATAGAGATCAATAAACTATCACAATATGATCAATTTACATGTTAGTAAAATAAATATAAAATAATCATTACTCATTAACGTAATGGTTCTTTTCATCCATCTAATCACTTAATATAGAAAATTAGTAATAGTATAGTAGTTTGTGAACGTAAACATAATTTATTTTAATAAAGTTTCCAGATTTGAAACAGAATATTTAACTTTATCTTAAGTATGCCACTCAAAAACACTAATTACCACTTTTTTGCACGAAACATCTTCAAGATTTTGGTACAGTTTTGTAATACAATTAACCGACAATAACTTTGTCTTAACTAACAATAACTCGTTGTTAAAGGAAATTTGTAATTTTGATTTTCGGTACCATTAATATCCATTTTTTTTCCTATTTTCTTCAATAAGACAAATTATAAAACTTACCTCCATAATACGTTCTGCCATATTCCTCTATATAAACAAATAATATTTATCTTATACAATAAATTAGTTCGTTTCTAGCCAACCTATTTTAAGGTTATTTAATTTTTGACTTTAAGAATCCACGTTATTTTCTATCTTCAATGTTAATTTTTATCTACAAATGGACATCGAAGCTATAATGGGGGAAATAATTAATATTATGATAATGTAGTATTGAAATTGCACACTGAATATTACATTTTAATAAAAAAATTTTTTTTTTAAATATAGGATTCCCAAATTCAACTTCTAAAATTATAATATTAATTAATAAGTAATTTATCAAAACTATATAAATAATAGTATGTATAACATTTTTATCCGATGGACTACAATAACTACTAGAAACAGTAATTGATGAAATATGGTATGAACAACGCGGATCACATTAAGTTTCAGTTTACTACGAAAATTCACAATACAATAAAAAACACATAAATTATGTACGATGTAATGGATCTAAATAAAACACACAAATAAGTTTATAGGTGGTTAATTTTTATAATTTATTGACTTAAAAACGACTAAATATATGAAAATAAATTATCTACCTACATTTAAGTTACTATTATCATAAATAATACGTTAGAAAACGTAATATTTTGTTGTAAACATAATAATCATTTACAAGATAAAAGTACCACTATAATAGGTATAATATGATTATAGTATGATTGTATTGGTATTGAGATCAATAAATTATTACAATATAATCAATTTACATGTTAGCATAATAAATATTAAATAATTTAAATAATATGGTTAAAATTGTTAAAATTGCACAAATGGATACGTTTCTAGTAGACCTATCATTGTTCATTGCCATAAATCGAAAAATGTTTTGTACAATTTAATATGATCGTCAATACCTTGCGCGCACGTATGTTAAATATTTACGGTGAATATAAATAATCTAGACCTATTAAATCCTACTGTTATAATTCAGGATATTTCTTGGAAATATTGACCGAAAACGATTATATGTTACTCTCGCACACACTTACAAGTCACTTTGGTGTCATCATGTTAAATCGCCTGTATTAATTTCTTTAAAACACGACACAGCGTTTTTAAAACTAAAATTCATTTGAGATAAAATTATTAAAGTTCTAATTAGGTCTAATATACTTCAATAAAAGGATGTAATAAAAGGATTTATTTGTTAGTGACAATAATCTTACTCGCGTGTTCAAAATGTTCTTCAGTTATCACTATTAAAATATAAAAAAGTAATTAAACCAAAATTATACAGACATTATTAGACATTATATAGGCAGTTACTAAAATACTAACACAGTGGCAAATCGCAATGGTGTGTGTTAATGAAAACAATATTTACTGCGTATTCAGTGTAATCACATGAAAACTTTATCCGGTCATTGTTAAGGAATAGACATTTTTTGAAATTAATTTCATTGATTTGAATAACTAAGTATAACAATATTTTCTATTAGTTCTTCGTCGTAATTGCTACCCTAGTATAAGTCTGTCTCTGATCTAACTTCTATTAAATCTGTCATATTGTCTATTAATATGTTTGGTCGTAACTTATTACTATTATCTTCATATTAATTATGTAAATATTTGTTTGTGTAGTTCCTGCCAGTGCTCAATTCTCTGATCTATTCGTCACTTATCTATTTCATAAGTTATTTCTAAACTCTCCATCAGTAGATACCCACTTCTATTATTGCTATTTTCTCCGTTATTGAAACTATCTTTAAAATGAACCTTTTTCATAGAGTTGTTCAACTGAATAATTGTACTTAACCTTAATACTTATGCTTAACAGTAAGGTCATTTTTTCAAATTCTTGAATTTTTTTCGTACTACTTAAAGAGTGATCAGTGACGACACAAACTTCTGTATTTAAAATTAACTCCCCACCCCTCTTTTACAGTAAATTACTTAATGGATATTTTTATATATAATTCAAAATTCCAATGAGTAGCAATTTGAATATACCAATTACCGTGGATCCTTATAACACAAGTTAAATAACTCTATATAAAACTAATTATATGTTTTTTGATTCAAAAAAATTATCCACTAAATAATTTACAGATAAAAAAGGAGCTCCTCATTAAAAAAAAACCAGAGGTTTGTATCTCCACAGGACACCACAGGATAACAGCGATTGAATATTTTGAAAGTGACATTTTTGTAAAACAATTTCTTATACTTAAATTACGACTATGAACAACGTGTACAGTAATGTTTCTGATCTTCAATGTCAATTTTTATTTACAAATAGACATTGAAATTATCATAATATTATAATCTTAAAATTTCACATGGAATAAAATATTATATTTTAAGAAAAAAAAATATAAAGTTATACGTACCATTGTATTCTAAAAAAAATCATAATAATTTATGTGTAATTAATTATAATTTATAACTATATAAAACTTAATTCATTAGATTGAATAGAACGCCTTTTTTAAAAAAAAAATTAAATAATTAATTGCTGTTTTGATGACTAGGTCGAAAAAGCCAATCACCATGGCCTTTTTTCCTTATAACACAAAGTTAAATAACTCTATTTAAAACTAATTGTAAGTATTTTGATTCAGAAAAAATTTCACTGAATAAATTACAGTTGAAAAGGGAGGTTCTCATTTCAAAAAAAGGTAACAGGTGGGTTCCGTTCTCCTGTACAGTAGTTGTAAATTGTAATGGATGTGTTATATTTGAATACAATGATTAACCATCGTATACGAAAAAAGATTCTGAGCGGTTAGCGTAGTCCTTATCATATTATTTTTTTTTATTCGTTCCTATGGGTGGTGATAAACAAAGCGTTAGAAATTAAAATCCCATTTTTAGTAGTTTTTCGTAATTTGTCGGTAGTTTTACTCGACGCTTCCTAAAACTATTTGGAATTTTGACCTTCCAAAAGTACCAAATAGGCGCACTTTTCTATCAGAAAAGATGCTGATCTCAAAAAATCGAAGAGTGCTTACTATCCAAAATATTGCTGACAGAAATAAAAAAAAATTAAAAAACACACATTGTAAAACCAATACATTCTCTCGCTCCGCTCAGAATCTGAAAACGGAAGTTTGTATCTCCGCAGGACAATGCTTGAGTAGTACAAAATATTTCAAGAATATTAAAATATGGTATTTCACTATTTAAGTATATTAAAAAGTTCCAAAAATCAAAATGTAAATATTATAATTATTGAAGAAAAACAGGAGTGAGCACTGAGCATTAGGTAGTGAATCACGCTGTATACGTAGTACTTATATACGTGGGAATATATTTTAATTAATTTGGGTCAGACCATATATTATCAAACATAACTTTATATAATACATATATACTCATAGGCCATAGCTTTGACGAGTATAAACGATGAGCTCAAAATATGTGTAGGCTTGTAAATATTACACCGTTTTGTAACGTCTAAAAAAGGCGAAAAAATAATCCAAAACCCTTTAATGAATTAAGAATTATACAAAATATAGTTATCTACTAAAGTCTAAAAATGAGGTTGTTGAGCTGGGAAAGCACTCTAATGTATCATATAAAAATTAAAAAAAAAAATAAATTGAGATACATGAATAAATTGTTTTGTGTGAACAAATTGAAAAGCTTCTCAGGGTAGGAACAAAATATCAAAATACTGATTTAACTTGATATACGAATAACTTATGACAATGGAATGGACAAGATTTATCCTGGAACAGAAATACGGCGTAAATTTTACTAACCACGTAATGTTTTGGAGTTAAAATATTACTAATAAATAAATAAATATTTTTTTGTGTTATCCTCAAATATCCAAATACCTATGTGTTATTAAAATATGTAAAATTAAAAAAGGTGAAATTTACATTTTAGATCATTAAAACCAATGCTATGATATATTATACTTACATCTAATATACTTCAAAATAAGGATTTAATACAATTAAGTATTAAATACAAATTTTGTTAATTACAATATCCTTACCCAATTGTTCACCATATTTATCTATATAATCTATAAAATTTTAAAATGATTAAAATAATTTTTTATAAAACAATGCTTGGGTAGGTATCATAAATTGTCAATTGATTAGTAGAAAGGTTCTCTGATCACTTATGATCCAATCATGGGCAACTTCAACTCGCTAAACAGTATACAATATATGATAATTTAAGATACTTTCCTAATAGCTATAATACTTTATGAATATGACAAGTCGACTTTTAAACAGAAACCAACGTCAATTAAATATTGATTTCGAATTTATTGTTTTCGTGAAATTTTCAATTGGGATAATGGGCATTGTTGCTAACAATAGTTTAAGAATACACAATATGTATACATTATACATAAACCTTTTAATTGTTTCTAAATAACTTAATAATCTTATTTTTCTTCTACTTCTGCTTCTTTTTCGGATTTATCAAGCCACTATAGGACTATACCGACTCACAACAAATCCTCCAACCATTTAAACCTAATGTCTGATCTTTCAAATTTGACCCACCCCCTATTGCTTAACCCCATTCACTGTATCACCCTACTTAAATTTTGGTTTTACCAGGGATCTTTTTATTTCTAGAGTCTGTTCCATCCCTCAAAGGTGATTTTTTTCATTACATTGTTTCGTAACTTGAAAAAAAACTCAAAAAAAAAAATAATTCAAAAAAATTAAGAATATTACAAATTACAGTTATTTTCTAAAAGTAAGGTTAATGAGCTAAAAAGCCCTCTAAAGTATCATACTAAAAATTAAAAAAATTATATATATTGAGAGTCTAATGATAGGAACATAAAATCAAAACACTAGTTAGATAAGAAACACGATTTAGGAATAAATGATGACAGTTGAATGGACAAGAGGCATCTAGTGGAACCGCAATACAATTAAAAATTATAGAAATTAATATATTAAATTTTACTAATCACGCAAAGTTTTGAAGTTAGAATATTACGCATAAAAAAATACTTAATATATTTCTAATAATAAATAAATAAATAAATAAATAAATATTTTTTTGTTTTGTGCTCAAATATCTAAATATCTATGTATTATTAAATATAAGTATTATTAATATATTATGTAACACTTAAATAGGTTACATTTACCTTTAAGATCTTACAAGTCAATGCTTATAAGTTACACTAAGGTATGTCTAATGTACCTACTTCAAAATAAGGATGTAATTAAATTAAGTATTTGTTAATTATAATATACTTACAGTACTATTCTAAAACTGTATTTAAAAGTTCTATAACATTTTAAAATTATTAAAACAAAATTACATATAACAATGCTTGACTATTTACATAAATTGGTTAGTTGAATAGTTTACTAATCTCTTATGATCCAACATGGGCAACTAAATCTTACTACCTAAGCATATGGTATTTTTAAGTTACCTATATACCCTAATGCTTAACTCCCCCTTCACTGTATCCCACACTTCATTTTAGATTTTACTAAGGACCTTTTTATTTCTAGAGTAGGTTTCATCACATATCTTAGTAATGTGTTTCGTTACCTAATTTTTAAATTTTATTTCCAGCCAAGTATAATTTACCGTTATGATCCAATATCTACTAAGATGTTTCCGTTGCATATGTATCGTTTCTTAGTCTTCTTACTCTAATGTTTTTTTGGTCTACCACTCTCCTGTTACACCTACAATTTTGTGGTTATTTTATTTACCCAAAATTGTCCATAGTATTTTTCTTATGAATTTATTTTGATATGATTTCCTTCGTTTGCTAGTTTTACACCAGAACAAAATTTTTTGGTACTAATTTAAAGTTGAATAATATAAAGCTGTACTATGTTACTATTTAATTAGGTACTAATTGAAAACATTACTTTGACAGAGCACTGAAAAAAATCATTTTTTAGTCAATCTTGTATATTTACTACAAATTAGGTAAACTATTAAAAATATTATAACCATCCGTCTGATTATTTTGTATAAATCATTTAATTTGAGACAATTTCTAAACAACTGTCATTATAATTAAGTTCTACAACAATGTAAAAACAATATTTAAGTTATTGTTGATAATATTAATTGATTGTTGCTTGACGAAACCAAAATCAAATTGAAATAATTCAAACAAATGTTATGAGTTTACATATTATACTTCACCGGATGTACTAGATTAAGTTTATACAAATGTTACGTCAGCATATTTAATACTTTTTAAAGCAAATGCATTACATTTTTATTATCTATATGATTATATCATATTATGTTAAACTGAAAAGTAAGAAATGGTGTACGGTTTGTCTCTAGATTATCGTAAAATTACAATAATTACTTTCCATATTAAAATCAATTATAGCATTATAAAAATCATCGCCGCGTTCAATCTCCACAGATTAAAAATTATAACACAAATATATTAATCATTTTAAACCAATAAAGTAATCCTTACCGTTTAATTTTTCTATATCTGGTTCAGTAGCTGCAGGCATAACCCAAACTGAAATTGCTATAAATGTAAGCTTAATTAAATATTGCTTATTAAAAATCATTTTGATTTAATATTTTAATATGAGAAAATAATAATAATAAATAATGTGAACTACTTCTCGGGTTCTATTACAAGCAATATTATGTTACTCACCCACACTCCCTGAGAACAAAATAAATAATGTGTAAAATAAGTTGTTTGTTTAGTAGGTGGCTAATAATATAATATAATAAAGGAAAAATATTATTCACTATTAGTTAGTGAACGCCATATGTATTATTTTTCATACCTATCACTTGAGTAAATAATAATTGGTATGCAAAACTGAACATAGCAAGGATACTCTCTACTAAAGAGTCAGCCGTCAGCCGCCTGGTGCGTTCTCATTTGAAATACAGTTCTACGATGTTAGTTTTGATTTTTTTGAAAATGGATGGGGAAATGAACCAATACCTAATTAATTTTGATGTGCTCATATTATGGCTAGTAGAGAACGATGTATAGTGCATGTCTGCACGCAGGTTCTCGTATTATCGTAATAGGTACCGTCGTTGTCAATAAAAAAAAGAAACATATCCTTCTAATTATATAAATAATTTATATTATATTAGAATTTTAGTAATATTGGTTTTATAATTTTGTAGGGGTACTATAATAATATTTATCTAGATAGGCCCATTTTTTATCTAACAATATAGAAAAGTAGTTGCGGCACGACGCAACAAGATACATGAAAATATCACTGAATGTTTATACTAGCATTTTCTATACACCATAACATTTTCCAAATATTTTGACTTATTTTTAGCTGTTTACGGAAATTTTTAAATTCCATTTTTTTAAGTTTTTTTTTCTATAAATATCAATAAAAATTTTATTTGTAGGTTAAAAAAGCTTTAAAATTTAATAGGAAGCTCTTAGTAAATTGTTTCAAAGGCAAACATTTTAGGAAAATCCACCGGAAAAATAGGAAATCTGGATGTCAAAAATACAATAGTGGCGATCTGTTCAGAAAAAATAAACTAAATAATAAAAAATGTAGTCTTTTTTTGCAGATTAAAATAATAATTAAAATATATATTTTTTTATAATGTGTAATAATACATTGCTTTATTTTAGTAAGTGCCCTAGAAATGTTGAAATGCACCAAAACGTACAGCATTCTTATAATAATTCACGTGATCTTACTGATTTGAATAGATATGTGTAGGGTTCTAAATTTGAAATATTTCAAAATTGAAAATTTCACTGTTCTTGAAATATTTCAATGAAATTATGAAAAATATTTTTTCTTCTTTTAAACGTGTTCGGTTATAGATGATTAGAAACAATAAATTGATTATACACTTAGAATTAAAGAAAAACATATTATTTTTGTTGATTTATTATTTCATTTTGTATATTCTATATTATATGTATAGTGCTGAAAAATATTCTTGGCATTATTTTGAGAATAAAAACATTTTTTCACATGAGTTTTAAAATATTGTTATATATCAGCGATCCAAAAGATAATGGTTTAAAATAAAGTTGAAGTCAATTCCGACAATGAATGAAATAATAATGTATTTTCAGTAATTATAAATTGTACAAAAGTCGTATAATATGTGTGTGTATGTGGCCGAGTGATGTGAAAGTGCTCTGGGCTCATTATTTAATACTTAGATCATATAGTTTGTTATGACTATTATAGATTTGTTAAACAACTTATAAATTATATGTAAATACGTTACATATTTTCTTTGTTTCATACAATAAACCAACTTCTTTAATTTTGTCAATACTTTAGGGCTTTTCAGTTAAAATTGACGGCAGTAGCGAGGCGCCTTAAGTTTTTAGGTTTGTGATATTTCTACGACAGGTAACTCGGAGGTGAACTTCGACGGGGCAACCTGGAATTTGGTAGGGAGTTGTATGGGGGTATTATAATGGCCCTTGTGGAGTTTCACCCCATTCGGACCTTGTTTGCCCATGCTACAGCCGCTATGGCCCCAAATCAGTAAATCAGCAGATCAGTAAATTAGACCGACCCAAGTCCAAGCTGTTTATGTTAATGTTGGTAGGTACATAAAAATTGATATTTTTTGTATAATGAGTATTATAGGAGTGTTTCCCCTTGGCTAGATTACAATTAAACCTGTATAAGCTTAATAGAATACTTCTAGAATATAATTTATATGCGTGCAGGTACATTATAATATTATGAGTTCTAGATATACAGAATTATTATTTACGACATTGTAATACGGCTGTAGTCAATTTGCACCATTTTTTTTTAAAATGCGATTGTATAGTTTGCATCAAAATAAGGATATGTAATTTGCACCATCCTCAGGTAGTAAGAAATGGGAATTGTAATTTGCACCAAAATTAAAATCGATTATTTTTTCGATATAGTACCAACTTACAAGTTGTTGTACATATTGTTGTAAGTTTATATAAAATCGTATTATTATGAATATAAAAAAAAGTTGGCCAATTAAAATAATTTTACATATAATTAGTTATTTAAACTTACGACAATATGTGTATAAGCTCAGCTATTTTATTAATAAAAACTAAACTAAAGTTTTATAGGATTATAGACATATTTATCAAAAACTATATGTATACATTTGTTTTTTTTAATCTTACATATAATTATTTTAATCGGCTAACTTGTTTTTATATTCATAATAATGCGATTTTATATAAACTTACAACAATGTGTGTATAAGCTGAGCTATTTTATAAACAAAAACTTAGCTAAATTTATATTAGGATATAGAAACTTGTAAGTTGGTATTATCGAGATACTATCGAAAAAATAATCGATTTTAATTTTGGTGCAAATTACAATTCCTAATTTGGACTACCGGAGGTTGGTGCAAATTGTAAACTCCCTGTAATACATGGGCTTCAATAATAGAAATTAAATTAGCCTATTTAGAGTCCATATTTTTAGCTCATACACATGTGAATCATATTCTTGACCCCAACATATTATACATTTATACTTATACTAGCTACACTGTAGGACGTAGGTACAATATATTTATTTATGTATAATAAACGGGGTAAAGACCCTTTTATGTAAGCAATAACAGGTTTAAAAATTTAAGTATTTACAGTTAACAATAAGCAACTCGATTTAAAACAATAATAATAAATAATAATGAAGCTAACAATTTAAAATAATAACAATTAGACAAGTTTAAATAATGAGACAATAATAATACAATAGGAGACAAACACTAAATCAATAATAATATTACAATGATAGAATATTACTTAATTTACAATATCGTCAAAGACTAAATATACATTTCTTTTGAAAATATTTCGTGACATAAAGAAAAAATCTACATGTTCAACAATAAGATTTGCTATTATTGTGGATCCGTAAATCGTAGTACTTACATGCACGAATAAGAGTAAAATATGGTTTCTATAATGCTGTTATAATTTTTAAGTATTAAATGGACATATTTTGTAAATAATTAAGTATATAATGTAAGTATAAGTTAATTAATTATAATAGTACCTATCTAGGTAAAATAGGTGAATGAAAACTGTAAGCAGTTTTAACTTATAATATAGATATAGTACAACTTTTTTTGATAAGGAATAAATAAGTACTTTTTTAAATCATATGAAAAATATTTATAAATTATCTTTTTTAAAAAAAAAAAACAAGTTAATATAAGACATAGCTAATATAACTCTATAATATTTTAATAATATTAACTAATTTATAGATCTGTGTTCCGTAGTTATGAAATAATCCATATTCCATTAGACAAATTCTGATGGTATCTTGCGCATTTTGATAAAAATCTAAAAATACAGAAGAATGATGAAGCGTCCCTTGCGTCCCCTTAAAAATAATAGTAGGAATATGTTATAATTTCTGAAAAATTAGTTCGTGTACTCCATCTCCTTGCGTACCCCCCCCCCCCAAACTTGAGCACTACTTATCATGGTCTAATAAATTATTGATTTAATCGTATTAAATTATAATTTTAAATAATTAACTATTTAGTAGGTAAGTCTTTACCACACAATGATTAGGATTTAGGACTACAAATTTCTAAATTAAATTTCACAAAAACAAAAAAGTAAAAATATTATAAAAATAAAATTTTAAATTATTATTAAAATGTGGCCCCCACCACCAATATTTGCTATAACAGCTACCTGTGAGAACAGTTTACTTGGCTACTTGTACAAGTGCTCAAGTATTGGACTACATGAGTATACCCACGTAAGTATAAGTTATTCTGTAACCAAAAAATCTCAAAAATATAAAACAATGTTTTTTTTTATAGTTATTTTATGCTCAAATTTGGTGGAAATTACGTATTAAATAACCAAGTATCACGATTTAAGTTATTTTGTTGTAATTTTATAATATCAATTCAAATTACTGGCTACCGTATTAATAATAAGTAATAACAATATAAATTTAATATAAAATATGACAAACCGACAACCGTCACCTCTCAATATCGTTTTTACTTTTTCGTAATCAATGATATTAATATACCTATCATTGAATTCAAATTTTATTTCATCCATTATACAATGACCCACTTGTAATCTAAGCTGTACAGCAGAGCAACATCTACTTTTTTCTTGGCTCTTTCAAAAACTACTGATAGATAATTTAAAATGTTTACCTTTTGCACCAACTAGAAACACTTTTCTAATAAAAAATATGCTAATTTTTAAAATCGGAGCACTTTTAATGCCCCAAAATTTGTTGAAGACCGACAAAAAAAAACACACATTATTGTATATACAATACATTCATCGTTACGCTCAGAATCAAAGGAAAAAAAGGTGGGTAAGTGGATGTCGCTCTGCTGTACAGTAGGTTACAAGTGGGTCACTGT
Source organism: Sitobion miscanthi (assembly GCA_008086715.1). Classification (NCBI taxonomy): domain Eukaryota; kingdom Metazoa; phylum Arthropoda; class Insecta; order Hemiptera; family Aphididae; genus Sitobion; species Sitobion miscanthi. Next base: position 28,318,498 of record CM017805.1, on the reverse strand, counting down.
AATGGATGGTGTTAAATTTGAATTCAATGATATAATATCATTGTATAAGAAAAACGATTCTGAGCGAAAACGGTCAGTTAGCCTATGATATTACCAAGTATATTTGACGATATTATTGTGAATAAAGTAATTTATATATAACCTATTTACGTGGAGCCTTGTTTTCAATTTTCAATCCTTAGCTATAAAAGTTAAACATTTTATACATTTTTAACTACAGAACAATTATTAAATTATAAATTTGATAAATGTTGTCAAAATATGAACTTTAAATGCTTATAAAAAAAAATTGTGCCTATGTATTTTTAATATTTTTCAACTACTATTAGAATGATATATCAGGAGCCTTATATTAAATTTTCACGTTCTTTTACCCAACAAATAACATTTTATTGATATTTATAGAAAATAAAACTAAAAAAATTGAAAACTGACAATGTCTGTAAACAGCTCAAAAAGGCTAAATTATTTTCAAAATTTTATCGTATATAGAAAATGCTAATATAAATATTCAGTAAAATTTTCAAGTATCTACAGTCATTCGTTTTTTAATTACAACAAAATAAGAAAATCGTTACATAAGATATCGAGTGAATATCAAATGTTGTACAAATATGAATTTCAAACGCTCATAAAAATTTAATTTGACTTTCTTGAAGGCATTTTTTTTTTTGATAATGGATAATCTTGTATTACATTTTCAAATCTTAGTTTAAAAAAAAAAAATGTTTATGAATTCTCAACTCAAAATAATTTGCTAATTTTCGTGATTTTTCCGTATTTTGTCAAGATTTGAACTTTAAATGCTTATAAATAAAAACTGTGGCTAAGGATTTTTAATTTTTTTCATCTGCCTTTGAAACAATAACTTAGGAGCCTTCTATTAAATTTTCAAGGTTTTTTACTCAACAGATAAAATTTTATTGATATTTATAGAAAAAAAAACTAAAAAAAATGGAAACTGACAATGCTCGTAAATAGCTCAAAATAAGTCAAAATATTTGGAAAATTTTATGGTGTACAGAAAATGCAATTATAAACATTCAGTCAAAATTTCATGTCCCTACGGTTATTTGTTTTAGAGTTACACCAAAAACCAAAATCGATTTGCTCGAAAATAGATTTTGCGTAAAAATTCCCGTTTTTCTTTAATTTTTCTTTTGTTTTTCACGGCGCTTTTGAAAACTACTGGGAATTTTTACTTTTGACCCCCCAAAGTACCAACTAGATTCACTTTCCTATCAGAAAAGTTACTGTTGAAGAAAATCCAAGCATTTTTACTGTCCTAAAAGGTCATGACAGACACAAAAAAAAATAAAAAAATAAAAATAAAACACTCATCATTGTAAAATCAATACATTCATCGTTCCACTCAGAATCGAAAATATTATGTTCTTAAAGAATATTAATTATCATCGGTAGCGTAATTTAGTCTGCCGAGCGAACACCGGAGTACGACACTAGTTACTCAATAACTATAAGTCTATGACGACACTACTACACTAGGACTACAGTCCAGTAGTCCACGGTCCGCATATCGCGATCGACACCGCCGCCGACATTATCAGCTGCACACAAGTACACAACAGCTGATCGACTTTGTCTTTCCCTCCGCGATGTCTGAAAAATTACAAAATGACGATTACCGGATTACTACACCGACACCACTTGACTGACTTAAGTGTCACACTTGACAGTCGCATGCATAGGTGTTAGAATAAAGATAAGACCAGTACTTGAGTACTCGTCGAGTGTCGTCACTCGTCGATTCTACCGATACCGTTCGTCGTATCAGTCCCTACTGGTATCTCTGAGAAGTGTGAAGCGACAGTAACATAATATTATTATTATTATTACTGCCTTGTTGTTATGACTTAATAGTTGGTAATTATTATTATCGCTTTAGTACTCGGTAGTTACTAGTTCGTTCGTGAGTCGTTCCGCTGAGCGTACCAGCAATAATATATTATTATGCGCTCGTTTTAATGTGCGTTGTTATGTTATAACTTACAATAATATACAAATTAACATTATTATCATTATTATCGTATCGAATTTTATAATATTATTATTGTGACCGTATACAATTAAGCTGATTATTATTATTATTATAATTCTTAACGTCGTACCTATTATACGCGTAGTTAGGTAAAATATCGTCGTCCTTTGTTCGGTGCGTATCGGGTTTATAATAGTAATAATAAACACATTTTTTTATATATTATTATATCGTATTATGGCTGCGATACTCGTACAATAAAATATTACCTACAACACGGTTTGTATCATGTGCACGTCGATACGTGGAAACAATTCGGAATGACCTGTTCGGCAGTGGGAAACAAACACCGAAGGCGGTGGGAAAATCTACGACCACGGCGGCGGTAAAGGAGAGGCGGTACGACGCGAAACGCGATAGCCTCGCCGACGACGACGATAGCGACGGAACAACAACGGCGGAACAACGACGACGACGACCACCCGGACAATGGTTTTTGTCGCGTTCCATCGTCGCGTGGGAGAGTACGTAAGAACTGAAGAGGACAACGACAGTCGAAGGCTGTGCGACGAATTCTTCACGACCGTCGCTCTGATGTCGCACACGATCGGCTGAACGTCAACGACAGTAAATGTAACCGGTAATTAGTAATGATCGACATAATATTAATTATTATTGTAATTAATAATCCCGTCAGGCAACATAATCATAATAATTATTATTTATAAATACGCAATAGGTAGGTATAGGTTAGGCACCAGAGTGTTGGTTGGTCGATATAAATGATACCTGAACAGACCTATAGTAGTTGATTTAAATATAGAAAATTTCATAAGGAAATTGGGGCAGAGGTGGCCCAAATAATCATGGTCAAATTTCATGTTATGGTAATTATACGGTAACCATGGCCCAAATTAGAAGTGATCAGAGACGGCATTTGATGAGACGTAAAGTACAGATGAGAGTTGGTGACTTGACAAATTTCAATGTGTGTACCTTTAGGCTCGATTGAATGTCGGTAGTCGGCTGTCCATATCCCAGCAGTATGTGCGTGACGTGTGTCCGGGCCACGTCAATATAGGCGCAAGGATGTTATTAAATTTGTCGTGCTATTTAGTAAGGCCAACAATACTCTAGTACCTACTCAGGTACTCTGGATATCTTTTGATGTATTTTAAGGTTCAATATTTTCTTCTTTGACTCTTGTACAATATTATAGTTTGTCCAATTTATAGATTGACCAATCGCGTATTATTTTTTTATTCAATATTCTTCTGGTCTAGTTGGATACATACATGTACAACAACCTTTTTCGATTACGAATCGTGCAAGTGATTATAATCTTGTTTAATATGGATGAACGTTTTAGTAAACATAGTTATGAATTAAGAATATACTTATTGTTGGGTGTTCTGTTACATGAATTTTTTCATCCACAATTATTCTAGAAATTTACATATTATTATGATTGTTTATCACCTGAATTTGCATTTTGCCCAACCAAAATTTAAACCTTAAATAAATCATAAATGATCATAGATGCAGAACCTACTTCAGTAAGATAAAAAATAAAATATGAAATATTACTTATACGTTAGGTACCTACATATTGACATTACTTCATGCTTTAGGTATTGAATTTAATTTCGGTCATAAATTATATTAACAAAGAAGAAGTACACAAAACAAATTTGTTTATTAAACACTTCATTATTTTTATGTTCGAGTTATATTGTAACAAGTTACGTTAAAAATATAAAAGTTAATTATAACTTTTTATTGTGATGGTATAATAGTATGTATAATACTATAATAATACAACTTTGACTGGTGATTATTAAGACAGAAAATTAAACAACGTTTAGGTAGATACAATTATTTAATGTAATGTTCACTAGTATTAAAATATTATCAAGAATAATTAGGTACTTTTATTGATTTTTAGATACTCGTCCATCAAAACGAGGATTTTATCCTAAGTGATAGACGTAAAATATTAATATACTTGACCCATTCCTATAAATTCCAATACCGCTAAATAATTAATTAGTTAATTAATTATTATTATTAATAGAGCAAACAGATTATAATATAGACGGTACTAATGCACCCTAATAAAACAATACAATAGTGGCGTTGAATTTTCGATATTTTTTGTGCAATTTATTTTTGCATTTCATTGTCTTTTTTGCCAATACTTATTAAAAACAAACTATTGGAACTACATTAAAACGTACTTATGAACAGTTAATTGTTGTTTCAATTGTTATCACTTATCAATAACTTAAGTGTGTTTACAATAATCTATTAGATATTATTTTAGTGTTACAAAGCAGTTAAGTAGATTATGTATTATTAGTGCATAGGAACCTACGCAATATACATAATAATGTTCATATCATTCTTTCATTGTTTTAAACAACAATTTGTTATCTAATTTTCAGCATTTAGTATTTACCTTATAGCATAATATCAACAGTTCTATATAGGGTACTAAGGTCAGTTAGTAATCAGTATTCTGTTCGATAGCAATAGTTCATAATAAAACTGTATAATAATATGTTCATTATTATTTTATTTGTGTACTCGAAAAAATACATACCTAAGTAGTAGTAGGTACCCAACATTGTTCATATATTTTATAATCTGCACAATTATTATTTATATTATTATTATATTATCTCAATAGTGTCTGTAAGTGTGTGCGACTGGTTAAGGTCAATTTATTAAATAATTTTATTATATGATAGCATTTATTTTTAAATATTTTATTACGTTTTATACTTTTATATGCTAATTGAATGCTTGAATTTTGATAAGCCACCGAGTACATTAGATAAGTACTTATATTTACTATTGATTTAATTTTATTATTATTATTATTATTATTATTATCCTAGTTAGGTATTATAGTACCTAAAAAAAATTATTTTAAAGTTCAAATGTTTTTATTTTTGGAGTTTATATACATTAATTTGTTTCTCTCTATATGTTTATTGTTAGCAGATTGATCCTTGACAATTTATAGCTATGGAAACGCTTACAAGAGATGTGCCATCAAGCATGCAACATCATAATAATTCATCTGTTTCAAATATGAAACATAGTTATGTTCAGGTACTTATGTAATATTATTACAATCTTATACTCAAATAATATTTTTATATTATTACATCAATTTCATTTCTGTATTTTTTTATCATGTTATCAGCTGTCCAAAACATGTTTAGATGAAGACGCTCAAATAAATAAAAAATTACCAAAAGAGCTTTTACTACGGTACAGTTAAAATTTATTATTTTTTGGGATTGCTAAAACATAATAAAATACTAATAATATAATTACGTTTCAGAATATTTTCTTACCTAGATGTTGTGTCATTATGCCGATGTGCTCAAGTATCTCGTGCTTGGAATGTATTAGCATTAGATGGAAGCAATTGGCAAAAAATTGACTTGTTTGAATTTCAGACTGATGTCGAAGTAAATATAATTTGCTTAGTTGTATAGCGTATAAGTGTTTATAAAATATATATTTTTAGGGTCCAGTAATAGAAAATATATCACGGCGGTGTGGTGGTTTCTTGCGGCAAATTAGTTTGCGTGGATGTCAATCTGTCGGGGACGGCTCTCTGAAAACTCTTGCTCAGTGTTGTAATTATATTGAATATATAAATCTAAATGGGTGTAAGAGGATTACAGATAGGTAAATTAAATTAACTAAACAGTTATATATTAATTATATGAGGATGTTTCACTAAACATTTGTCTTTACAGCACTAGTCAATCTTTAAGTCAATATTGTAAGAAACTATTGTCATTGGACATTGGTTCATGCTCTATGGTGACTGATTTATCTTTAAAAGCAATTTCTGATGGCTGCCCAAATTTGACCAGCGTTAATATATCTTGGTGTGATGGTATTACAGAAAACGGTAAATATTTTTACTTTTGTTCTCTTCTTATTTAATTTATTTTGTAATTTATTCTAAAGGTGTGGAAGCCTTAGCACACGGTTGTCCAAAATTGAAATCATTTATATCCAAAGGCTGTACACAAATGACAACACGAGCAATCAGTTGTTTAGCACAACATTGTGTAAAATTAGAAGTTATAAATTTGCATGGCTGCAATGTAAGTATATAATGGATTGTTCAATTTACGTTTAACTCAATTATCATTGAATTTAATTTTCTTTAGAACATTGAAGACGAAGCTGTGATAAAGTTAGCCAATAACTGTAATTCTTTGAAATATTTATGTCTTGCAAACTGTTCTTTATTAACTGATAGCTGTCTCGTTTCCTTGGCAGAACAATGTTATCAGTTAAATACCTTAGAAGTAGCTGGTTGTTCACAGTTTACCGATATAGGATTTTTAGCATTATCAAAAGTAATAATAAATACTTTATACATTTTGTAAATATTTTACATCACCAATAATTTTTAATAGACGTGTCATCTTTTGGAAAAAATGGATTTAGAAGAATGTGTATTTATTACAGACTCGACTCTATTTCATTTAGCAATGGGATGCCCTCGGCTTGAGAATTTGGTATATATTATTAATGGTTAATTCTTCTTCAATTAATTTTAACTTAAACTAAAATTTTCAATTACAGAGTTTATCACATTGTGAACTAATCACTGATGAAGGCATCAGACATCTGAGTACTTCAACATGTGCATCCGAACATTTGGCTGTGCTTGAATTGGACAACTGTCCTCTTATTACGGATGCATCTCTAGAACACCTAATTAATTGTCACAACTTGCAAAGAATCATGTTGTACGACTGTCAACTCATTACCAGAAATGGGATAAAACGTCTTCGGGTAAGTGAAAATTCGCCAAACCTTATATTTTTAGCATTGGCTAATTTATGATAATCTCTCTCTCTCTCTCTCTCTATATATATATATATACACATAAAAATTAATTGCTGCTCGTTAGTTTTGCTAAAACTCAAAAATGGCCCGACCAATTTGAATTATTTTTTTTGTTTTTTTCGCTTTGTTCAAGGGTAGTTTAAAAATAAAAATAAAGAAAAGCTAAAAAAAACAATTCAAAATTGGTAATTTAGTATAGAAATTGTCTAAACTAAACTAAAAGCAAATGTATGTCCGATCTCTATGAATCTTAAGGAAGTTGTTGAGTATACTTCAGCGAAGGTTTCTGACATATTACATCCTGGCATATCAACCAAAATACATTAATATAACGCTGGATTTTGTATTAATTAATAATTTTTTTTAAGCTATACTCTGTTTAAATTAAGACGATGATCTGGAGGCTGAGTAGTGCGTGGACGTGGCTTTGTTCCGTGGGATTGGGACAGCGTCTGACTGTTGCGGAACAAAAATTGGTCGTTGTCAGGTCATCGTCTTATTTTAAACAGAGTATAGGTTATACAGCTTTGCTGGATGGCACATTGTATCCAATCCGCTGTAGGTTGGATTAGGTAAAAACGACAACCTTGGTGTAACTTTGGAGTTAGAAATTATACACTAACGCTATTATACACTTCCCTGAGTTTTATAATGTATACTAATAGATAGTTGCTCTCAATATCGCAAGCGAGTCTCACAGGCAACACTTGGCAGTATGGCTATAATATAGTATAATCGAACGTGTCCTGACTGACTCACTGAATGATCAACGTTAAGTGTGCACTAAAAAAGCATTTTCCAAAATTTGAATTTAAAGTGGTGCTTGAACATGTATTTTTAGATTTTGACAGCATTACACCAAAAATTAAATAACAATTTGAACAAAGTTTGAATCGTGTAAAGTTGGCATTTTTAACAGCTAGTCTTAATTGAAATTCCTAAGGTTTTGAAAATATTTCAATTTGAATGTGAAAATACACAATTGACGGAACTTACATACAAATAAAGCTTTAAATTTACTATAAATAATATGCTAGTTTAATTTATTTTTTTTATTTGTAATATATAACTAATTCTTATATTATTCCATTTAGACACACTCGCCCAACATAAACGTTCATGCCTACTTTGCGCCTGTGACACCACCGCCATCTACTGGCAATAGTCGCCAACATTATTGTCGTTGCTGCGCCATATTGTGAGCCTGGCTTGAAGGCTGGTCATGCATACGCGTGTGTGCTACTTGCCTGAAATATTTGGCGAACATTTTGCAATCATTTGCCTGCTGTGTATTAAAATATAATATTTATTTTCTACCATTCTTTTTTATAATCATGATGTTGTATTGTTTATTATTATATTTAGTATACGTACATAGATAGTGGTTATATTTTAAGTTTTTTAAAGAAAATCTGTCCACTTGGACTGATAATATACAGGTTTATGTATTATGCTTGTGTTTGTATATGTGTATAAACACATGGATATGGTTCACTAAATTATATGTGCCTGTATTTTCCTTTTAATATTTTTAGTTGAATTAAAATTGTTTATGTATACACACTACACCATGTGTCTATGAACAGAAAACACTAACAGTACCTTATGCAAATTTTAAAATTAAATTTAAATAATACGTAACTATACTCTGTTCAACGAGAGTACGCACGGCGCATACACCAAAACTGGTTTCCCCTGCCATAGAAGAACCCGTTTCGGTAGCAGTGTGACGCGGGGGGATGCGCAGAATCTGTGCGTTCTCTCGTTGAACAGAGTATAGATTACTGTGCTATCAATTTCTCTGACACTTACTTTTATCTCATGTATTCTGCACATGCGCAACACAAATTTATTTTTATATGAGAACACATATTTTTTAATATCATATTTTCATTTGTTGCATTTTTAGTAAGTTTGTTGATCAACATGTATTCTAAATCCAAAATTGACAGTTCTCATTAAAAAAAAAGTTATGTTGCGCTTTTGCAAAATATATGAGTTAAAAAAAATAATAATTATGAGAAATTAATTTCACAGTAATCAAGTATTGTTTTTAACAAATCAAATTTAAAAATATGCATTAGTTACTTAGTAATAGAGTGTTTTTCTTGATCCTGTTAATGTAGTATGTATATAGAAAATACATGTTTATTGAATATTAAAATTAAATTCTATATATTTTCTTTACAGTTTTTTTTTTATAATAGAAAAGTATATTTTTCATAAATCTAAAATTAATAAAAAATTATATTATTGAAAACACTAAGTTTATATTTAAAATATTGGCAAATTGGTTGAAAGACAGGAACTTACTTTTTTATTTATTTTAATATTTTAGTACAACATAATTTGCTTACATTAAATTATTTTTAAAAAATGCACTAAAAATGTATTAGAAAAAGCTGAGCACCTTTAGTGAACCACCGTGTATATAGATTTATTATTAACCATAATTTCTTTTTCATCTGTTTTAAATCATGTTCCTTTATGACAATACAATATATAAATTATTTATAGACAGTATATTAAGTATTATGCTTCTAATTTTATCAACAACATAATAACTTCATTCTGAAGAGTCCATAAATTATATTCATTTAACATATTATAGTTCTTACATATTTTCCTATTTAACGAACAAAGTAATTTATTTTCCCATTATTGTGCTATTGTATTTTAGATAGTTACTTTATATTTTATCTATTGTCCAATGTTAGTTCAAACATATTTTTTTGATACATAATTTATATTTGTACTAGATTTCCATATTTTATCAACATATAACATATTATTATTTTTTTTGGTGCTCGCTCTAAAGACTTGGTGAATAAATATTAATATTTAAAGAATTTAGAGGTCTTTTAATTACATATTAATGTTACTATTTGTATTAGTCCATTTTCAGCAATTTGAAATCCAATTTACCTTTTGAAATAGAAAAAAAAATGTTTAACTATTTTTTAATAACCTTATGATATTTTTAATCTTAATCACTTGATGATAACTGATAAGTCTAGAAATATTAAATTTTACACTGAATTTATGCTTAACAAAATAGTATTTGAAAATTGTTGATAACATTTTATTCTAAGTAAAGAAACTAGGAGAGACTTCATATTATGCATAAGCAGTAATTACACTAAATAACAGTTTGCCGAAACTTACAAGTCAAAAATACATTGTTATTAAGAGATTCTTAATTTTAATAAACAGTAATCAGTGAGATAAATTTTAATTTAAACCTATTATATTATTAAAATGTAAAACTTGAAAACTCATGAATCAATAATTGTTACTTGTTTGATTTTGTTATTTTTAACACCAACACCTTCTCCATTATAATGGTATATAAATAATATTGTTGAAAACTAGTGAATAATGCTTTTTTAGTTATACAACATACAAATACAATTAAGTTGATATTGACAGAACATACATTTTATCTATTATAAATTATAATTTATTAACAAACCTAATTTATTCCACTACCTATGTCGCAATTGATACGACTGTACAACTTTTTTAACTTACCATATTTTTGTACTTTTTATTTTTGGTTTTGTAATTTAAGAAAACGAATAGAAAAATATATTTCGAAAAACCATATGTGAGCATTTCGATGTTGATTATAATATTATTGTATAGAAATGTGATTTTATTTTTGCTTGTTTGATCGTTTGAATAAAGTGAATTAAAAAAAATAAATATCCTGGGTGATTAACCAAACATGCTACCCCAATCTAAATTTATAAAGTGCAAGACAATATTTTCAGATGATGCTTGGTTTTTATTTTTATTCATATGAAATGTAGCCATGTAGGTATTATAAGTTTTGATGATTAAAACTATTTTTTTAATTGACCCGTAAAATAACTATTTCTCTTTAAACAATTTTTGATATTTTGTTATATTTAAAAAGAATGACCATAAATATTTATTTAATCATTTTCTATACATGATAATGTTTTCAAAATATTTTGACTTTTTTTGAGCTATTTATATAGACACATAAAATAAGGATTTTTTTTAGTTATTATTCTAAAAATGTTTCAATACAACATATTCATGATATCACATCTTCAAAAGGTGGGTAAGTGGATGTAACTCTGCTGTACAGTAGGTACAGTAGGTTACAAGTGGGTCACTGTAATGGATGTTGTTAAATTTGAATTCAATGATATAATATTATATAATATAATATGATTCTGAGCGAAAACAGTCAGTCAGCCTATGATATTACCAAGTATATTTGATGATATTATTGTGAATAAAGTAATTTATTAAATAGGTTAGGTTAGGTTAGTATAAGTGGATTCATCTTCCTATCAGAAATAATACTATTAGATTCTGAGCGGAGCAATGAATGTATTGATTTTACAATGATGTGTTTTTTTATTTTTGTGTCTGTTTACACGATTAGTAGTCGAAATAATGCTTCGATTTTCAACTTCAGTATCTTGTTCGATGGGAAAGTGAATCTAGTTGGTACTTTTGGAGGTCTAAATTTGAAATTCCCAATAGTTTTCAAAAGCGCCTGGAAAAACAAAATAAAAATTAAGGAAAAACAGGAATTTTTACGCAAAATCGGTTTTTGACAAAATCGAATTTAAGTTTCTGGTGTAACTTTAAAACAAATATATACATGAATTTTTCACTGGTTGTTTATATTTGCATTTTCTATTTACGATAAATTTTAAAAATAGGTCTATGGCCACATCGGCCAGAGACGCCGCCAATAGATAACCGTTCTGACTTATCACTAAGATAGTAATTATTGTTATCAAATAAATAACAATACAACATAATAATATTTTTTTATTGTTCGCCGACTTTTATTGAATCATTCGATTATTTGAAATTTGAACAGAAATACAGAATTCACTCGTACAGAGTTTTATCCATACGTTTTATTAAAAACTTGTCGTGCACAAGAAGTGTATTCTTTTTAGTAAAACATCCAAAGTATCGCCACATTACCTTAATTTTCGTTTGTAAGTATTATTCTCTAGTTGTGCCGATTATATTTTCTTAATAATATGGAGTCGGTCTAATTAGCTAATTTTTTCACAAATATAGATTCCCAAAAAATGAAAATAGAATTAAAAAATGTCTAAAAGTCTTCAAATTAAATAATAACCCAATTTCTATCTGTCATAGAATCTGCGGTACCTAATCATTTCACAATCAGTGATTATAAACAAGGCTCAGTAAATTAGTAGATATTATGGCCAGAGACTGTCTCAAAACATAATCCAAACCACTTGTCTGGGATAGAGAACAACAAAGTAAAATAAACACTATAAAATAAATTTTAATAATTTACAGCGAAATTAGTACTACTCTGTGCACGACTAGTAAATCGCATCTAAGAGGTAAAATCATTTAACATAATTCATGAATTATAGGCATTTATATATTTCTTACAACTCAACGTTTTCAGAAAATTGTGTTTCTCCAACTATGTTTTAGAAGAAAATGAACAATCAAACAAAGAATTTGGAGACGTCACAGTTTATGATTTTAATTCACCCAGAAAAGCCTTAGAAACTTAATAATGTCTAATTCACTCACACTTTTGTAAGTATATCACTCAAGTATCCAATTTTAAATGTTTGTCAAAACCAAAAGTCACTTAATAGTTTATCGTTTTTAGTTCATACAGTGGATTATACTTATATTGGTTTTCAAAACTGAAATATATGATGTACCACATACAAGGATCTAGAAAGTCAAGCCAATATATTGATAATTGTTCAGACGTTGACTTTCTTGAAGATAATTCCGCCGGCTAAGATAAAGCCACACAATATTCTAGCGAATTATGAAACTTAAAGGTGAGAATATTGTTGAAAAGTTCTTATTCTAAATCTATTTTTCTGTGCCATTAACTAACATATACCCACCTGTTCACGGGACACATTGTATAATATCTAATTGTGTGCGTGGATATATAATTTGTATATCAAAGGGCTCAGCCCGTTTAGTCAAAGTAAATAAATAAATAAATAATTATATGTCATAATCTTAAAATATCCATAACTTATTTTAAAAGTCAAATAAAAATAAGTTCTTTCCTATAAGGTTCCTTAAAAAATATTTTTGCCTTTAAGTTTGATTATAATATTATGTCATATCACTCTAATATTAAGACTAACAGTACAAAATTGGATCTACTGTATTCACATTTGCATGTTGCTCGTAGTTCAAAGAGAGAATGGTGCATTGAGTGACATATTTTAACAAAGTTTTAATTTTTAGGTATTACAATTTTGCTGAGCAAGAGCCAAGAAGCCAATTTTAATAACACAGAGCGCCTCAACATAACATTTAAATTGCAAAGAAACACATAACTAGTTCGAACTTTGGTATCTTTTCTGAAGGGAAATTGAATATAGTTGGATGCATTTAACAGGTAAAAATTAAAAGTTCCTAGTGGTTTCAAAAACCCGTAGAGAAACAGAAAGATAATTAAGGAAAAATGGTTATTTTAACGCAACACCAATTATTGACAATAATTGATTTTGTTTTATTGGTGTAACTAAAAAAAATAACTAGATACATGATTTGTTCACCGAATGTTCCTATTAACATTTTCTATTCACCATACCAATTACCGTTAATAAAAATTCTTTTCTATGTCAAAGAGTTTGAAAATATAATCAGGGATTCTTATAGTTTCTATAATATTTGTTCAAAAATATACAATATAGCCACCATTTTTCATATGCATTTAAAGTTCACATTTCAACAAAATTCATCAATGATTTGCAAATTATTTTGTAGTTATAAATGTATAAAATGATCAGTTGTATATTTAGCTTATGCTTATACTATATAATATGCTTTTATTAAATCTGTTTTGTTTTCAAGCAATGGTTATTGCTTGATTTCAAAATTAATTATAAAATACTCTGCTCAAAAATTTAAATATTTATTTTCCAAATTTACACTAAAAACATTGTTTCACATATTTTATTTTATTATTATTTTATGTTCTTAAGAGTTTATACACAGATTTTGCCCATCTCTTATTTAAACAATTAGTTTAAAAGCCACCTCGAGCTGTTACCACACATGTTATTTGTGAATCCCGGATTAATGAACAAGATTTGTTAACTAAGGCTTTATCTGTTAGGATGGCCATATATATTGAATTTGTCACTTATAGGCTGTTAAACGAATTGGGGTGTCCTACAGTACGTACATTTATTGATCATTGTAATAATCAAATTTAATTAAATGTGTAAATTATAGTTTTACAGGTCGTCAAACTCGTTCCTATTTACAACAAGGAAAAGCAAACTTCTTTAAAAACGAATAGGCGATTACCAAAAACCTTCAGTATCTGTTATTAAAATTCTTCAACTATCAATAATGGACATAATTGATGAAGACTTTTAAATTAGGTATATTCTGATAGGTACCTATTTCCTTTAATTTGTAATTATTTTTCGTGTATTTCCCCCCACCACCCATCAGAAAGTAATTAGTTACTATATTTTACCAATAAAAAGAGATACATAGCCACCATTTTTCATAAGCATTTAAAGTTCACATTTCGACAAAATTCATCAACAATTTGCAAATTCTTGTGTAGTTAAAAATATATTAAATGTTCAATTGTATATTTAGCTTATGCTTATAGTAAAAATTGATCATAGTAATATTATTTAACAAATTTAATTAAGTATGTAAATTATTGGTTACAGGTCGTTAATCCCATTTACAATGAGGAAAGACAAACTTCTTTGCAAAAACAGTATGCTATTACCAAAAAGCTTCAGAGGTTGTTATTAAAATTCCTCAGTTATCAAAAATGGACATAGTTGATGAAGACTTTTAAATTTGGTGTATTCTGATAGGTACCTTTTATTCTTGTACATATTTTTCCTATTTTTCCCTTTACCACCCATCATGAAGTAATTATAGGCTATTCAGAGTAAGAGCACACCAGATTAACGTAGCAAAACCAGTTTTGACTATAGCCGCCTGGTGAGCTCTTATTCTGAATAGATCATAATAACCAAACCTAACCAATAAAAAACTATACCTATGCACTCTGAAATTATTTTGTCAATGACTTATTTAAGAAAACTTTATTTTTAAATTTTATAATAAAAATGAGAGGTATTTAAAATCTTTATAAATTATACTATCATACTTTTCATATTTGTCTTATTTATAGTTCAATTGCATTTTAAAATTGTGAATAACCATTTATTTTATTTTTAATTTTATATTTTTAAACATTCATTTTTGTTTTACGGATTTTCACGTCCATGTCAATATGAGTACATGAGAAATATTGAAATTTTTCGTATAGATTTTCTACTAAAAACCAAATCATATACATTTAATGATACAAGTTCAGTCGAATTTAACATGAATATGGTATTGCGTGTAATATTTCCTTTAGGTGCTATAAATTATATTAAAATATGTTTTCACTTAGGTACACATAATACTAAGTACTGACTAGTGACTATTATTATACCACAAAAAAGTATTTAATCAAAAATACAAAATATATGTTCTGTAGCATAGTTTAAATGAGATATCTCGTGGATCATAAACATAATACAATATTATTCATCATAATTGTAAATACATAATAATGCAAACTGTATATTGTGTAAAACGTTTACGCTATCATAAAAATTTATTGATAAACAAATTCAACAAACGTATCTGAATAACAATAACATGTCAGTATGATATAATAATGAAAGTTTATCACAATTTTTGACGATTTGTCTGCCTGCCGGGAACAGCATATAATTCTCTTTTCGTTTTCCAAAAAATTCTTTTGATGATTTCTTTTTATTATAGTTTGAACCTAAAAATAATATTGAATAATCATTAATTATATGAACTTTAATATGGTAGAAAGAAATTCAAACTAAAAATTCGGTATTATATGCAGAACATTTAAAATCCAGGTGTTGCGATTTGGTGATATAATAATTAGTTTATATTTTTAAATAGAAACTATTATAATATCAATTAATATGTATCTTTAAATTATTATATATTCATGGAAAAATCATACCTTTATCGAATTTGTTCCAATTTTTTTCTAAAAGACATTTCAACATCAAACATGGTACAAAAATATGTATAGACTATGGTTAAAAGTTATAATACTTAATATTATTTGTCAATGACGATTTGTCTGCTTAAAAACATTTATTTGAGTAATGTTGTTTATTTTTAAAATATCATTACTGTTGTTAAGTTAAGTATTTTGGTACTTGCAGTGGAGTAAAATGTGGTTTGGTTTGTGAGCAACCACACTTTATCGGCGAACGAAGTTGCGATATTCTAAAATGTAATAATTATATTTAGGTTAATATTGAAAACTGCAATAATGTACCTATTTTGCCTATATAATACGCCGGGCAACACTTTATGCTTACACAAAATGCTGCAGGTACCTATATATTATATATTATTATATTTTTTATACCTACAGCTCAATTTTTTTTTAGTATTTACTACGATTTTCAGCGTAGAATATACTTATACACGTAGATTATATTTAGGTATTAAATATTTTACAATAATTATATTTCATTTAATTTTTTACTATAATATAATCATAAAATTCTATTAAATAGGTTATCAATCGTTATGAAGACTTACCTAATCCAGAAAGACTGTAAGAACTAAAAATCTAGAACAAAGATTCAAACTCTGCTTCTAAATTCTGAACATTTTCAGAAACGGATTTTGAATTATGATTATAAATTATGACTATTATTGCGCATCAGCATGTAACATCATCCTCATAATATAACATATTATTAAAGGATTTGTTTACATATATGCATCATTATAAATATTGTAATAATAAGCATTCATACATGTGCGTGTGGTTTGATTTTATCGTTTCTATTTCACAGAGAAAAAAATCAAAGGTTGGTTAATCTTTATAATATAATATTTTGGCTGGGTTTTTATGAAAATATCTCACTGTGCGCCGCAACTCGGCATAACCATTCAAAATCGCAAAATATTTAGATTTGTATATTCTAATTTTCTTGGGTCATAGGTATCTATAGTATTATTTCCCAAATGTACAAACCATAGATTTTGTTTAAGCAATTGTATTCTTGATTGATCATTATAACTAAAAAACAAAATTTTAATAAATAATTGCCGTACCCACATAATAATATATTAAAAAATCTAGATATTTTCAGACTTACACAAACAACAAAAATCTCGTTGCCATGAATGTTTGAAAAATCTACAATTCGTATCTGTGTCAGATAGTTACCACTTGTCAATATTCATTTCTGGTATTCATTACGAATAGTTCTTCATTCCTGCGGTCAACCTGTTAAAACGTATTTCCGTTAATTATTCTGCCCGCATTAATTATTATCCGATAAATCAATACGTCCGATATCAATAATCCGCCGAAGAGTGAAACAATGCTACTGGTTTTCAACGAGCTGCGAAAAAATTCACCGAAACCTTTAGCTGAAAACTGTTATTTGAAAAGTTTACGTGTGCATAAAAGATATGTTACCATGCCGAATATGTGCACAATGGATACAAACTTCTCAGCCAAAGCGACAGAGATCGGGTGGCGATCAACGCCAAATCTGAAGTTTCGGCAGGTCGCCAGTGATGGACGGAGACCGGAATCTTCGGAACAACGTCATGATTCCAAGAGTCTACTGGACGGCCACGGCAGGCTGTGTGTATCCACGCCAAATTTACCTGGACGTCCAAATTTAGCTGGCGATACACCAGCTGCAGAGATCGGATGGCGATCAATGCCAAATCTCACGTTTATGCAGGTCGCCAGCGATGTGCGGAAACCGGAATCGCTGGAACGTCATGATTCCAAGATGTATTCGAATTTAGATGGCGATGCTTCAGAGTCCACATCGTTCGTTTTGGCGTCGGACTAAATATTGTTAGTTAAATGAAAGTTATATTGTAGGTATAATCCTAAATAAAAATACAATTGGGTAAATAAGTAAATTATAGATATTTTTCAAGTAGTTTAAATTTAACGATACTTAAACAATTATCTGTGTATTAAAAATGAAATAATAAAAATACGATCGAAACTGTTTATATTTTTGATGGCTGAAAATGAAAAAAATACTAATGCGCAGCCAGGGCACTTTGTTTCTACGTACAATATAATATTCAAATAGTTACCATTCAGTAAAATTCTAATAACAGAAATGTATCCGTTTATAAATATTCGCATTCATATAAGTAAAATACGACGGTTGATCTTTGAATTTCAAAGACGGTGGTATATCATCTGACATGGATAATAAAAGAAAAAGGGCTTTTTTGGATGATGATGGTGACAACCAATTCAGAAAAATGCCAAAAACCTTTAACGTTATCATAAGTAAGTATACTAAATACGTTTTCACTGTTCCGTAACTAAATTTTTTATTGCTCAGATAATGTGAAATTCTCTGATAAATTATAGTCCGGAATTGATCTCATACCCATAGAATACCTAGTAACTGGTAACTATGCAAGTTGACCTCTGAATAATAACGAAATAATATACCGATGTAATATTATACGGTCGATAATAGTACTTAACTTATTTATTTTTTTAAATATAACAGAAAACCGGGAATAACTTATTGGGAGGGACGCCACTGCGTATACAGCGCGTAAAATCTTAGGAATTTCGATTGTATATACAAAAATTAAGTGTATACACGGAAAAAAATAATCTAGCACTATTAACAAAATAGATTTGTAATAATATGATTTATAGTTAGAGTAACGCAAGTATGTTAGTCGCGTATGTATTTTATGTTACGACATTTAAACAACTCAAACATAATAATATGCTCTTCTTCTCCACAGTCAATAGCTAAATATACCTATTTTATTAGGTATAGTTTGATTTTAAACACAAATTTCAAAATCTAATTATTATACCTACTGGTCGGAAAATATTTTAAACGTGATTTAGGTACCTGTGCGGAATGTCAGTTGTAAACGTATGACAAAAGTCATGGCTGGTATTGTGATCCGACGTCCTCCGTTTCTTATGTTTGGAATAAGATGAACATAAAATCGAAACCAGCACAATCCTGGAGTTCGTTATCGATGATAAAGACTACGTAATAATTTTCTTGTTTACATGAAAATATTGTTAAAAAAAATATTAATTATTTATATTCGTGTGTACATTTTTGTGAAATTTTTTATGTTAAAAATATAATTTGAAGAATACAACTATAAGAACATTATATGGTAAAAATGCAATGAAAAGAACATTTACCTTCCTAACCATTATGTTGTAAAATAGGCGTGTTAATTTAAATTGTAATATAAAAATTGTAAAAATTTCAGAATTTCCAATTTAAATATTAAATTAATCAACTATAAATACAATTTTAAAAATGTGCCTCGATCGATCGCTCGTACATGTTGTGGAAAAAATAAATATTTTTAAAATAGTAAATACAGATATATTGTTTATACTGGATACTCACACCAACAATCACCGGTACACGACGTGCGTGCAGTGCCGTCAGTCCGTTGTGAACAATAATATATACAGCCAGTTTCAATTAGCATCACTATAATACACGCGTTTACGTACAATTTATTTGAAATTGGTGTATACTTGTTGGACAATTTTGATCGGCGACCGTCATGTACGATCGAGTGCAAGAGTGGGAGAAATTGGGCTCGGGACGGCCGTCGGCACATTCTAAATTTTAATCCAGGCAGATAAGACACAGAAAAAATAGGGGAGCCAAAGTATACCCTATAGTCTAATTATCTTGTATTATGTCATATCTTATTATTTTAAATTATATCATATTATTGTTATTTATACAAATATATTGTGAATTGGACATTTGTCCGTATTAATAAACAAATAAACAAATAAATACTTAGGTATGTACCAGCTACCTAGTACCTAAACGTATCTATATCTGCATAAATTCTATCAATAATTTCGAAAATCGATTAATGTCGATAAATTTAATACTATTGAAACACTTCCTACGCTACTATAGAAACATTGCAAACCGAAATTTGTGGTCAAGGGACTTATTTTTGACTCTCTGCTCAGCTGCTGCTAGTTGCCACGTTATCATCACGTATACACGATTGGAAGATATCAATTGTTTATTTTAAAACAATCAAAAATGGAGTGATGTGATCGACATTCGCGACATTCCAGAATAACTTTTTAACAGCTGTATCCGCAGGTGGTGGTGATCTGCACAGACAGCATGGGAGAAATATTGCAAATTCAAGTGGGTCGTTGTGGCAATCGGATCGGAGACAACGTACGTGTGACGCATAAACATAGAAAAATGTATTTTTTCTCGAAACAACATTTTCATATTTGCCGTACCTATAATTACAATATTAAGAGCACATTTAAAGTTCGGACAAGGTTTGGGGCCACCTCTAAAGGCACTAGAGTATAGGTAAACCCAAGGCTGGGCATTAACGAGTTAAAAAGTTAATTTTATTTTAACTTTTTAACTTAACTAGTTACTTTTGGCTTTTCATTAACTTAATAAATTTCTTTTTTAATCAACGTAAAATTAACTCGTTAACTTACGTAATTTTAAGAAGTAAGTTAAGTTAATTTATTTTATTTTTAATTTTATTATATTTTACTATTTCAGTCTATTTCGTTTTCATGTCAAAAAATATTTACCGAAAAATTGTTTAAAGCTAAAAGTTTATATCATTCGAATCTAACTTTTATGGAAATACTGTATAAAGTATAAACACTGTAGTCTAAAATTTAGTTTTGGGTTGGAACAAATTTAAGTACTCAAGCGTTGTATAAACAAATTAACTTTTATTTTAACTTAATAAAAAGTTAACAAAATGTGTGTATTAACTTTTAACTCAACCGAGTTAACCTGTAATTAAATTAACTTTTAACTTTTTGTTGTTGTTGCATATTAACTTAACTGAGTTAAAAGAAACCATTAACTTGCCCAGCCTCGGGTAAACTTATATTAGACTGCAGTCCTGACCAGGGGTCAATTTATATTTTTGAAGGGCCTCATTGGAAATTGTTTGTGGGCCATACAAAAATGTCCGTAAAAACGAACGAATAAAATGACGAACTACAACGTATAATATATATTAACGATTTTTACTTCTCGTCTGCGAGGCCAGATAAAATTTGTCGTCGGGCCACCATTTGGTGACCCTTGGTCTATGATAAGTGACATCTTATCATAATAGTTACTTAGATTTCAGGTGTCACGCAGAAACTGAACGTATTAATTGTAAACTATACTACCAGGGCGAGTAGGTTAAATTTGTTTTCACCCCGAAGTTGTGTTGTCCGTGATAAGTACCTATAAGGTGCTTTATTACCAACATAGCAACCACCATAAATAAATCCTAGATCCGCCACTGCCTGTGATTCGATAATTTCGATTTATACCTATTCATCAAGTTTATTGTACCTTAGTCGTAAATAACAGCAAGTGTTGAGCTCGTTACGAGCTGTTATATTTACATCGACTGGGTTGCCGGTTGGCGTTAAATAATCGCTCCGTTTTATTTGTAATGATGACATTGTTATGAACGTTTATAGTTTTGGAAAACCATATCTAACGAACATGGACTTGACGAGCAAGGCAAATTTGCCGGTTATTCAACAGACGAGCAGTTGGAGCGCATAAATGTGTATTACGATGAATCTAAAGGTAAAAATACTGTACATAATATTATATTCACTTATATTCGGATTTAAATGTCAAAAAAAATATAACAATACAATTGGAGCCAATATATAGCTAAAAAAAGAATTATTTTTTACGACTGTTGAATTTTCAAAAATTATTGAATCACATTTTACGTGATATACCTACTCTGTAAACTTATACAAAAGTCTATAAAGTCCCAATGTGCCATACTTTGAACATTTCATTATTAATAGAGAACGGCAATATAAACATTTGGTAAACATTCATAAAGTATTTATACGAATATTCGATTTTGAGTTAGGTACACAAAAGAAAAACTGATTTTGGGTAAACATTTTCGTCTTTCCTTACCTTTTTTTTCTGGTGCTCCCGATTATTTCAAAAAGTACTAAGTATTTTTTATTCTCGGGTTGGTGTCACCTATAGATAATAATAAACGATTCCAAAAATAAAAATAATTTGTATTAATTCTACACGACGTACTATACCAATGACTTAACAAATCGGTCCGGTTGACACGTCAAGTTTTTTCGACTTACTTGTACGTGAAAAACGGTTTTCTATAATATGGACATAAATATATAATATTTCACTTCAAGTTATGCCGACCATCAATAATTGATTTGTAGATACTGACATTTTTGTATCTGTACAGCTGGGTAAGTCTTTTATATTTAAGGGTGCGGTGCTAGTTTTCCAAATTTTCCGAATATCTATACAAATTGAAATTTTATATTTTAGTTACTACCTTAATTATAATACTTTTCTACTAGCTCGATACGGTGTATTATATCAACGAAAATGACTTGCCGGGAAAAACTCTCACGCCCTGTAGAATTGTCGGATTTAGTTAATTTTTTTTTAATTAAAAGAAGAGAACATTTTTCCTGTCGGATTAAAGGCTGAATATTTATTTTACTTAGTGGTAGAAAAATAAGTCTGAAAAAGAACGAAACTGTGCATTATTCAAATGCATATTTTAGCTTCTATAATTATAATTTTGAAAATCAAGTTTTGATCATCTGACATGAAAAATGTCCTCCTTTTTTAAATAAAAAAAAAAATTAAACTAAATCCAACTATTCCACAGGGCGTGAGAATTTTTCCTGTAAGACATGTCTTTGTACTAAAAAATGCACCGGGTCCAACGCCTTACAATGAATTTATTGAACGGCTCAGGTGGAGTGTACGTGCCTCGCGCGGTGCTCGTGGACTCCGATTCGACTTTGTTGAACACGATCGGCGGGCGGGAGTGTGGCGGAAACGCGTACCGGAAGGACAACTTTGTGGGCGGACATGGCGGCACCGGAAGTAACTGGGCAAGGGGCTATTACGGTGGTGGCGAGATGTCGAGACGCGTCGCGGATGCGGTCCGGTCGGAAGCGGAGCGGTGCGATCGGCTCCAAGGGTTCCAGTTGGTGCACTCGCTGGGCGGCGGCACTGGTTCCGGTTTGGGCGGACGCGTGCTGAACAACGTCCGAGCGTCGTACCCGAACCGGACGGTACACACGTACAGCGTGGCGCCGTGGACGGCCGTGTCGGACGAGCCCGCCGAGTCGTACAACGCGTCGCTGTCCTTGGCCAGGCTGATTGGTTGCGCGCGCGCGACGTATCTGGCAGACAACCGGGCGCTGTTTGACGCGTGCTGCGGCATTGGCGCATCCGCCGCCCCCGCGTACGCAGATCTCAACCACCTGGTGACGCAGATCATGTCCGGCACCACGACCGGGCTCCGGTTCGCCGGCCGGCTGAACGCCGACATGAAAAAGTGCACCGCCAACCTAGTGCTGTATCCGAGACAGCACTTCTTTGTGCCGGGGTTCGCGCCGCTCACGTTCCGCGGACAAACGGACGCGTGCGCGTACACCGTTCCCGAGCTGGCCACGCAGCTGTTCGAAGCGGTGCGGCTGCAGCGGCGTTGCACCGGCACCGTCGCGGCCGTCGTGATGGCCGCCGTCATGACGTTTCGGGGCAGGAGTTTTGCGATCGAACCTCGCGGTGGCGACGTACCACTGCAGCCTTGCACGGGACGGACTACCGCCCCGGAACATTGTTGGCTACCGGACAACCTCAAGACGGCCAGTTACGGTGTACCATCGCATGGACTCAAGAATAGCGGCACAGTCGTGGCCAACACGACGGCGGTGCGGGACGTGTTCGAACGTTACTTCCGACGGTCCGCGTCCATGTTGGCCAAGCGGGAGCTTTTACACCTGTACATGGAAGAGGGCATGGATTCCGACGAATTTCGAGTTGCGCTCGAACGGATCGAATCGCTGATGGCCGAATACTTGTCGATCGAGCAGATCAACTGCACCGGTGACGGTGACGACGTCGACGGCGACAATGACCACGAAGACGACTGCGGACAATCGTCTACAGATATGGGCCTGCAGGCCACAGCATCGACGGTTGATGGACTCGACCCGCCGATGCTTTAGCTAGACGTAGTGTGGAAATTACATAAAATTTTATACCAACAAAAAAATATTTCTTCGTTTATTACAGAAAATCTGTAAAATTTCGATGGTTGTTATTAAATGGTTTCTACCTGCAGCTCGACGTATACTACAGCTAGTATTGTACGATGGGGTTTTCTCTTCAATTCAATAAATTCTTGTAAAATAATAATGAAAAGTTAAATTTTTATTTTAAGAAGATATATAGGTACTTTGTTAAGGAGTATCGAGTATACCACCTATCGTTATAAGGCTGGTACGTATCGAATTGTGTGTTATGATAGCATTGGTGATATGTTGTCGTCGAGTCAAGGCAAACAATTGAATATAATAGGCTCAAGGTTTAAAAATAAAAGACATAAAACGCACATGAAATGTATTTTTCAAAGGTCTATAATAATATAATATATTGTATTTAAATTAAAACAAAAATTTAATATTAATAATGTCATACAAGTACTGGTACTAGACGGCGATTAGGTGTACAATTAGGTAGGTATTAATAATAATAATAATGATAAAATTGAAACTATAATAATTAACTAAAAAACATATTATGTACGCACACTTAATTTAAATGTATATAATAATAATAATATTATAATTGACTAAAAGGGACTGGAGACGACTTAAAATACAAAGGGGTTGATCTACGGTCAACCATAAAAAAAAACTACGCACTAAACCAGATAATAAGTAGACTTTAAATTATGTGAAGTGAATCACAATTTCTAGGTTACAAAATAATTAAACATTGTTTTCACACGCACACACACACACACACACACACACACATTTAATTTATATATAATTTAATTTTTAAACACTACAACTATAACGTAAAAATAGAAATAATGTATAATTAATTAACAACACGGGTATATATATATTATAATATTCAACGATTATTATATTATTGCACTACAAAAACACAGATAGCAGCATAAATTATTATTTTGGTCTATATATTCTTAACCATATTATTATACATCTAATCGAACGAAACAAAAGTAGAATTTAATTATAATAATATTTGTAGGTACCTATCTATATAATATATTAATGCACGACATTGAATTATTTCAAAGTCAGAGAGACATCGAGCAAAATAAAATATGTAGTAACTTACAGATCATACACTAAGTATATGAGCTAAGGGTAGTAATAATAAAAAATTCGATTACTAAATTATAGTAACATGTTTACGCGATAGTTGCAATACCAAACTGGAAAAAACGGACGCGATGAGAAACACTATTACTTGACGTTGTATAATTGTATTGTACAACGGACAAAATTATATTATATCATTAAAATATTAAACTACCTACACAAAACATTATACAACGAAAAATCGCTTATTTCTTCGATAGTCAAACGGAATTTGTTGAGGCCAAATGGCGAATGCAAAACATTAGTCATCGTGATTGTTTTTCGGTACAATTGACATGGTTTTAGCCGATAATCGGATGTTTTTTACTTTTAATATTCACAATAAATATATTATAATAGACCGGTTAAGGCAGTATAAATTATTCCGAGTTTCACTAAGTATCTAAATCGCACATAAAAACATCCATAAATGTTACGAACAAAACATTTTAAAATTCAATAACGACGTTATAGGCAGTTAATTATCGTTATATGATCGAGATTAAACGATATATAGGTATGCAGGGTATTTAGTATATAGGTATTTTATACGTGCGTAATCCACCTCTCTTTTTAACTAATTTATTGCGACTTGAGTGGTATATATTATATAATATTATATTCGGTATATTATTATTCGTATTTATTTCGGCCAACTGAAAGTCTGAAACCTATGTATACTATTATATACATAACACATAAATGTATATATTATATACACGTTACGATTACGTATAGACCTTATAGAAGATAAACACGACACTTATAATTATTGTGTATAATATTATAACATTATGTAAAAGCTGACACTTCGTCGAGTTTAACTGTTTCGCTTTAAAATTACTGTCTGGGGCGAAGACTTTGTCACGCTTCATAAAATAATATTAATTAATAACAATAATAATATTACGAAAATTATATAAAAAAAAAAAAAACCGTATACACATTTTTGGAACATTGTCGATGTACATAATTATTTTATATAATACATATAATATTGTGCGGCCGTGACGGTAGGGGGAGGTAGGTAGTAATGTATTTCAATAAACGCATCTAACTATACGCGAAAAATACTAAAATACGAAACTACTATACATAGAAAGCAATCGTAATAATTGTTTAAATTAAGACGGATGGCCGTTCGTTGGCCGGCTAGAATGTATTATCGTGTGTGTTGAAAATTCGTTCATCCGGAGGAGGACCAAAGTATAAAATATACATTCGAGATTAATTTAATTAAAAAATTGTCAAAACATCTACTTTTTTGAGATCTACTTGGAAATAAACAAAATTAAATTAAATTGCACAAAACATTATAATGTTAAAAAAAAAAGTATATATCATATTACAATACTATATAAATATTGTTTTCGTTATGTTTTGTCGAGCATAAAGAATACTAGAGATCGTACAACCGAATGTTAAAATTTTAAACAAAAATAGATTCATAAACTAACATAATATTATTATTATAGCTGGTACCTAGGTATATGATAACTTTGGTGGCTTATTAGCGCCCATTATCGTTATCAGTTAAAATGTGTGCATTTCTTTTATACGCATTCAAACCGCACTTAATGAAACAAATATAATAAATTAATCTCACTAATTCCTACGAAAAAAAATATTAATAATACTAATAAACAAATTTGGTCGTTATATAGGACTTGACTAATGACAATGCGAGGGCATAAAAACGAAAAAAAATAATATTTTCAAAGACCGTTGCTTGTTATATGATTAAGAATAAAACGCGACGAAGACGTACAACGTACGGAATAATTTTTCCGTTATTACGATATTTCGATCGCATCGATAAATTTGTATTATAATAATAATAAAAAAAATAATATATTATATTAAATAATCTAACTGTAACAAATGTGCTAGAGTTGTATTATGTGCGTCAAATGATATGACATTAACGCCATTTACAAGAATAACGTCCACACACCAGTCATTCTTAAATTGTTACGTGTAGCACTTGATTTATTTTATTATATACACTATCGTCATACAAAGTGAATTTTCTAAACTTAAGACACTCATATTCACGGGTTTTCGCAGTCGATTGATGTAATTTAAAGTAAGTATAGGTAGTTACCATATAACACCACAAGTTGGTGAAGAAACATTATTTTCATAATTTTTTTAAGCTTTAGACCAGTATTTTGAATTTCATATTCTAAAATTTTCAGAAAACAATCTATTTCAGAATATGAAATAAAAAATATGGGTTGTCATCCGAAAAAAATTAAAAATCTCAAAAATAAGTAAGTACTTACAGATTATTGTATCGAAATGTATCATTTAAATGTATTAAGAAAAATTCACCATGACGAATCTATTTGCAGATAAAACGGGAAGCATATTATATTGTGTCATTTAAGAATTGAATATTGAATACAAACGAGTAAAATTCATAAAAAGAATACTAAATTGGTAAAAATAATAAAAATCACATTGAAAACATATACGTTAATAATTCACACAAAACACAGAAATTCGACTTACAAACTTTCAATATGATAATAAATATGTATATATTATTATATTGTATTGTTATGTACACGTGACCAACAATAATATTATTAACGAGGATTAGGCAAGTACTATTTCTTCGTCTTTAATACGCGTGGTGGAAGACGACTATATGATATTTGTTGGCTTTCTAAGGTCGAGTTATCTCAACTATATTAATATTATTATGTATACTATTTTTTTCCGTCTAAGTATATATATATATATATTATATACAGTCTTAAATCTAATAGAAATATCTCTCGCTCTATATATAACATAATATTATAAATAAATAAATACAAACATTACTATTTATATATTATAAACACGTTAAGTACGCGGCCGTTTGTACTTTGCACAATATTGTACGGTCATTGTTGTGACTTTGAATAATTAGACCGGTCATCGACGGCAACAACGTTGTTGTTGTGACGATTGCACGTCGTTGGCTGCCGCCGACTGTTGTTTCGCGTCGCGTCAAGCCGCAGCCGAGTGCATGCCCATCGGACCTGTAAAATGTTTAGTTTTAATAATTATTAGCTTCCAGAGACGACCGCTCGTCGTCGTTGGGGGGGGGGGGAGTGAAAAGTGGTCATAGATAATAATATTATGTTATAATCATATTATTGTTATAAAGGTCAAAAGCGTGTAACATAGGGTCCAAGTGTGGCTCAGGCAACACCTTAAATATGGGTGGTTGGGTGAGTAATGATAGAAGAAAAATAGGAAATTGTATAGGTCAATATAGCAGTATTATTAGGGGCAGATCACCTAAAATTATTTGAGCAACACCAATTTTTTTTATGAGACACGCCACTGTAAAGGTCGGATATACAACTAAAAAAATATTTATACTCTATACAAACATACCTACGTTCATTGTGCAAAACTGAGGATTCTGTTGCATGTAATCGATGTTCCACTGAAAATAATGATTCGAACAAAAAAACACAATTAGTTAGTACTTAAACTATAAAATATAATATATTTTAGTTAAATAGATGTATTAATTATAATATAATAATAATAACTCATAAGATATACCTATTATATTAAGCTACAGTATTTTTAATTCTGAACTTGCGACTAAAAATTAAATACCCACTTACAATTTTCTACTACACTCAATATAGAATTTTTTTCTGCTACAAAAAAGTCAGATAAAAACACACACACATAGTTATAAAAATATAATTAATTTATTGTTTCTACTCATGTCGTAGTACCTCCGCTAGGAGGCCTCTACATGCCTTTTTATTTTTATTTATTTTAACCTATAACCATCAATAGTTCTTATTGTTCTTCTTTTTTGTAACAGATTGAATAAAAAACATATGAACCAAAAAAAAAAAATTTATCGTTTCGATCAAAATCTAAAATACATAATAGTTTGTGTGTGTGCGGGGGACGGAGTGGCCGAGCGGACTACAGCGTCGATTTCGACGCGTACCATCGCCGGTTCGAATCTCGACCACGGACAACCTAACCCAACCACAGAAACCTACAGGTGCCCAATTTGAAATTCTGCTAAAACCAAACACACGTGTTTACCAACTTACAGTACCCTCCCCTAAAAACAAAATAAAAAACAAACAGCTAATGGCCATAGTTGCAGGACTCGATGATCAATAAAAAAATAATAATAATAGTTTGTATTATGTTATACATTCGCTAACTTTCAGAGTCATACCAAGAAACTGGCGACACTATCAATTCGTTAAGAGCCGATTTCGGATACGTGAATATTACCGTGTCGAGTATACCTTCCTATTATTTGTATACATAGTAAATATTTTTAGTGTTTTAGTGTCCCGCAGCAGTAGACAAATATTATCATAGGATTAAAATCGACTTGGTTAATTTATTATGCCTATATAGGAGTTAAAATAATAACACGGAACCTATAATAGGCTTCTTATCTGAACTTGCGCTGTAGCCTGCAGTGCAACGCAGTGGCGTCCCGACGGGGGGGGGGGGGGGGGGTTAACCCCTCCCAAGTAAAATACGAATAATGATTTTTTTTATGGAATATTATATTTAGGCTAAGATCATATGCGTTTTGTCGCATAATTATTGATTTATTATTTTAAACGTAATTTCAACGAAAACTATCAATTATACGAAAACTTTTAGTTATTCTTGTTACTCTACCAGTAACGACGGCCACACCAGATAGGACTTTTTCGATTCTTCGTCGTCTCAAAACCTATCTACGAAATACAACCGGAGAATCTCGCTTGAATGGATTAGCAATGCTAAATATTCATCGGGATATTGAAATCTCAACTGACGCAGTACTAGATGAATTATCAAAATCATCGAGACGAATTAATATTAAGTTATAACTTAATAGGTTAGTGTTTTTAGTTCATAAAATATACATTTTTAAAACATTTTACTGTGCATGTCTTTAAATATCAAGAAGAATACAACTGTATAAACATTTTTTTTTTTATATATGTGTATATAAAATGTGGTAACACCCCCCCCCTCCATTCAATAATTCTGCGTACGCCACTGGTGCAGCGTCAAAACTTTAATCAAATTATTATTATCCACCTTTATTTGTGTGGTAAGCTAATTCATGTGATATTTCCAAAATTCCAAATTTAAAATCATTAGAAAACTACTACATTCTAAGGGACTAGTATAATATAAACATAATATTATAATATTTAATGAGCATTATTGGGCGCATAGCACAGGTCATATAGGTTACAGGTAATATATAAAAATATAGAATTAATATATATGAATATATTACAGTATCGCATTTATTTCTTACACAGTTACCTACAACTTTTATAATTAATAATACATTGTTTATATTTAAATATAAAGCCGGAAAACTACTGCTTGCGATAACACCATATAATGTACAACACTGTATAATGTATTTAGGTAGTTAGTCCATTCTAGTCAGTGGCCGTAACGAATAATAATAATATGTGTGCAGTATAGTAGTTTCCCACTTTTACATCTCCCTGCAGACTTACAGCTTTAGAAACCCATATAATATGGGTCACTCCCGCCCATAAATTTCTCTAATACTATACGATATGATCCGATGAGATTCCGGACATGTTCCTATAGTGCACTATAGGATATTTCATATGATATTATAAGAGGAGTGACGTAGCCAATAGTAGATTTTAGAGGAGACGAGGTAACAAATATAGAACGTGCAGGAACATATTTTAGAGTTTATAAAGCATGATTAGATTTAAATATTATTATAAAACACGTCAGATGCATCGGTACCCACCCGAGACGACACTGCAGATATTACGTGAAGATTTTTTAAGCATGCTCACCCTATTGTTATGTTGAAATTATATACATATATATTCAATTTCCGATTTTTGGAATTTTTAAATACACTCAAAGACCATATTTTCGAATACTTGAGATTTTTTTGTTCTACTTAAGGTTGATCCAGTAACAATACATACTTCTGTTTTTTAAATAAGAACCCCCTCCCCCCCCTCATTTAACTTTTAATTATTCAGTAAATATTTTTTTTAAGAATTTTGATGTATCTATAATTCGAGAGAATAGTTTTTGAGTTATATAACTTTGTGTACTAAGGACAATATGTATATGTGGTAATGGGTTAAGAGGGCTCCAGTCGTTTTTGTCAAAAGTCAAAACTAATGTAGATTTGACCAATCTAAACATAAATGTCGTTTATTTTAATATTTTTAAATATATTAAAATTCCGTATCATGAAATAAATCTTAAGAGGGCTGCAGTCGATGAAAAAAATGGTTTTAAGACCAAAAAGCCCAACGAAACTGAAGGAATTTGGTTTGACGGAATTTAATTTTTAAAACTGATATTAATTGATTACCAAGTTCATCGAGACGATTTTGAATACCTATTTTTTCAGCTGTGATTTTTATGAATAAAAATATGATATTTTTGTATTTATATTAACACATTATGACATTAACAATAATTGGAATATTAAAAACCACCTCGATGGAAACTTATGGTAAACTTATTAATCATTCTATATAATCTGTTTTCAAAAATTAAAATCCATCAAACCAAATTCCTACAGCTATGTCTGGCTTTTTGGTCTAAAAGTCACTTTTTTTTCATCGACTGGAGCCCCTTTAAATTGTTATGGGAGCTTAGATGAATTGAAAATTTTAATAATTACTATTGATGTATCAATATGAATAATTTGTAAAAACGATCCATAACTCTAGAATATTTAATTCATTTGAATCGTTTTAAATATAAATAATATATTATTAAATAATTAAAAAAAAACCTCTTTTTCAAATTGTAAATGTTAAGATACAGAAAATCGATTCTCCTGAAAAATCAGTATTTTAGCATAGGTACATTTTGGATTTCCACCCCTCATATACAGAACCGAGACATATTTTATAGGGCAACAGGTGTATAGGATTTACCTCGGACACGGAGTGTATGAGATTGCACATGTCCACGGGCGGCGGGGGCTGCATCGGCGGCGGCGTGCCCTGCATGATGAGTAGTGCGGGCTGTTGGTGCGGCGGCGATATGGGTGGCGACGGGTATGGCCAGTAGAGGATCGGCGGCGGGTACGGCGCGCCCAGCGACGGCGGCGGCTGGTGGCCTATCAGCGGCGGTGGCCCGGAGAACGGCGAGTAGTTGGAAGTCGGTGGCGGGAACGGCGGAGAAGTCATCAGCGGTCCGCCTGCGTGTGCACAAAATACATAACTTTGTAAGTACAATATTATAACATATACTGAAATATAAATATAAATATTATATTTTATTATATTATAGTTAAGGGTTATTGAATCGGTATGCGGTAAGGATGGATGTATAATATTATAATATAAAAGCTCGGAAAATATATAATTTATATAATAATAATATATATATAAAAGAAAAA
This sequence comes from Sitobion miscanthi, assembly GCA_008086715.1. Lineage (NCBI taxonomy): Eukaryota > Metazoa > Arthropoda > Insecta > Hemiptera > Aphididae > Sitobion > Sitobion miscanthi. The sequence continues at coordinate 28,285,894 of CM017805.1, read as the reverse complement.
AAAATCGTAAGTTTTAACAAGCGCGGAAATGGGATTACGGAGGATGATGATGATAAAATATATAAATAATGTCAGTAAACCTCGGACATAAAAAGCGAAAGGAAAAGTGAAATAAGCGTTTAAAAATAAAAAAAAAATATTTTATACTTAAACTATATTGTATATATTATGTGTAATATATGTTAAAAATTATTTATATAGTTTTAACGGACTCACCGGAAAGATTAACACCACCAATCACCAGCAACCAATATATAAATTTTGCTTTTATACGCCCCGTGCTCTAAATTTATTTACCAACAACATGTGTGAACACCGTAGTTAAATCTAATACGTTTTGTAATGAGAAAAAAATATAAAAAAAAAAAAATAAATAATATAAGCCATGATAAAATACGTCTAAATAAATAAATAAAAAATGTCAAGCGAACGATTTTTTTCCGTCGTCCAAATACAGTCGCGGATCAGCCACACATTTCGCGTCCATTCTTGATGACCAGACGAAACCTCTATATATATTAGAATAAGCGAGTATTTTGTTAAGTTTATATTTTTCTTAAAAAGTACAGTTCATTACACGACTGTGACACGTTGGTGATCCATCGGAGGTAGTGTTCAGCCATGCAGTGGCGCCGATCTAAGACGTATTATACATTTTTTGAGAGTTGTACCATCATCTCTCATAAAGCATAATATATCATGTAAAAATATTTTAAAAAGAGAGTGGGTATTTTTTTGTAGGATTTTTATTCCTACGATATCGACTTAAACAAAACCTCGGCGCCACTGATGACCACATATACCCGCTGCGCGCAACCACCTGTACCGTGGCACCACAGACGTTGACCACCTGCAGACAGGTATTGTTAGAGGAGCTTGGAAAAAGCTGCAGACAGTAGTTGTTATAGGTATAATAATATTAATAATAACATAACATTACACCTCACGTCCTCACACGATAGAGTGATTAGACGGGCAGCAAACAAGGGCAAAGGTCTCTCACACCAAGTAATATATATAGGTTGCGATATAGTATTTTATGAGGGATGTCAAATGACCCACAAACACCACCAATCACGTCCCCACAAATGCTATTTATTTTTTCTTAACATATTTTTTTAACCCGTCTGGCCACCACGTCTTTTTTTAATCTACATGCATCAGTACATATATGTAATATGTATAATATATTAATATACTATATAAATATATAATAGTATGTATGTATGTATGTATGTGTTTGAGTGTGTCGTATCAGGTCAGAAGTCCAGGGAGAACTCTGGTATCACCAATCCATTTGTTGTTTATTAGTTAGTAATTTTTGTTTTACGGATTGGCTCGAGTACAATATAGGATGTGTTGAAAGTTGTGGCAGAGGGAGAGGGTTATATGTATAAAAAAAAATACGGACGTGTATACACATTACACACCACCCAAAGGTCCGAGAAGCACAATATACGTGTATCCGATTCGAAAGCTGTTTTTTTATTCTACAATTATTTATAAATTACATAAATATCTATTCTACTAAAATCCATCATTTAAACCACAAAAGTTCGATTGACACCAAAAAACGAAATAACCACTTTCGAATCCGACACCCGCACAATACATTTTATTTTCCCGGATCCAGTGAGGTTTTTGAAATCCAGAGACATAAACCACCATTTTGCATACGTATAGGTATGTGCAATTAATAATAATGATATTATTTTTAATTCTTATACACACTTAAGAAAAAAATACCACTAAGTTAAACTGAAGTCTGTGTAGAACTTTGTTCATCTTCCTTGTCTCCCTTGCAATTGTATAAAAGAGTCAGTTCGGTGTAAACAACGTATACAAATAAATAAGATAAAAAGCAGAATAAAACATACGACTTCAACACCAAATTCCGTTAGGCAATATTTCGATATATTTTATATTACTATATAAAAATAATTCGTCTATTATTATGATTATTAATATTAATGCGTAACATATTAAAAAAAAAAAAAAAACGGGTCAATAAAAGATTTGTACACATTTCATATTCGCTATCTAGATACAGCATTTATTAAAATATTTAGTAGCACACAAATCCCAAGGTTCCGCTACAGTAAATTTATTTCTGCCCACACGGTCATTGAATCCAGGGAATAGGGTCCAGTTGTTCTGTTCAAATGTATAAGTTAGGCTTAGGCTGTCATAAGACAACAGGATTATCCAAACATTTTCAAAAATATATTATATCCTGCGTATAAAGGATATCAGAAAAATAAAAATATTAAATAGTACTTTTCAATAATGTACCGACTGTGTTTAAAAAAATATATATATTATAAGTTATAATAGTATTTTAACTGTATAAAATCCGTTACAGCAAATGTCAAATGTAGCATGCAATGGATACGTTTGACATTGTAATGATAACAACGTGTATTGGTTAAATAAAATATTTGAACAGAACAACAAAAAATGTGCTAACAATGATAAAAGTATATAGTAATGATCATGCAAAAAAAAAAACACCAAGCTTGTACTAACCCCAGAACCATTTTACCACAATGACAGATTGATTATTATTAATGGTTGTAGATTTTACTATTTCATAGATAATTTCCCTTTCAATCACCATACACGTGACTGGGCCACATGAAGCTTTTAATAGAATATATCTAAGCGCAAAACAATCCCACAATGTGTATGAAACAGATTAATATAGAAGAAATAAATTTATCAATAGCGAAAGCCTGAGACTTTTGAACAAAACGTAACTGGTGTTAATGTTATAAATAAAAAATTAAATTATTTAACTACTTAACTTAAAAATGTCTAAAGTCTAAAAGTGCCTAAATAACTAATTAAAACAAAAAAGGTAAGTAATAATCTAATGATATTACATCTTATCAAATGATATGATTAAAACAGATTTTAAGCTAAACACATTAGGTTAGTCCTAGTTAAGCAAGGAAAAAACTAAAATAATAATAATATAAATAATAATAATAATAATATAAATAATAATTATAATAATAGGTTAACAGGGCCTATAAAACTATAAGACAGACGAAAAACGAAAATAAATAAATAACAAATAATCCTAACAACAATAAGATATTAAATTAAAAATAATATAAAATGGGATCTTTTTGATGTTTAAGGAATGTTTGGTGAAAGTATTTAACGATTTTAGTGAACTGAATAAAGTCACATAAACAGTGGTCCATAAACTAATAAATTTCATTAGTTAATTGGGAACAATATTTAAGTACATATTAGTAATTTAAAATTAGTTTTAAAATCTATTAAAAGTAACTAAAAAAAAAGTTAAGAATTAATTTAGAAAATTCATTCAGTACCCTGTAAATGATTTAAGTTAAATTGCTTTAAGTACGCTTTGTGCAGTCTGTATTTTTGTATATATTAATATATATATGTATACAATTTGTATATACTATATATAATATATAATGGAAAAATACATAATCCAGAGGACGGATAATGTTAAAAAAAATAAAAACAAATTTTTTGTAACCATTAACCATTAACCATGTGGCATGTACCCGGTTATAAGCTCTAATAACCAAACTACAATAGCAAATTAACATTGGAGGGAGGCAAAACAGAGTGGTGGAAAGAAGTTAAATGGTATAAAATTGTCCAGGGTGTTGTAGATACGGGGACGATACGACTATGGCAGCTGCGTTAGGGCCTTGACTCATTTGAAACATGGGCCAAGCAGCAGAAGCGGACGGTGGTGCAAACTGTCGTTTATTGGATTTTTTATGGCCACTAGGAAATGCTTTTTGTCATGAACGTTTTTGTGGCGAATTGGCTGTTGGCGGCATGACAAACTGACCTCCAGTAGCCGAAACTGATACATAAGGCTTAGCCGCCATGTTGTGTGGAAATTGTGGCATGTTAATGTACATATAAGGTGAGGCTGCACTTTTAGCCATGTCATTTTGGGCACTATTATCCAACAAATGATGAGCCACATTCGGAGATATTGATTGAATATTAGGCTGTTGTGCCATACCACCATACCACATTCATGTCTTGTTGCTGTTTAGCGAGTAAAGCAAGATTGGTTAGTCGATTATGCTGAGCTAGTTGATACAACCATGATTCCTGTGGTTGTTGGGCAGCTGCCACAGCCGCACGCTAGAGGCTAGGGTTTGGGCTAAATTCTGGGCGTAAATGGACATTGGATCCCAAGTGGACATTAGGGTAGGGACTAGGGTACCAGGATTAGCAACCTGGCTGGTGGTCATTAGAAAGCTGTGAAGGTAACATACCAGGTGGTGATGATAGCGCATTGGCGGCTACTTGGGATAAAGCTCCTGACGCAGCACCTCTGCCAGTCAACACCAGATGCATATCTTCACCAGAACACTGGAACACTTCGATGTACCGTTGTTTTTTGCCAATAGACATATAATTGTTGTGTTTAGCCATTACTGCCTGAGCAGCACTGCCCTCGTTGCTCATTTGAATGAATGCTTCACCAGATGTATTACCCTAGGGGGGACAGTATTCAAAATTTAAATAATGCAAGTCATAAAAAAAAACTGAATGGAGCATACATAAGTATTTTATGTATATATAGGCATACAAAAATATTGAAAAGTTATAAAGTTCTAAAGTGACTAATTATTTTTAGTTCAAAGTAAAGCATACAATTTATTTCTATTTTTCCATTTTTATTAAATTATATATCAATTTTACTTACCGCAGAGTTGTAAATCATATGCACACCTTGGAATACAATATTTTTGGAATGTTCTCCGAGGAACTCAAGTATATGTTCTACATTTGCTTTATATGGAAGTCCACGTAAGCGTATACAGTTCTTTCGTGTGCCACTAGTGATGACGTGCTGAGGCAATGGCAGAATCGACACATGCTCAAGAAGTGCATGAGGCGAATTACTCACACCAGCTGTTGTTGTTACTGGGGTGATAATGTTGCCACTGCTATCACTAACTGTTGATCGCATAGACGGATCCATGGCACGATTCAAAACCTTAGAACATTATAAAAAATGTAATCATGATTTTAGACAAGTAAAAGCAAAAACAACAACATTTTCATGTTTAAATGAATACGTAAATTATTAAATAATCATTGTGATATATATCATCGATTGAAAAATTCTGAATTAATAATCACATACAGTAATTATATTTATTCTAATGAAAATTATTAATCTTACTTTAAAAAAAATATTATTTTTTTTGCATTGATTGTTATAAGATATTTTAAACATTTTTACCTGTTGTACCTCAGCTGTTGTACTCCTAAATAGTTCAATATATCTTGTGCCTATTAGGTCTCTGTCCTTACTAAGTGCTTTAGGAGCATCATCTTCATCAGCAAATAGAACAAACGCATCACCCGTTGAACGTCCATTAGGTTTTTTAACAAATAAGACGCCATCTTCTCCATCCATTACAGAACAAGTTTGCTCGCCATTTTCAAAGAAACTAATCTAATATTTATATAAAAAATATAATCATTAAATTAATGGTACAAGCGTACAGTGTTTATGTATTTTAAATTAGATAGGTATTTGAAACTTACGACATCTTTAGCTGTACAAACATAAGGTAAACCCCTCATGCGCACAATTACTTGGGCACCCTTGGTGAGAAACGTTTGGGCTTCACTACTATTACCTGTAAGAAAAAAATAAATATTTAAAATAAAATCATTTATTATTTTATCACATACAACTTCTTTAGTTTAACATACCCCCAGCAACATTTATGAAGTCTTCGCCATTACCGTTATATACTTCAATACAACGGCCACCAATATGGGGTCTTTTCATAGCCATGTCTCTATGCTCTTTGTTTACAAAACGTACAACCGCTTCACCGTTACGACGAACATGCGCACTTAAACACAATGCCACACCACTTCTGCAAAAATAAAATGTATTATATATAGTAAAAATCATATTATGCTCAGTTGCGTAAAAAATTGATTAATGGTTCACTAAAATGTAATGTAGTAATAATGTGCCACTAAATCATGTTTAAGGGACCACTAACTTACTACTGAATTATTAAATTTTTAATCATTGTTTATACAACCCGGCATAAAGGTTTTAATTTCTAACTAAACATACTTGGCTATGTCGTGATCAGATGATTGCCATGGAAGACCTCTTGCTGTGACTACACAATTGTTTTCTACTTCTTCATTTTTCCAACTATAAATAAAAATTAAATATATAATAGTAAAATTTGATTATGTTGACTACAGTGAGACCAATAATTTAATACTGGGGTCATCAAATAATATTTTTGGAGAGCTAAATTAACATTTTGGAAGTAGTTAGGAGCCATCAAAACCTAATATAAATAAAAACCAAAGGAAGTAAATGCAAAATCATTAAAAAATTTATAAAATCTCATTTAATTCACAGTAAAAAATAAACATTAAATTAAAAATGACAAACTAATCAAAACTGTTTTATACTTCATTGATTAATTAATATAGTAAGTGATATCGAAAAATTAGACTAAACATTCTCAAAATATAATTAAAAATCATAAGCTATAGAAAATTCGAAGTCTATTGAATCGGTGAAACAATGATAATTCTCGAAGAATGAACTATCTATCTCCAAAATTAAATCAATATTACAATATAAATTATGCTCGTAGATATACATAACATATCCAGTGTAATTGTATAAATCACAATATATTTACTACAAAGTTAAAATAAAAACATGTGTAACGATATCCATCTATACCTACTAAGAGAAATAAAGTATTCACCCAATAAAGAGATTTTTTGAATATAATTTAAATATCTAAATGTATGTATTTCAGTGCCACAGTTTACATACACACGACATGTTTTATATAATATATGTAATATGGTGCACAAAATCACAAAACTTTTTTGTAATACAAGGCTTAAAAAAATATTCCATGATATGCACAAGGTTTAATATTAAGGCAGTTGAAGTAGTTATTAAAGAGTAATTGCTTAAATTATAATAATGACGTTATTATCGTTTTAAAATAACGAAAAAACAATAATAAAGAAAAATAACTCTTAGTAAAGTAATGGTTTAATAAAAAAATCTGTATATATTATTTTAATTGTAAACAAAAACAAATAGGTACGTCATAGATTATTACTACAGAAGTGAGAAGAGCCGTCGTCGTGGCGATACCGAAAACTCAAATGGAATTGGTATATACACATGGACATAAAACGCTAATTGCTCGGGATCTATGCTCAATGGCGTTGTGATTATTATTATCGACAATCAATTATTTTATAAAATACGGCTGGTGAGTATAATACTGTATACCTATTAAATATTATCGCTTAAAAAAAGATGCATTTGCATCATATCGCTTTGTCCATCGGCAAAACATTAAGTTAGACACTATATAGACATTACGTTTATGTGACATATTATTATTATGGATAAATTAAAAGAAACAGATTAAAAAAAAACCAGGCAATTGAAAAACGAGCGTCGTTATAGATTCGTTTGAACGACAAATCAGAACGCAATGAAACACGTCATTTGCGTGGAGGGCGAACCGAGTATTGATAACCCAGTTACGAAACGAAGACGCAACGGAAAAGCGGCAAGAGGGGAAGGTAGGTAAGTAGTTGGACGACGGGAAGTCGTTGAAATATGCATTTTTCATAACCTATTTACAACTATTGACCTATGCCCATCGACCGTAATCGTATAATAGTGGTCGCAATTGGAAATTCAAATCGGGGACAACATCGAAAGTCTCCAACATGGTATTAAAAAAAAAAATGATATTATTGATGATAAATGATAATAATACTATTACAGAGTAAATATCGACGACGACGCCATCGTGAATAATGCATAATAAAACATTACATGCGATTATCTATCTCCATGAAACTAAAATTGTGATGATTTTTTTTTTTTTTTGAGACCGACCCGAGGACATTTATCTAATACGGCCGTGAATTGTGAAAACAACACTCGAACGAGATAAGAAAAACATAATCACATTATTATTATAAGTAGGTATATGTCGTCGAAACTCTCCTCGTGGATGTGTAGGTAATTTAAAATATGAAGTATATCATAGGTACCTATAATATTATGTGTGTGTGCTGGTATTATAATATTGTATGCGTTTTTTTTTCAGGGAGACCATAACTCGAGCGCGCGTTCGAGGAGTGAAAAATGAAATAAAACAATAGACGCGGGGGGAGAGACAGAACGAAACAGAGACAGAGACAGAACAAGAGGTATTTTTTATTTTTTTTTATCGTCTGCGCCCGTGTCAACGCCATAAGTCAAGAGTGCGTGTATTGGTATTGTGTTCGCCTCGTGGCTCGTTCGCGGCGTTTATAGTGTGCGAAGAGTTTGTGCGACACACGCGCACGTTTGGAGAATTAATTTTTTACTCGTATTGTGGTGATATATTAGTATTATTATAATTAGACGGGTGAGGAAAACAACCGAAACCAAAAAAAAATACGTACAACGCCGGGTGTAATAAACTGTCAAAATTATACCGAGTGTGTATGTGCGATCGCGCGCGCAGCGGCGCTACTGCAGCAGGCTGCCGAATGCAAGCACGCACACACTTGTTGATGGCGACGAGTTTCACGATAATAATATAAATTATAATTATTATAATATTATGTCGTATGACAAATAGGTGTGCACACAACTCGACGTAAATGCCGTGTGCGCATAAGTAACCTATAGTAGAAAAAAAAAATTGTAATAATAATGTTAAGGAAATATCCAGAGAAAAACGTTTGCTCATCGAGAACCTTCGATGCAATCATAAATTATCATAAGATACTGTATTTGTATATCAATTAAGTCTATTTAAAAACAAAAAAACGGAGGGGCTCGAAAAAATATTAAATAGGCATTGTCGTAGGTATACGCAGGATTTGTGTTCTTGTTCGCGTTAAAATCGATTAAATAATATATCACACCATATTCTTATATTATATTAATTGTAAAATATAAATAAATGATTGTAATAGAAGTTATCTTTGTTCTTCCATAATAGAGTCCAGTTCGTGGAAGAATAATAAGCACTTAGCACAGTATTCAAACATAAAAACGATAACTTGATGAAAGGCACGAAATCGTAACTGACATAGTATTGAGTATTTACACAAAATCTCATCATTATCTTTTAACGAAAAGTTCAAATAATAGTAATTATAGACAAATTGAACTCCCATTTTAATTATATTTAATGTTGGAAGTAGAACGATTATGTACATTATACAAAATAATAAAATAATATATCTTTCAAAATATTTTGGAAATTTTTCATTTAACTGTAGTTACAGACTACAGATGAGATACTGAAATGGTGAAGTATTAATAATAATAATAATAATTAACTTTACAATAAAAACTCGAGTTTCGCCGTTAAAATATATACTTATAGTAGGTACATTTAAAGGTTGTTGATTGATGTCTTAAAAATCTTCAAAGATTTATGTTCATTCTTCCTAACACATAAAGTTAATTTTATATTTTAAATAATTGACGTTATCAAATTGAAAACCTGTCAGATTAGAACACATTAAAACCAGTATATTATGGAAATATCTTATACCAAAGTAATTGTTATCATAAAAAGTCAATTATAATAAATTAATAAATGAAATATGCAATTACAGTAAGTAATAATTTTTATTTTATAATACCTTTGGCCTCTACAATTTTTTTAACATGATTTAGAATTCGAAATTATACAGCTTGACTTTTGTTTTCGGATTTTAATTTTGAAAAATACGTTGAACAATATTGTTACGATTATCGATGTACTGGAACCGAAAAAATCCTTTTGAAGTAATGCTGTTACAATTATTGGAAAAAAACTACTTTAAAATAGCCTAGTACTTAATTGAAAGAGCCGTTCTGGTAAGGTCATTTATTTTAATGAATAGAGTATTGTAATTCAGGTTCTTTACATGTGTTAAGATTTAGAACCGTTTTAAAATAGGTTGATTTATCTTATCCCGCTATCCAACAAAAAAAACTAAATGTGAAACATCCGTACCGCACTTATAACCGATAACCTCGGTGTCGAATCAATATAATGTGAATATAATAAGATAATGATTTACTTACAAAATCCCATATAGATTGGCAATTGGTTATTTATATGATATTAAACTCATATTTAAAATAAATCACCTATAATAATATATAACAATTTATTTATTTTTGAAAAGGTAAAACGAATAAATCCAATAAAACACATTTGAGAATGTTACGTTTAAACATCACAACACCGTGATCATAAAATTAAAATAAATTAAATGTTTAGAAATATATTATATACCTATTACCTACGTGTGGTAGTAAAAACAGACGATACTTAATCGTATATTATAACTGTTCCCTCATCGAAAAATACGGTTTATTTTTTTATAGTCGTACTACCTATTCACGCTTGTGTTTGCGCAGCAGGTATGTTCGTAATGAGACCTGTTTATTGTTATGCACAATGCATGAACACAATATATGAAAATATGAAATATTGTCACATTTGTCGGAAACGTCCCAGAAATAATACGTAGAATGTAGCCATGTACTAGTGCGTACAATATACAATTTGGGCAAATGGCTTTATCTTTTAAAATTAATATGTAATTGTTCTACGCCCTTATATATGCATAGGGAAATATGTTGTTTATATAGGTACACGAGTAGTAGACTTATTATATTAATTGCCAAAGGATAACGAAAAATGTAGCAGTACGGCTGACTGCGGTGTCAACGTTATCGTAACTATACGTGCGCTTAGTATTTACGACAGTAGGTACCTATAGAGTTCTAAATTAGTAAAAAGAAATTAACAACAAACACCTTGAGAATAATTATAGGTGCTAGTTTTTTTCCTCGCAATATCGATTACTGCAAGTTCGAGTTTAGTTATGAATACACTTAACACAATATAACGTCGTTGATGTTTCATTTCACAACCTACCTATATATAGGTACAATTAAGAACTCCTGGGAGAGGGTGCGAAAATAAGTAGAGAATTTCTCACAATGTGCATTATTTAAAAATTAAAAGTTACACGCATACAATATGTCTTATCTCATGGTCCCTTTCCCCTCCCGTGTTATAATTTTATAGTAATTATTTCAAAAATATATTTATAATATAATAGGCGATTGTAGCTTATCGCGAACAAAACGGAACGCCGATAACCTCAGGATTACGAATCGACGACACAGAGACAGCGCAATATATCGGTGGACAAGCATGTGCATGGAAATATGTATAGAAAAAACATATTTTATGGGTAGATCTTATATAATTACAGTTTATGACCGTTGTGCCGTTTTCGATATAACAACCTAACAAGGATAACAGAACAAAAAAAAAACGCATACGTTGTGCCCAAGCTGCAATAAGGGTGTCGATTTCCGCCCAACACTCAAACATGTGGTTGAAAACATTATCGAGTAGGTACCTATAAATTACAATAATTATTATATCAATCAATACTTATGTGTAACGGTGGCGGTCGGCGGTAATAGTTTTACGAATATATTTATCTAATTAATCGGTTGAGCCGAATAGGATCGATTCATAAGTCTGTCAGCGTTAATCGCTATTTTATTATTATATTATTATTTTTTTTACCAACCGTTCATAATCCGTATAACCTTTATGTGCATTACATACACACGAATTAAAAAAAAAAATAACGATTATACAACTAAAAGTCTACAAGGAATGGTCACGTAACGTATTTACTCGCCGTCAAAAATATGCGAATAAATAACAATCCGATCACTATATATTATAAAGTAAAAACACACATTTCAAATTGTAATGTAATTGTTAGTAAAACGGCTAAACATATAAATAATTATCTTAGCGACGATTTTTAAATTATCTCAACGATATTTGTATCACAAATAGAAAACAACTATCGACAGTTTATAGTAACCACGCCTAGCGTTGTTTTAACAAATATTTATTTATTGATCGTAATTAATTCTACTCTGTTACAGTCTTTAGTAAAAAAAATAATGCTCTTGAGGTAATTTTAAAACCTAGATAATGCTGAGATCGCCTATGATTGTGGGGGGCAGAGGACACCCTGACTTATTGGGTCTACACTAGTCATGGATATATTATATTTTAAGAGCACTAAGCTTACTGTTCTGATACGAGAATTATTGTAATCTCAGTTACTCTTGAGTCTTGGGTCCAAAAATACTACTAGTTACGACACTATATGCTGTTATTAAAAATAAATAATGAACGAAATGACCTCTGGGCTCTTGTTACGTATAAATAATACATACCTATCAAAATGGACAATTTAAATCTATTTTAATGAGTCATATTATAATAAATTGATCGTATTACAACAGCCGATAATAATATTGCTGTGTTATGTCACAACAATAGCTTCTAAAAAAAGTAACACAATCGTTTACCCAGACCAATAACCGTTTTATTTAATAGGTGTTTGTTAATTAGGGATTGAGATTTGTAAATGCATTATTAAAACTAAAAATTACAGATATGAAAATACATTACAAAGGTAGGTAATAATAATAACAATAATAATAATAATAAATAATGTGTAACTCACCAAATACCCGGTTCGAGTTTTAGCTGAACGATTTCCGGCGAATTGAACGTATGGCCTGAAACACGAAAATAATTGTTTGCTTAAAATATTCAACTTACGAACTAATGACCACTGATGTTTCCCACACTACTATAACATCAGCGGCTATACAGCAAAAACGATTGCGAAACACATATATTATAATATATAGTGATAATTAATGCGATGAGTGAATATTGTTTACTGAAATTCGCTGAGCGGTGCACTTCCTGTTACCCGGACGGGTATATGGATTGGTCAAGAAGGCGGGGAAGGGGGAGGGGGGTGGAAAGAAAATTTTTTAGTCATACGTTATTGAAGAAAGACGTTGAACAAATTACACAACCAACAAAATAATATTGGATTACACTCGCTGTGTGAGAGACGGTTAAAATTTGATGACTTCATTAAATTTCGGTTAAAATATGCTCGAACACGGAGCGGGGAAAGAGCTAGAAAACTGCAGGCACAGCTCGTTTATGGCCTACGGGGGACCTCCTTCCACCCCACTCCGCCGAAGAAATAGATCGACGATTCGTATAGCGTTGCGACACACAATACTCGGAAAATAATAATTGTTTATTAATTTCATTTCTTTTTTTACTAACCTAATGCGCACGGGCACTAAGATGGCACTAAGAAACAAAAAAATAAAACTTAGAATTTTCAATACTCGAGAACTTACCATCAGCTATGAGCCTTTGGACAATGTTTACCATATCCTTGACCTCGGCTACGTAGAACTGAGAATCGATTTCATGAGTTATTTCTAGATCTGAATAGTCGGGGGGGTCAAGGAAACAACCACTTTGTGAGAACAGCAATAGCCAATAACAATATATGTATAAAATCAAATTAATTATGATGGTAAAAACACAATCGACGGTAGTATTATATTATGATGATATTATTATGAACGATAAAAACACAATCAGATACATGCATAATATCATTAGGTATAAAATATAATAGGTACGTGGTTCGTAATTGAATTAAACGGAAATTAAATATATATTATGCAAATCGAAGTGGGTCGTCAAAGCCAGCCAGGTGCGTTAATGATGATGTCTAATCACAAGTATGGTTGTAATTTTTTTTTTAACGGTATTAATAATGGTTTTTCATAATATTTCTAATTCGTTACGAGTGTGCATGTGAATGTAATCGAAAATATCCATATTATTATATGCGTTCGACAAAATATAATCATAAATTATTATTATTATGTATTGTATTTAACGTACCGTCCTATTCAACGCACAATAATATAATTAGTTAATAGAATTACAATATAATATTATACCTAAGTAATGGGTACCAATAATATTCTCGTTATCCCGTAAAATATGTACCTAATATAATATTATGTTATATTTAACACGGGGCAAACAATAACGTACGAGTACGGTGTTCGTTCGTTCATTCGATGAGCTGTTTTTTTTTAGTGTTTGCACGTTTGAGCACATAAATTATAATATAATATATTATAGTAAGTAAAGCGATTAACGGCTGCACACACAACAACCTGTTGCTGATAACGAGCAGCCGCCGTATGTAGCTTGCGGTATATGAGATATAGAGGTGTACCTTTTTAGATCGTTACTCACCTATAGTATACAGGTATCGAGTATTATCGAGAGCAAAGTGCGGGTTGTGAAATTTTTTTATTTACACCTGAGCCCTTTTTTAATTTTTTACTTTGTGAAATGCATAAAAGATACATCACGTGCAAATTTGCAATGGCTTTTTTAACCACTGACGTCAAGCAGATACATTTAACATCAAATCGGCACAGTACACGCAAGTTATAATATTTTCCCAAGTACGTTTTTAAGGCAGACATTTCCCCGTAGCATATTTAAAATAAAATGTATTTGAGTGTGAAGTTATTATTTTTTGTAAGTATAGTAAAATATTAAAACAATTCCAAATACTACGATATACACCTACCTATATATATAAATTGATAATAAGTAATAGGTTTCATATAAATTAATTATAAATCAACTTTAAAAATATATAGGTTGTATAATTAATGCGGTTAAATACTTTCGTAAATTAAATATAATTAATAACTAATGAAAAATGTTAAGATATTCCTACATACGAATATTACACTTAGTAAAAAGTATTTAATTTGTGATTGTTTTGCTATCAACAAATACCTATTAGAAATTTTTTTGTAGACCCAACAGGAATAGGTATGCCTTGGATACCTATTCAACAGTTGAATAATAGGTAATGAATTTTATCTCTGGATTGCTTCAATGAACATCCAAGTATTTGATACTGAGTTCTTATGCACTTAATAATTTATTATTGAAACTTGAAACCTTCACTTATATTATTATTGTTCTACCCGTGTTTTTCTTTGTAGTATTATGTACGTTCCATAAATAAAGAGGAAATATTAGTTATAATTTTGCTTTGTTTTATTTTACTACAAATTAAAACAAACAAAAATAATAATTTTAAATTCCATTAAATTTTTAAAAATATTATCAACCTTAAAAATGTCCCATTCTACCAAAATGTACGAAAAGAAATTTTCCTATACATTCATAAAAAAAACAAGTAACAACATTGACAAGAATATGTCATATAAAACTCAGTACACACCACACGTAGCACTAGATTATAATAATATATTGTATACCACTTAAACTCGATATACCTATAAACTAAGATTATTCTGATAACTGCAGCCAACAGATGTGAAAGAATAAACTAGTATTTAAAAACGATTAAAAAAAAAAACAATCGCTCAAATGTAATACAATATTATAAGTAATAATATTATGATATCAGTAGAAAATATTCGACAGCCAAAATATATCCGATAGTATTTAAGACTAGGAAAAACGTTTGTATTGACCACGGATTTAGATAGAATTTATCTAACTACAGTTGTAGTAATGACAAATAACATAATTAGTATCATTTAGTGTTTTAAAAAAAATGCAGGAAACGTGAATTAAAATATTTACATGCGAATTAATAGATAATACTATATCAAATAATTATTATTTTGAACTACCTAGGTACTTATTCGAAAAATGTATTTGAAAATTCTTCATATTTGTTTTTTAACCAATTTTAAACGGATAAAAAAATAGGTTATGAATAAAAAGGAAAATTGTTTAAAACTGTATTTAGTTATTTTTATTTAAAAATGATTATAAAGAATGAAATTAATGTAATTTATTATTTTAAAAAACTATTAGTTGTTATTTAGGTATACTAATGCTGTGGTAAATAATTAAATCAATTTATTATGTAGCAAAACAAAGACTTTAGAAACAAATATTTATGGTTATAATATCACGTATAAATAAAGTTATTCTTCAAAAATTGCGATCTTAACAAAAAATATTATTTTTGAATGCTTGTTTACATATAGAAACTAAACATTACATTTTTTAATACCATATACAGACGACGCATTGTGTCTGTTATTTTCATTGATTTAATTCATAAATCTTCGATACTTGTTATCGACGACAAATATCGGTATCCTCTAGACATACTCGATGCTTACAAGTGTTTCAAGAGCGACTGAACCAAATAATATATATTTTCAATATTTACATAAAATACTATATATACATAGTAAAGAAATGTATATATTTATAGTCTAAATAGTATATAAACCTTTTATGTATATTTTTTTAAACTATTTTTTAATTTTTGATTTATATTTAATATAATAGCATTGAAACAGCAACGTGTTACAAAACAATAGGTATCAAACTCTCATAATATAATATTCGTTGAGATCAATAATATTATAAGTAATTAATTATTACATTACTAAAAAAAATGACGTCACGTGACCGAAAATCAGAATGTTTAATAGGATTCTAATAATGACCAAAGTATGATAATTATCATTACAATATAATACAATTAAATGTTAAGAAATGTCTATCTAATATGACGATACTTTTAGCTCTAAAATGTAGAATTAGATAAGCAATAATACAACATTACTATTATAATCGGACAAGAGTTTATTTTTGTCGTTATCTGGAAGTAATGAGAATAAACTCTATAGTTTATATCTATTAAGTTCGAAGATTTATGTGATCACATTAAACTGTAAACGGTCGAAGCAAATTGCATACAATTCAAATAACAAACATCACACTAAAACAGTAAAACAGATAAAATTAATCCTGTAAATATAGCGATCCTTTGACAATAGGCATCCCCTTAAGTGTAACCGCGTATCCCGTAAATACCGTATTTCGTGTCTCTATTTGTCATCGTACTATGTTATCGGCAATGTCCCGATATCAAAATCCAAATGTACATAAAATGAAACGAGCCATTTCATTTGATTGATTTATGTTAATGAGGGGAAAGGAAAACTGAGAAAGACTGAAATTAAGTGTAAACTTAATAGTATATTTTTTATAGAATAATTTTTTTCTATTTTGTATAATAATTTTTAAGATGAATTACTAATAAAATTATGTACGGTTTTTTATGGAATACTATTCCTCGAATATAATATTATGTTTTGTCGGATAACGAGACATTCAATAATATTATTATTAATATGAGCGAGAAAATAACGATAACACCACGAATAGTTGTATAAAGTCCATAGCACATAGGGCAATACGTGTTGTATAATTATTGCAAAAATTATACACACCGTAAGAAAATAAAAATAGTCAAAATATTACTCTCTCAACGCCGTTGTAGCTGAAGATATTATTTTAACACCACTTATTTTCCTTACGTACAAAAAACACCATTCGTTGCCTATAATAGTAGTTAATACGTCTATGCAGTATGCACTATACACACACACACACACACATATACCCGGTAGAGTGAAATCACAAGAGCTAACAACTGATTACCGATGACGTCATTGTTGACGACGATAAGAAGTTACAAATTTTTTTCAAAATCGCTAATTGCCAACGACAAAGAAAAAAAAAAAATTGTAAAATATGTATGAATTCCAATGAAGCAACCTTATAAACAACCCCCCGAAATCGAACAAATATGACCGGCCCTTAAATGAGCCATTAAAAATAATACAGAATGCCGACAACATTATACTAATTGCCGAGACCTGATATATAGGTACATAATAATATGAGCTCTAAATGACGGTCATCTAACTTATTGGTAATATTGTACTAATAACATGGTAATAAATGACACGTAAATATGCAACGGTGATTACTGGTTATTATTCTTAAACTGACAAAACACGGAATTTGTTTATAATAAACGCATGACCATACGAGTCAATATTTTCAATAAAAAAATTTGAACTAATATATTATTTTCTTGTTTCATTGGGAAAATAAATTTTCATTGAAATTTTTAATAAGTGTATAAATGTAATTTATCAATCAATACTATTTTGATTATGGTTAACCAACGGAAATCGATGCTACAATTATAAACATAATATTGACATAGGTATTGTATGTTATGACAATGCCTATACCGCGGTCGCATTGTGTACACACTTATATACGTTATTATAAGCGACTTTAAAAAAGTATTTAAGTATATAATATACGTATATCATATTGTAAAATATTTTAATAAAATAATGTAAAAAAATTTTTTAATTTTTGAAATGTATTACAACATATTTAACTCAACTATGCTGCATAAAAAACAATTAGAATATTACTTATTAGTAATGAAATGTCGAAATCGTCTAGACAACAAAAATACTTTTAATTGTTTTAATTTAATAGCCGGTTAAAAAAAAATACAAACAATTGACTACGATAAGAACCAAAACGTTGGACAAAATGTTATCAAACAGTGATTTAAAAGTATATTCTAAAACAATTAAAATATTAAATTAAGTCTCAAAATTGGTTTAAATCGGTTTACTGGCCAAATATTAAAATACTCGTAGTATAATATTATTTTATTCTAATAAATACATTTGACAATTTCTATTTTTGAATATAAATAAATACAAAAAAATATAATACTCACGTAAAACGGCAATGTACACAAAATGTTCAAGACAAAATAACAACAATTACAAAATTATAATAAAACGTATTACTAACTACACGCTCAACGTAATAATCGCGACTGATGACTGATTACTGATTATGAGTCTAAGAAATTAGTTATCTCTAGTCCCTTGGTGTGCCACCTGTAGCGCACTCTACGACGGGTTTGTATTAGCCACAACTCGGCTATACTCGTGTCTGTTCGGAAATTGTCGACTTATCGTAATTTCATTTTTATTTACATTTCTTATCAGATATTTTTTTGTATTTTTTTATTTTATTCAAACAAAGTTCAACACTTCAGTCTTCACATGAAAGTGGAAATTATGTCATTAACTTTAAATATTAAAATGTGATATTTCAACATTACGTCAATAGCTAAGGACTAAATACGTATATTATAAGACTACTAAGTACAACAGGTACTATATAAACTAAAACAATATAATATAATATCAAGTATTATTTGATATGGTGAATACAATATATTATGGAACACTTAAAATATTGACTATTGTTTATTGTTTTAAAAATTAAAATGCAAGCTATTTGACTGAGTTATAATCACGTAATCTCAATTATATTTATAACATGGCATATTATTATTAGGTATTATAGAAATACATACCAAATATTTATTCGGTTGATAAAATGTTGATTTTCTTGGTAAACAAAGAGAAATTTTATGAATGGACCACAACGATCAACATTATTTGTGTCACAGGTCTAAAAACAATATTATTATTTATGATTTAATATTATAGTGAAGAAATTGAGGTGAATCGACTAAATCAGATGCCCATGAATATAGTATTATCGTTTTTCTATAGCATAGATTCTATACCGTTGTTTTATTTCGTAATTCAGCGTCTTTGAATACTAACTAAATATTAATGTAAAATATGTTTCCTGATATTCTTTTGTCAAATTGTTAATTTAAATACAATATCGAGTTCTTTTTTTTTTATGATTTTTAATAATAATTAAAATCGGTAGTGCACGGCACAATAAGTAAATTTGACATCAAATATAGGTATATTTATTTTTTTAGTCGAGGAGACTATACCTAAACTGTAACCATTCACTGACAGAACCCAAAGAAAATTTTTTTTATAAATATATACATATATTAAATTGGACAAATTTTAATGTAATCGAATACTCATATCACGAAGAATTGCAGATACCATATCTTACACAAATTGTTTTCAAATATTTAAAAAATTAATAAGTACCTATTTTAAAATGTAAAACTGTTGTTTTGCGTCTTATATTATAAAAACAGTTGTTCAAATTATTGAAATTACTGTCCATTATTATTTTTTTATTGTTATGAAATAATGAATTATGGGATAATATGTTTATAATATTATTAAAGACAAAAACAAATAAATAAAATTTTAAAGTTACTAAACGATCAATACCTATCTATACTTTTTATAATAAATTTACAATATTTTATTCTGGCGTATTATCAGTGTTAGGTACAATTTATTATACAACTAAGCAATTATTATGTACCTATTACGTGTAATGTAATAATGAACTATATAATATAAATAATTTGAAGCCATTAATTTAAATTTTAATACTCGGTCATCTATATAATAAATTATAGTATAGGACATTAAATGATATACTTAGAAAGGCGATTCGGTTATAACTCATAACACGCATCTAAGGGTCGGTTTATCAATATTTTTATCCATTTACAATCCTCAGATAATCCCATTGACCCTTTGAAACGTACAAATGTATTAGTTATGCAATGTTTCTAGTTATACAATATTTTAGATATTTATGAAGAATATACGTAGACTCAAATCGCGTAGGTGTACTTGAGACATTTGATTGATAAATTACGGGAGAAGAAAGATATTTTATTATTACGATTACCAAATCCGTTGGATTATGTATTATGATTTAAGTATATTTCTAAACGATGGACACTCATAATAATATTACAATAATTATCATGTTTAATCAATGAAATGAAAATGCAAAGAATAAAAGTGAGGTACGAGGCTCACTTGACATAATAATATATCGTGTGCACTTCAGCAATGGCTGTTACCAAATTTTTAAATACTACCAAATTAACTGGCTATAAATCTTATTTTTAGAATATGACAGGCATTGATACTTTTAATTTACTCAACTACCTCATTTGCATAACAATACAATTTATATTCGAATATATGTTTTATACATACCTACTTAATATTATAATACAGCTGCTCTAGAAATGAAATATAATTTAAATATGTGATAAAACACACAAAATTATGACCTTTGGGCGCATTCAGTACATAATATATACGTCTAATAGGAGTTGAAAAAAATGAATAAATGTTAACGTCTTATAAATATTAATATTTTATGTAGGTATTGCCTACATATATATATATATGTATATATATGTCTCTCTCTCTCTCTATATATATATATATAGGTATAATAAATATATTTACCGCATAATAATTTGACTTATTATATGTATACATTAGGTATACCTAATAATTATATAAACGATCCAGTCAATATATATCTAGGTATCAATAAACCTATAAAATATGCTCAGTTTAGACGATTCGTGAAGCAGTGAATCAATTTTCGAGTGTTATTCGTGTGTTTTGATATAGATTTGTGTATCTAACTTGAGCGTTAACAATTTGTGACGATGTTGCATAATATTATAAAATTCGATCAATTTCAAATACCGATCGTAGAGGCGATTGAATACGACTGTCTATAATATAGGAATATCTGTGAATAAAATTGGTGACTGATGTGCGGTCACCCCGGTCCGGTGCATACGATCCTCGGAAAACGGGTGACCTGATTCGTCGAGTCGACGGCAGGCGTGGCGTTAAAGAGGGGGGGGGGCTAGGGGCCATGGCCCCCTAGACATCATAAACTATTACATATAAATAATAATTTCTTGTTGGACTTTTAAGTAGAATTTTTGGACCAAAAGGATATATTGCACCCCCTCCCCCCTCTAGGAGATGAATCAAATACACTACTGGTCACCGGCGATTACGAAGCATGTAAATATAAGTTCAGCTGTGAAATACTTATTTTGTCGACATTTTGATCAAAATTAGTCGATGATAAAAATGTTCTCAAGACTGAAGTCGGTCCCTGCAGTAAACAGTGTAGTGTCGTGTCACGTTTAGCATATTTAATGAACACGTACATGAAACATAATATTGGTGACACGTTACCTACAAGTCGAGTATATTCAACCCTTCAAGACACCGAGTGTAGTGAGAACCCCCGGCTGAAAACATCGTGGTACCATGTATACCGCATAATTGAGTTCGCTGTACGTATACAATTGTGAACCTATAATCGCTTTTGATTCGACGAGATGGTTGTTGCTTGTTTTTGTGGACTATACACGCCGGGCACACCAGTCACCTAAAAGTTCCTAGGAACGCGTAGACGTCTTGTAAGTTTAATATCGTTATTTAGAATTTATTGACTTCGTATAATATAGCAAGCAATGTGTATAAAGATTTGTAAAATTCAAGTAAAATGTTGATAAAATATATAATTGCGTAGCGAATGACGTAGTTCTATTCCGTTCTAAAATAATGTATTCCTACTGGAAAAACATTTTAGGTAAACCTCGTAATAAAATAATTAAATGTGTATCTCAAAAAAAATCAGAAAAAAAGTCAGTTATAGGTAGTGCCCGAAATAAAATATTAACTGTATGTATTCTATACATTAATGGTAATTAATTTGCCTATAGTGACGGAGCAGTTAGATATATTACATTTTTACCGTAAGGCACATCATATAAACGCATAGCAAATATTTAAAAAATATCAGATTAATTCGAATTCATATGAATGGAAATTAAAACAAAATTTAAGTTTTTTTCTTATTGAAATCGAATAAAAAAATTAAGTTTTGAACAAATATTTTTTCATTCAAATATTTAAATATTCACTATTCTAGTCATTGATGGTTGAGAACTTAACTGGTCACCCTTACATACATTGAAATGTTTGTTAATAACATAAACTAATATTATTTCTATTAATTTTATTGATACTGGTAAGTTAACAAACATCGAGACAAAAATGGCACGGGCAAAAATTTCAAACAATTAAAACACATTATCTGACAATTTAATGGATTCATTTTTCACATAATTTTTATGCAAGATATTTTGATTTTTGATATGTGAGCAGAGCACATGAGTAAATAATATAATCATCAACCATATTGGAACGATTGATATATACTTCATAATATAAGGTTGGTTTTTAGGATTTAAACAATTCTAAATAGGTAGTTTCAACTATTGTTTGTATTTTAGTGAATAGTCGAACGCTATTTTATAATAAAATAAAACATTACAGAAATTATCATCAGTTAGCTGGTACACAGCTAATAATTTCATAACTTCAAATAATCAGATAAAAGGTGAAGGGCTGAGTGGAAATATCGGATGTGATGATATATATATAGGCAGTATAAGCAATGTAACCTTATTTTATATTTTTGTTTTCAAAATGGAAAATTAAATAAATGGATCATTCGTATTTGTAGTACATATAAGTACTTATAGCAGTTGATGCATTCGATTAATTAAATATAAATATTAGGTCATATTTTTATAACAATGATGAATTATCCAATGATATTATTCAGCAATACCTATGTGCTGTAGGTTAATATTTATTTTTGAAAAATAAATTAAAACAATGGAATGATAATATTATGAATAATATATTAATTATCAGGTATCTAAATATATACATAATTTTTATCGGTGAACAAATTAAGTTTTTATTTTCTTTTAATAGTAATATTATCTTTAAATATATAACAATAATCAAATATAATAAATAAATGAGGTTGTAGAAACAAAGAATGAAAGATAATATATCAGTATCATGCATGTAAACTAGTAGATGTAAGATATGAATATCATATTAGTTTTTTCTAAACGAAAGACGAGATAACAATTTGTAATTAATTATTGATAACTGGTATGACTTATAATATCTACATGGTGCTTATCACAACGGTTATAGCGATTACAGAGACCCATACATTTAGTGCATTAATTGTACAAGACAGACCGTAAGGGACTGATTCGTATTTATTTGATTCACTTATTCTGTTATACTTATAACAAACAATATTTTAAAATATCGTTCAACTTAAAATTTTAAGGTTCTTATAAAAAAAAAATTTCTTATAAAAATATATATTTCTTAATATTCTGTTGACGATTCCGTTCCCGTGACCTTTTTGAGCATTTTTCTTTGAGAGTTCCAGCCTTAGGCTTGCTGGCTCAATAACTTATCGGGCCTTTTTTAATTTATACATTAATATAACATTAAATACGCGATTTGACAGCTTCATAAAATTGTTCACTTATTACAGTCGCTACCGAATTTAGTAAAAATAAATGTTATAAGTGCTTTGAGATAATTTTGTCTCGGTGAAAAAATTAAAAAGTGAAAATAAAATCAATATCAACTATTTAAATAGTTAAATGTATGGTCCATAAAAACACAAGAAAGGAAAACGGTTTATGACAAAATGTGTGAGCCCCTGAGCAACACACAGTCATGCATATATATTGTCTATGCGGGAACTCCGTAAAACATGAAATATTTCTATCACGTGAAAGGTTATAAATTATAATATGTAAAAATTTTCGAAAGTATAAATAATGGAAATTAAACGTCAATGGAATAATAGTTGATCATTTTGGTCATCATATTATAATATATCGTACGAAATAATAAGTAGACTACATTTGCAAATGAAAATATTTACGAATTAACACCAAGACAACAGGTGTAATAAGTGTTGCCGCGTTGACGCCGTTCAATAATAAAAAAGTCATTCAGCAGATTATTATATTATATTATTAGTTCAGTACTTTCACAACTAACAAAAATGTTATGGCATTAACTATTTAAGTCATACTGAAAAAGTAGAATAAATTAAACATATAAAATATCCTCGAAAATTAATGTTTAATAATTAATGTAGGTACGATTAATTTTGTTTTCTTGTTGACAAAAGTATGATTAAACTTAAACCTATTTTCTAATATACTATCTTATAATCATTAGTAACATTTTTTTTAAGTCAATGTTAAATTAATAATTAGATTTATTTTTAAAAAACACTGGGAAATATCAGACTTTAGTAGGTAATAATCAGGCTTCTAGATAAAAAAAGTCCTGTTTTTGACGATCTATAAAAATACGTGGCTAGCCAATTTAGGCCTACTGAAACAAGTATAACTAGTTTTGTAAATACGCTACCTATCCAAACATTGTGAGCACACTAACACTGGCTGTAACGACTTACCGGTAGTAAACTAGAAGAGTTCTACTAGAAGAATTTTTTTTACACAATAATATAAAAGGATACAATTAACCAGATCTGTAATTGAGTTAAAAGTTTGGTCTTGAGGTGCATTGTAGAATTTGGAAAAGTCTTTCCGTAGGTCGTGAAATACGTTGTAGTATTCGGGCAGTTCAATGTCTTTAATGGATGATTCCCGGTGTAAACACTGACGGATTGGAAGCTGTCCATCTGTTACTATTCGAAACATAGGTGCTTGAGGTTCGATATTCAGTGACTTTACGTAGGTGTCGAACTAGAAAAATAAAATAAACACAGTTAGAAAAAAAAATCGAATTATTAGTGATTGGTGTGTAGGTATAATAATATTTTGGCAAAGGAGTAATGATATATTAAGCCTATTTTCAAATTCTAAATTGCGAGTTGTGACAACCAAATAATATAAAATATTTGTACAAAAATATTTCCAATTACTCTATACATAATATTAATAACTTAATAACTTGTTATATTTAAGTTAATTTTGTATTTATCGTTACTAACTATATAAGCGTATTTGATAGGAGAGGGGTAATTAGTATTTAATTAGAGTATTCGGTAACATAATAACATTAATCCAAGTAATACACTATAGTCTATACGGCATTCACGTGTTTATAGTTAAAACTTAATTCTATATATTCATACGACTTCCATTGATTTAATATAAATTATAAATCTTATACTATAGCAAAAGTTTTTAAAAATATAAGACTATAAATAAGAAACATGGTTTTGGAAAAAAAGTATGTTCAGTACAAAAATGAATCCATATCTATACTTACAGAATAATAATTGCTAATTTTAGTATAAAAAATAGGTAATATAATGTGTACTCTGTACATAGGAATTAGGAGTAATTTAATTTTAATTCGTATTTGTAAGTGGGCACTACCTACTAGTTGGGAACTTTGTATTCAATTTTTAATTTTTTTGACTGTTTATTGACATTTAAACAAATTTTAACTTAAAATATCTATAATATATACAGTACAAAAAGAATCAAAATATTTTGAAAAATGCATCATGTGTAGAAAATTTGAATATAAACATTTGGTGAACATTTTAAGTATTTTGTATATTGGGTTTTGAGTTACACCAATAAAACAAAATCAATTTGGTCAGGTTTGCGTAAAAACTCCGGGTTTTCCTTAATTTTTTTTTTGTTGATTTTGTTGATTTGGTATTTTGAAAATTATAGGGTATTTTTGTTTTCCCCTCCCCCCCCCCTAAAAATACTGAGTAGAGTATTAGACCCAAGTTTCTACTAGAAAATACCCCAAAAATTGACAATCCAAGCATTTTTACTGCCTCAAAAGGTGATGAAAGTCAGAAAAAACAACACTTAATTTTAAAATCAACATATTCATATTTTCATCATCACTCTACTCAAAATCTAAAATAAATATAATTTTGTGTTATACCTACATTTTAATGAATATGACTATGTATAAATAATTATTATTATTTAAATGGCATATATTATATTTATAATATAATTGAATATACATTAAAACTATACTAAATAAATGAATGGTAAAAGGTATTCAATTTTCAATTTTGTTTTAGCTAAAATATTTATTCTTTTAGGTAATGGATCACGTAATGTAACATTATACAAGTCCAACATTATATTCCCCAAAAGTACACTTCTGCTACGTACACGATTTTTTATTTTGAGATAATAAACTTGTTTTGATTTTATTCAAACCTAATTTATTTTATTTTATTTTTATAAATGTGCCATGGCGAGACGGTGACCATATATTATAAAAGTATATAATTTTGATATAGGTACTTATATTAAACTTAAGTAGTTTTTTTGTGATTCCGTATTGGTTTACTTATTAGTGCGTCTAAAAATGGATAAAATATTTGGTTTTTTTCGTTGGCGTTGTTCGAAATGTAATTCGGTTTAAGTGTTGTATAACATTAGAAAGCGCAGTAATAAATAATCTCTTAACTATATAAAAATATTTCATACAATCATCCCTTTGTCAAATTCTCACACTCAGGCATGTAGGTACTAACTTAAATAAAAAACAAATGCACAGTTACAATGGCCCCTTGCACCAACAATAGCTGTCTCTTATTCCACGAAACTTCAAGAAAACTTCTAACAAAATATTGCTTCTTTCATCTTGAATTGTCCAGAAAGTTTGAAGTAATTATCATAAAACAACACAAAATAAATATCACATAGTTTCTTAATAGCAAAAAAGGACACCTCAATAAACACTTCATGGGGGTTTTTATATCAACATTATTATTATGTTTTAAACACATACTCCATGTCCTCTTACACTTTATTCAATAATAAAAATGGTAAATTAATATTGATATTTACCTACCTAGGCATTACAATTATTATTAAATATTATTTAAGTTGTAGGTCCATTTTTTTAGAATGGATTTCTTCGTTGGGGATTTATTTTTATAATAAGTGAAAATCCTAGATTCAAGAAATATAAATCACTTATTTTAAATTAGAACAAAAACAAAAATAACGAAAATTAAGAGACAGGCATGAAGAGATATTAAGTGTAATCCCTTGGTGAAAAATTGAAGAAAGATTATTCTTAAGTAAGATTGTTCGTAAAATTATTCAATTTGGCAGTCTAAAGGACGAGTTGCGTGTGATTTAGCAATGTCTATGTCATTTGGTTGTTCCTGTGGGAAAATGTAGGGAGCAAGTGTGACACGAGATTTTCAAAAACAAAATTTAATTTATTGGCGAGCCAACCCCAAAGTGGGTTTTGAATTGACGGCTTCCGGTTGACTATTTGATCGGACGAATGAATATGCAACGTTGTCGATTACAATCGCGCAGCAGACAGTAAAACAAAACGTGGAAAAAATAAGCCACATGAAAAAAAATATAGATAACTGGTCCACACAATAATACAGTGTAAATATATATAGTAATCATAATAATAATAGTGACAACAAGACAAGCCGAGTGGGAATCAATGGGCTCTGACGTTTTTGCGCAGACTTTATCTCATGATTGCTAGTACAACTACTCCTCTTTTCAATGGCACGGACCGGCCATTGAACCGCACTGCACAGCAGTATTATATATTATTATATTATATATTATTATACGTCTCTGTGTATATATAAAGGCTGGTGCGAGCGGAGAGAGAAAACCATCTCGCCCACCAATCCGCCATACTACGTAATACGTATTATGTGTTGTCGACTGTTGTAATATTATAACGACAGTAATGCGGTTTATGAGCAATATATTTATGTTGACTCCTTATTATTGTCTTCTCTTGTCCAATAGAAAAATTCTATGAGTGTGTGTGTGTGGTGCAAACTAAATCAAAACGCGGACACCAAAATATAAATATATTATATTATATTATCTTCCGAGATTTTATTATCAATGTTAGCAACTCGCCGCAAAGTGAATGGGGTTCTAAATTGATATATCAGACAAATATTGATTATTATATTATATGTACCTTGACCGGTTTTATATTGAGATTTGTTATCAATGTCTGTTATAAAAATACGTTTTGTTTTCTATATTTAAAACCTAATACTCAAAAAATATATTTATCAAAATCAAAGCACGCAAGCATTATTATCGACTATAATAATAATATAACGACCATATACACTACAGGTTTTAAATAATTAATGCAGCACATGTTATACAGCTTTTTAATTTTCAAAGTCCTAAACGGTGACGTAGTCCCGTCCATTTATGGGCCGGTCGCAGCCATTTGAACGGACATCCAAATACACGTACACGTACTATAATATAATATGTCCCCCTAAATGCGGTCTTACGTGACCTGTCATCTCCTCGGTACATAGCCAAAATCAAGGACTGGAAAGCGAAAGGTATAAACCAATCTCCGGACAATACACGATATTGTGTATAGTGGCCATTATACATATACTTATGCTGTATTATTATTATAATAAAACTATATTTCTAGATCGAGGACACGTTGCACTTGAATAAGTACTCAAAGTGATCCACTGCATACAATTTGACACGTTTAAATATAATTTGTTTTGTGCCTATGGCCATATACCTATACGTACACGAATTTAATAAACATAACTAGTTTTAATAATGGTCTAAATTTGTTGTTTTTGTTTAAATTTGTTACCAGAATAGTTTGTTCGAATATTATAATTTGAAATTGTACGGTTTTAATTAAGATATAATAAAACTTTAAAGTATATATTTCAGTAGGTCTATATAAACAACAGAAAACGTATGTTGAATATTATTTGACTATATACCTATAATTATATTAAAATAGCAAAATAGAATTTACTAAATCGTACAAATTACAATATGTGAAAACTAAAAATATAAATACCACCAGTTTTCTAGTTTTTATGATCTAAAATATGTGTAATGTTGTCAAGGATAGTGAGGTTCAGGTTTATATATCAATATACAATTAGGTATTATAATTTATTTACACATTTCACTTCATTACCGCTATCTCATTCATTTTAGTTTAAGGAGGGTCACAGAAATATGCATTTCTTTTAAAAAAATGTTAGTTATTGAAATGGTATACTTAACGTTAGTTTAAAGTACATACAATTATGAAATTATGAGTGTACAAGCGTGTGAACCAGACCGAGGGACCAAGGATGTTATAAGTTATAACGTATATATAGTCCAAAGACGGCGTTGGCCGAACCGAATTACGAATTCACCACACCACAATAGTGGCGAGGCCGTAAATTGGTACAATGACCTTCCGGTGGTGCCAGAAAATTTTTTTAGACACTTGCGTAGGAAATGATTTCTTTTATGCTAAAAAACCTAATTTAAAGTTAATAGGTACACGTCATACACTATACAGAAGTATTGATAGTTTCTAGGGATGATTTTTTTTAATTTGTCACAGTGCAAATGCACAAATGCATAAATCAAACCTAATATAATATTTTTACAACCATCGATAAGTTATCAATTATCCGATAATTTAATAAAATTGATCGATGTGTTATACGCATTGACATGTATTAATTATAAACTGTTTATAGTGTTTGTACACGACACGGAATTACATTGGAATTAATTTCGAAAAAAGCATTCAAAATTATACACAACATAAATATACGCAATAAATGACATGCATAAAAGAACAATAAAACTGTATACGGTTAAAGGATTTGCGTTCAAGTCTCCCGGGGTCAATAAGTTAAATTTTGTCGCTAGTTACACACGGAATAAATTATTTGAATTTGATAGAATATCCTAAATATGAATTATACGTCTAGTTCAACTATATACTACAGTATATTGTAGCAAGCATACCTATAGGTAGGTAGGTATAGGTACTAACAGTAAGTAACATATACAAAGGGCAAATTCGTTTCCGGTCAAATTATCAAAATATGAGACAGATATATAATATTATACATTATTATACAATATATGACGTGTTTCGACGGATGTACCAAACGAAAACCGACGTAATAAATATTTTCAAACACAGCTCACGTTTTAATGTAGGTACCTATATATGTGTATAATTTTTTTTTATTACTATTTTGAAGGTACAATTTACGTTTATGTACGTTGGTCCTTAGTAGTATTTTGTACAATCTAAAACCCATACCTAGGCCTACCTTTCACTGTAGACGTATGAATATAATGTATGTGGCTGTCATGACTAGAGAAGTCTTATGATAAAAAAAAAACCGCGAAAGGTTTTACCGTCATTCCACTTATACGTCACACATTAATACATCACAGCTATTGTATAATATACTATATAATATAATATACGTACACACATTTTATATATGAATATTTATTATACAACCCTTTAACCACCCACAAGTCATATAAAATAGGGAAGGTAGAACCGTTGTTCCGTAACGGTTCCCACATTAAAATTTCAATATGCAAATTGTTCAGGGATTTTTAAAATCGGGGTTCTCCTCTTTGAACAGGTCCTTAATGCGTTATAATTACACGCTGCTGCAGGATGTTCAAACAGGTGTTCGAACAGCTCAACATCAACAGTTTTAAAAAATGCATAATCCACCGGTTTTAACTTTAAATAATCGTCTTATCGTTCACATGTTATTACCAAAAATAAACATAATTAGGAATTTTTGCTAGGCGATTAATTATTATATACGAATATACGATAGTACTTATATAGAAAATTGAAGCCGAATAACCTATAACGTATAAGCGTCGACGTTAAGATGTCTTAACGCCCAAAATCTGAATTCAAAAAAATTTACTCGTCGACGCTACGTGATAGATATTCTATTATTTTACTACCTATAGTGTGGTATTTATGTTATTAAGTATTAACATAATTCAAAATTCTGCGACGAGCTAACTTCTCAGGTATGGACAATAACTGTAAACACGCCTAAATTTGATAAAAAAAATGTGTTCTATAGTTATAGTCACAATAAATATTGGATTATAGTTTTTGTGAAAGTATTAGGCACCCGTCGTCGTAAGACTTATCTGCAGTGTCATCCGAAAGGAGAACCTGCGTCCTGTGGTTGTTAGTTTATAATTAATTAAGTTTATTTTTTACAATTTTCGTGATATATTTATTTAAGATATGTGAATCCTACCTAATATATACCTTAAAATATGATAGTTTTTTAAAAACATCTGTGGCCAGTATTACCCACTGACCTACAGAATTCGGCCTCTATTTTCCCATATAGTGTTAAAGTACAGCGAATAGCATAATAATATAATATAGCCTATTGAAAAAGCAATTATTGTCTATTTTAAGTATTGAGTAAGACATAATATAATGTTCAAATTTTAATCTAAACGGAAAGTTGCAAACATAATTAATTTCAGGTTCAAGATTTCTAGTTAGTTGATATACCTGTTTATTCACGAATTTACGTAAACCTATAATTGTCAATTGTTAATCTAATTTTTTTTTTTACTTTAAATAAGACAGGAATTTTACAGAGACAGGTTTGATTGTTTAGCTTGTGTGAATTACAACTCATTTTTTAAAATTAATTTATTTATATAAAGAACCCACAATGTGTATAATACGTGTCATGTAAAACCATTATGTAAAAGGGTACAATATCACACCAAGTTACGATCTGTCTTAGATATCCTTTCTTGGTTTCAAATGTGTGGAAATTCTACTGTTTATTCTATATTTTTGGCGATATTACCCATAAAATCTAAACCAGTCAGACAATTCTTAACCATCATGTAACAACAACAATAATACAACATACAGGTATTATGTTATTCTTTTGAAATGCGTAAGTTTTAGATATTTAACAAAATTGGCATATTATATTAACATAAAAAATATTATATTGGTTACATAAAATGTGATGGAAAACAAGAGGTGGTATACTTAAAAAAATATAAGACATGTAATTATAATGCAATAGCAATATTATTTAATTATTAATTTTGGAATTTTTGACATAAATATGTTTTTGGGATGGATACAAGACTTTTTGTTTTTGACCTGATTTTTTGTAAGGTTTTCGTTGTCATGGTTGCTTACATTAACAAAAACATATTTATGATTCATAGATATTTCCTCGTAGAAGAAAAATGTTGAGTATAGAGTGCTATGGTTTTTAAATTATATTTCAGATCCACACTAAAAATAGTAAAATATATATATTATGGTTAACATACAATGGTATGCTAACTATTACAGGTACCCTATAGATAAATCATATTTGGTGCCCCTAATCAACATAACATTTGATATCACTTCAATATAGGGAATATAAATTTTACATCAATTTAAACCTCCACCAATTTTATATTATCATTTATCAATATGAACAATGACTATTGTTCAAAATAAATCAGATAACACATTTTTTAACTGAACAAATGATTTATAACTTTTTTAATAACATTAATTTTATTTTCAGTGTAATGTTTCGAAATAAATTTAGTTATGTTTAATAAGAGGTAGTATATCAACAGTGTATAGAAATATTTTATATTATATTACATTTTATTATTTTATACTCGTTTATGAAAATACTTAGCAATAATAATAATAATCTATATAATAGTTATAAACTTAAACAAACGTTTTTTTATATAGCTATAAGTATTTAAAAAAACAGAAACTAGACTTGTCCAACTTCCTGACAACTTTATCTTCAATACATAATAATTGATAGAGCTGATAACTTTTCGCTGGCTAATGATGACCGTAAATGGATTTAACTCTTTTTAATACATAAAAAGACTTTTTTCTGCATTAGATTATTAAAATAATATGGCATACAAATTAATATTATTAAGGCAATTCAACATTAGGGAAGGTTGTACTTAAGGACGCATTATTTCTATTTTCGTATTTTCGTAGTAAATTATTTTTTTTAATTGAATAATTTTCTCACCAAATTCTACTAAAAATTCCTCTAAATAAATATCCATTAGCTTGAAGCTCTTTAATTTGTTTTTAAGCGGCTCTATTTATTTGATAATTTTTGTCGAAAAAACAGTCTAAATTTGTAGGTAAATGAACAATATTGGTCCCTTAGAAATTAACGTATACCTATACCTACATGGAGAAATGGACATTATATATTATATAGGTTTTTTTGCAGCATTTAAAAATGTTAAATTAAAATATAACAAATGCAGTGTTTCACCAGTCTAGGCACATTTTTAAATTATAGATAAATAGATAGGATATGTATTTTAATCTATAATAAATAATAACTTAGATCACCTACCCAAATAATTTATCAAACTAATTTGAAATATATCGCACGATTCATATTGTTCAGTATTAAATAATATAATTATGATGGAAGCCAATAACAGTCTGCATACGACGTATTTTCACGAGGACCAATATTGACTTAAATCTAAATTTGTAAATGCCACTTTTGTTTTATTTTTAGTTGAACAATAACGCTCCGTTATGAGAATAAATGTTTCGTTATTAATCTCTAATTCGCCATTATTACCTCCTCGATATTTCTGTAAATTATGTTTTAAAAATGACGAGGTACTAGCGATTTTTTTTATTATTATTGTATCGTTATAACGGAACTTGGACCGTAAACAATGCTAATACCTTATATACTATATATACATAATGTATATAAAACGTTTCGAATCGGAGTCCTCAACCGACAACTGGAACAAAATCGTTAAACTGTACTTGCCGCTTTTATTAGGGCACTTTGTGCACTGGCTTCTCTACCGACCTGCTCGTCATTATACCACCAAGGACCAGGAGGAAGGGAATAAATAAATTTGATAATTTTTCCTGAAAACCTAAACACCTTGATCAACCGAAACCAAATCGACCGAAACCGTCGTGGCGAATGGTGCAGCAGATGATAATGATACGATGATGGCCGATAGGAGTACACTATATACAATATAACAATAGCTATGCCTATATATATATAGTATATTTTATAATAAAAATAATAACATAATAACAATAGTCAATAAATATATCATATACTATTATACCTATACAGTGCAAATGTTACGATTAAATAAGAGTACATCTGTATCCTCGACGATGAGAGGGGAATAAATTATAAATTAAACTAAGTTTTTTACAGTTTTCGCATATCAATAATAAATACATTTATTAGTGGAAAAAAGGCAATTTGGGTGGCGGGTACCACCTGACCCCCCCCCCCCCCATGTATATGCTACTAGGCGCGGCACTGTGTTTCCTCGTTTTAGACTTTTTTAAGAAAACGCGATGGCTCAACCTGCAGTACCTATATAGTACATATAATATAATATAGGCACCGACAGAAAAATGTGGAACGTGTTTGACCAGGCCATATCGAAATGAGTTGTGTTGTTTGTTTCGTTGCTATTGCAGCGGTAGAGTGCCGAGTGCTGACGTTGCATCAATTCGATTATCAATATATCTACCAAGAAAACTAAATAAACAATCCAAGTGTGGATTAAACTGCTAAAGAAAAAGTGTTTAACAACCTGTTGTAAATTTAATCCGAAAATCAACCGTAGAATAGTTTAAAACTGTCTATGTATATACGTAACTACACTACAGTATACCTAAATTATTTAACGTCACAAATATCATGTACGTATAATTATACAAAATATATTTAGGTACCTACTTATATATATAAATAGTTTTGACTGTTGTAGTGATAATGCAACGACGACGAGCAGTGAGTTGTCAAAAACTAATAACACTGAGATTTAAATCTAAAGACTAATTCGTTTAGACTCTGAAGTCAATTGTATACACCCAAGGGCGATATGTCCTAGTTTGTACAACGAGTCACTGATTTACGTTACGTAGGTTTGCGACATCTCTCGTTGAAAAATTATAGGCACCTGTGTTCAAATAACGGGTTTTCGCTCATAGTTTGGTACTTGGTGGTTAATACATAAACAGTACATACCTGTTGAGTACTTACATACAACTATTGTATTCTAGTAGTAAATCGTATATTATAATAGGTACATTGCATTTCACCGAAGTGCATTACAGTACATAAACCTGTACAATATGTTTAAAAAAAACATTTCACGGATAACGATAGGTCAATAATAATATTATTATATTATTGTATTTTTTTAATAAAAGTCTTATCAAATAAAACCTTGAGTCTGAGAGAGCATTCGATTGGTATGAAATTTTATTTCGCCGACAAGTAGATCAATAGCCAAAACCAGTTTAACGGTGCAAGTAAGCTATAAGTACCGGATTGTGAGCGGTATATACCAGTATTACCGGGTATATGTATAATTCCGGCATACGTATACAGTTTTATATACATAAGCGTCACCACTACTACTACTACTTTCGATCATAAGCGAAACCGGTTGATAGCAATATATTTATAAGAGTTCGCAGAAGCCAGTCCTCCTTTTTCTAGGAATAATATCGTTATCACATCGTTGAAGAAATTGAAAATGAAAGCTTATAATATATGCAGCGTACAGGGGTGGATTTAGATGAGTTTGTTTCCCTACACCAAAAGAAAACCCAGAGTGAAAAGAGAAAAAAAAATTCGACAATTCTATAAGACCGCATATGATAATATATATTTTTGATTTATTCGATCGCATACATCTATAGTACCTAACTATAATACACTTCCTATTATAGGACTGAACAATTTCTAATCGTATAAATCGTAAATGCAAGACGATAATCGTTAGTTAGAAACATACATGTTACACGGTTATCTCATAAGTTTTGGATTTTTTTAGTAATTTTTTTAACATTAATTTCTATTCTGTGCGACATACAGTTCACAATGTAGACATACTTTTTATAACAACTGACAAGTTTTGGAAAAGAATTAAAAAAGATCCTCGTGGTTAATGGTTAACAGATAAAAAAATCTATATCATTAAAAAAACATTAAAAAAATTAAAAATAATAAATAGATGATTAAAGACAAAATGATTTTAAAAAAAAACCCATAATAAACTTTATTACTTTTTCATAAGAAGTTTAACAGGCGGGAAATCGTATTCACATAGGTATTAAACGGTATCCGTGCCTCGTACGGTCGTCGTACCTTTAAAGTATATGTAAAGCTATAATATGTTACAATCTTTATAGAAAAATAACGACTAATTATTATTTTTTATTCAAGTGACTTGTACTGCTTGACCATACGCGAGATTTCTAAATCTTCTAAATAAGAAGAAACTAAGTTCAGTAGTTCAGACCATATAGTTTATGTCCTTTTCGTGTACCTCACTGTACATGTTGGGTAGATCTGCATCTAACGCACTAATTAAGTACGCAAGTAACCAGCCTATCAAAAAAGTTATGCGAATTTCCGAGGACCCATCTCTTACAGTTCCAGCTAATATCTTTATATCTTAGTTATTATCATAATATAATGTTGTATTATGTATATAAGCCATCTATCTGTATTTGTGAATATTACATTTTATATGGGCTCTAGCCCGTATCACAATAAAATAAAATAACCGTTAATTATACAATTTTTATTTTATGTCGAAAATCTAACTAGTATTTGTAGCTATATAATAATCGCAACTATGAATATACCCATGTATAAACGTGGACGATTTTTTGTTCAAGGTAAACGAAGACCTCAGAGTAGTTGTTGTTATGACTTAATACTTAAAATGGGAACCTCGGTAAAATTGTATACAGTTCACACACACATTGTATTTATATTTTCGTTCCATTGCTGTGACTTGTGTGAATTGTGGCACAAAAACATTTAAAATGTCGGAAACTTGAAACCGACGAAGTGCGTTTCGAACCGATTCGAACGACCGACATGATATTATTATAATATTAGAACTAAATCCAAGTAAAAGACAATACCTCGCAGGAGATGACGGGCAAAGACAACTTTATAATGTGGGTACACGGCCCGGGTTATAGCTCTTTTGAAAACCTGATGCCAAATCTCGTTATTTTTACACTCGACGCAGCAATGTGACCCCCACTCAACAGGTTATCGGATGTTTCGTGTATCCGGGTGTCGCAGTGCCTACATTGTACATGTATTATAATATCAACGCAAATTATACGAACACATCACCGACTACATTGACAGTTTACCTTGGGTAAAACAGACATCCCTCCCCTATATCGTACGTACAAATTATTAACGCCACGAGATAATAAAGTGTGGTGATATTGTATAATAGTGATGGTCTATATAAACTGTAAGCATATAACCGCAGCTGCAACTGCTGTAGAACGATATTATTATTTATTATACGGTGTAATATGTTATCAGCAGCTTTACACGCCCTGTGGCCCTACATGCAGGTGTATACACACAACTACGGCGGTCGCGTGTTGTAGTCGACCCACAGGAAACTGATTAACACGAGGTACTCCGCGACCATAGTGTGTGTTAAGCACTTATATATAAGTACACTGTGGTGGATACCTGTTGCGGAACATATGCGGGGTTGATCACCCTGTATAACAATATTATACGCGATCGCGCTCGGCCACCCGTGGAGAGGTAATAAAAAAAGCCCGTATTTAGCTGACTACTGTCTGTCCTGGACGGAAAAACTGAAATCACGCCGGACAAACTCTACTCGACACTTAATAATAATATAATATTCTAATATACGTTATACATGTATGACGAATTCAGTGTTGGGAATTTTTATATAGATAAATATCAGATAATTTCATGTTTAATTTTGCAAGTATTCAGTAATATAGGAAATAATCCAAAAAAAATTCTCTGACTTAATTTAATAATAATACAAAGAAGCTCTTACCTAAAATTTAAAAAAAAAATAATAATAAATGCTTTTAAAATAATAATAATAATTCAAACCATGTTTGATCTACAATATAAAATCATTTCAAAAGTTCTATAATTTAACCAGCTATTACGCTTAGGTGTTAAAACTTGTATTGCCTTGCTAAATAACCTCTCAACTGGTGCTAAGGATGGAATTGTAGAATTATATTTTAGGAATACCTCTAATGATGGGGTATTGGTTCAAAATGTCTGTATTTTTTTTTGAACTTAAGAAAGACATTGCTTGTAAATTTGCATTTTTTAAAGTTTTTGTCTCTAAAACCAATTTCATTTTCTGCACAAATAATTGCTATAAAATAAACGTTTGTTTTTCATGTAATAGATTTACTGTATACAGAAAATAACGTAAATATAAATATTTTTTTAATTTTCAAACTTTCAATATTACTGACTGCTGTGTCCTGGACGGAAAAATTGAAATCACGCCAGAGAAACTCAACTCGACACTTAATAATAATATAATATTCTGATATACGATATACGTATGTACTTATGTATGACGATACGAGTTATACACGACTGTCAATGCATTATGGGCTTTGAATAAATATGTAAACAGCATAATATGCATAATAAAGAAGCCAACTGACTATATATATTGTACATAGTCAACACGTATTGCTCGCGACCTCGTGGTAGGGTTATATCACAAGTAGGTATTTGCATTAAAAACGGACACGACTGATCTAAATAAATGCTAAAATCGTTGAGCAAACTCCGCTGACAAATAATAATAATATACAACCGGATGAAAGTTGTACACTTGTACGGCAAACGTAATCGATGTCAGGCGAAACATCCATAATATTATAAAATTTACTTATACATTTATGTATAGTATCATGGAAATACGCTTTAGTACCGCCACTTGACTATTTTCAAAAGTTCGGGGGATATATACCTATTTATTATCAAATATTAAAAACTCACCTTGTCGATAGCATCCTGCAGGGGAATACCGGAAGTCTTGACCATTTTCTCAGTGATGCCTATGTCTGACGTTACTTGATCAGATAGCATGTTTTCGTTTTGGTCAACTTCGGTCGGTTTCACCAAATATTGCTGGATGCCAACAACCTGAAATTAAAAATAAGACAAATAAGATATAGGTAGGTAGGTAGGTGTATTATTTCTGTTTGTCTGTATATACCTAAAACGATTTCAGCTTTAGAAATAGAATTGCAATTTATACGGGGATTTAGGGTTTGCATATCTTGGTAACTTTTCAAAAAATAAAGCATGTCTTAACATACATAAATAAAATATACCGGTAGAACGGGCACTAACGCACTTCTCAAACCATATACGTCATTAACCTCCCGAAATACTCGTCCTGTAGCTATATACAAGTTGGTATAGTATATGTAGAGAAGAGAGAGAAAACAAAATAATAAAACTTGAAGAATTCCTAATGAACTCGGCTTAAATATCAACGATATTGCTTATAGAGTGGTACTTATACCGTAAAGAGGCAAACACGTATATTATATGAAAAGAGCAACGTAGCTTATACATTGCTTTATAATTCTTCAGTTGATCAACTACAGTCCTAAAATCCTATATTTAAATTAAATAGACGAGAGAGTATACAATTTGATTATGTCGTCCAATAAATAAAACAATTGTATCAAGTCATCATTAGAAATACAATAAAGTATATTAATAATAATAAGTCTTTGACGATGTCTTCAAAATCAACGTTGCAGTTTAATGGATGTTATTTTCCAAGACCGGTTGTCAACAACTTTCGGACACGTTGTAATTTAATATTATGATATGTGCGCAGGTACATAATAAAATACTAATGGGCTTGTGCGTCATTGATATTTTTATTATTTAAGATATAAATAATATGATTTTTGGCAATGATGTA
The DNA here is from genome assembly GCA_008086715.1 of Sitobion miscanthi. Taxonomy (NCBI): domain Eukaryota; kingdom Metazoa; phylum Arthropoda; class Insecta; order Hemiptera; family Aphididae; genus Sitobion; species Sitobion miscanthi. The sequence goes on along the minus strand of CM017805.1, from coordinate 28,245,730 downwards.
CATATATAATACACATTTAACGTAGCTTACAAAAATTAAAAAAAATATTCAATTTTCTGGTAAATTTATAACTTATAAGTAGCAACCGTTTAGTATAGCACATATCAATAGAAGTTGTATATTAAACACTCATATAACAAATCGTAACACACAATTGACGAAACTTTTATGTTTTAAGCGTTATAATATCTACCTTTACCTATACAATTATAAAATAATTTTTATGATATCCGAAGGCTTAATCCGAAGTTATGAGTAGTTATCGAAAAGACAAATTATCGAGACTTGCTTTATACGTAAATAATAATTTAGGACATCAAACATTTTAAAAGTATAATCATTATATTTGAATAGAGGAATTAGACGCGCAGAGTTGAGAATCTATTTGTATGGAGGTATACCTAACTGTAACATATAACACTTTATTCAAATTTACACACGCTCACATAACACAGAAAAAAAAGAAACATTCATAACGTTTAAAATGTCAATTTTACCAAAGAACTAACATTTACTATGTTTTATATATATGTATATTGTATATAGATGGAATACTATCAATGCAAATTAATCCATTATATTTTAAATCAAATTATTAGTATATATAAATAATATACAAAATATTTAGTAAATAATAATAATATATTGTAAATAGCTTCAATTTTAAAAGTAAAAAAAATATTGTATCAATAAATTATGGTTAAATACCATGTAATAGTAGGTCAATCATACATAGTAAACTTTTCAATTGTGTTCTTTGATTATAAAATAACCATTTAACGTTATGAGTACCTCATCGTGTTATATTTTATTCGATAATCCGTTCCAAAGATTAAACAACAATATATATAAATTATTAACAAACGGTAAACAAAAATACAGTTCAGAATTAAGATTTTTGTCTAGGCAATTTTAAGCTATTGGGAATATCCGCTTGATTACTATTGGAGCATAAAAATCATTGTGAAATTAGATAATTTTAAAATATTTAAAAAAAAAAACCCCAATCTCTGGAAATTATAGCAGCGGACAACGGTATTATATTATTATTATTATTATTGTAATACATGAATGTGTCGATTATTAACTAATATTACTACAGATTTTACATCCAAAACATCAAATTATTATTAAATAAAAAGTAATATGCTTTACATGAAATATTACAGCTGCAAGCCAGCTCAGTGGCGCATATAGAGAGGATGGAAGGGGAAACCCCCTTGTTCGAACCCTCGACCACTCCCCCCACCCATATATACGCCACTGGCGAGCCTGCATAAACTGTATATAGAATATGTAACTAAAAAAAAATATAAAATGTACGAATTATAATTTTAGAATGGTTAGAAATTAACGTTTACACCAGCGTGTTAAAAATACAAATAAGCATTGTGGTGCGTTAAAATTATTATTTAATAATAGTGCTAATATCAAGTATACAAATAAAATGATTAGTACAATTTTATTGGGCACGAGTTTAATACTATTTTTTGGGTAGGTACAAAAAAAGTATTTAAATACCTTTTTTTTAAGAATATTTTATTTTGAATACATTTCTTCAAATACTTTACAAGACTGGATTAATTGGGTATAGACGGACGATAGTATTATCAACCTATCGAGGGATGGACGGTTGGGTGCTTCAGATTTGGCCCTATTATTTTACCGAGTAAATTACTAATAGAAAATAATTACAAATATTGGGAACACAATAGGTATAATTAAAGCATAATATTGCATATAACTACTATATGTATTGTTATACTTATTGCTCATGAATTATATTGTTTAGTGTTTACTTATCTATACCAAACGTTTTATTATTTATAGACAAAAAGATTATGTAGGTGTGGAGGTCTTTATAATTAATATAATAACTTACGGGTAATATACTACAATGTTATACGTAATACTATCACATTATTTTTTAGATTATACACGCTAAATTTATAAAGGTATGACAAAGTAGTTGGACTACTCTTCTAATATTCAAATTGCTCAATCTATTCTTCAAATAATTATTAATATGCATATCATTATACTTTGCACATAACAATATAACTATGAGAGAAGGGGGGTTGGTTCTCAATGCTTATAGACCCCTCTCAAAAAAGTTTGGAAAGATTTTATACAAAGAAACATGTTGTCATCTCAAATTAGTAAAGTAATATAACACCCCTCCCTTCAAGCTTAGTTAAAGCCACGAACGAACTGAAAAAAGATAATATCTATTTTTATTACATAATGTACGTAATACCATTGAGTATATACAGCGTGTGCTTAAAAATAATACGCACACTGTTCGTTTTAATCGTCGTTCTCACACGTCGCGCAATCGGCATTTACAATCTCGCGGGTGCTGATGGTAAATGGGTGGGCAACCGGCGGCGGCACCGAAAAAACGAGCGTCGACGACGACGTCGTAGGTGATTTAACAACGCGCGAATCTCCTTTCTAAACGCATTAGTTCGTTTCGAAACGATGGACCAGATAAAGTGGGAGAATGAATAGGAGGGTAAGACTCGCAGACAAACAATGAACCAAATAACAACAACGGCGGTGGCGATATAATCGTCATGACTCGGGAACAAACAAAAAAAAAAGCCGAAAAGAAGAAGAATTAAATGGAAACTTAAGAAAACGACGACTCTGCGTGGTGTTACAAGACCGGTGGCGGGGACGCAGTGATGGCGGCAATATTGTGTTGTTATTCGTCGGCCAAAGCTTTTGACTATGGATGAGTGAGCGAGCAGGCGGAACGACTAGGAACGTTCCGAATCTCCGAGAGACCGTGTCGCAGCAAACGACTAACAAAACGAGACGGGGCGAAAAAACGATGGAAAAAAAACGGCCAAGGAAAATAATAATATAATAATATTAATACGTCATAAGGAACGCGCGTGACGACGTCCGCCTCCGCCGATGCCCGCAACGCCACCTACCTGTTGCGGAGTACTTGCGGAGCGACGTCGGGCGCTGCTGTTCCAGTAATGTCATCGCTCCCCGAGGCCTTCCAAAACTCTGCGGCATAGAGGTCGTTCGCCCCCGCCACCGAAGACTACGACGACGTCCGAGTCCGTCGAGCGAGACGAACGCTGCTGCAGCGTGTAGGTATACATTCTTGTACCGCGGTTTCGGCGTGGTAACCCGGTCGAGGCGCGGGGTCCGCCAAACATTTTGCGGGAGACGAGATTTGGAAAAAAATTTCGATAATCAGAAAACCGACCCCTCCGAGGTACCATGCACGTAATTGTTGTGTAAGTACATTACACGCAGGACGGTGCACCCCAATCATTTTTAATCTGATAATTATTAATTCATTCAAATTATGACGATTTTTGGAATTTTTAAGCATACTAACATAATTAATTAATTATGGACCATATTATTTATACGATTTGAGGATTTTTTTTTAATTTTAATGTATCTAAATCAAAATTCGAACATATATAGTTTCTAAGTTATTAGTATGTATATAACTAAGGATATATAGGTAGTCCAAAAACTGTTACACACAATATAAAACAGATATTATGTATTGAGTATCTAATATTGAATCTAATTTTTATTAATTACTTAACTTTTAATATCTTCATAGCCCCCATATATCTTCAAGCCCATTATATCATGGACCTTGATAACACAAGTTAAAAAAAACTCAAAAACTACTCCTTTGAATTTCGATGTTTAGTATAGATACATCGAAATTTTCAAGTCATCAGATTAACAATTTACAAGAAAAAATAGCGATTCTATTTTGAAAAAAAATTAAGATAATAATATAATCACCACATAACGCTCCTTTGATCGTAAGACAAAGGTATGTAATTGGCTCTCAAGTGTATATTTAAATGTTTCAAAAATCAAGATTTGAATGATTTCATTAGGTATTAAAAAGAAAAAGGGGGTGATCATGCTTGGTGATTCCGCCTGCATAATAAAATTTCAAAGAGGAGGAGCACTGCCGAGGACTAAACCAAGTGATTCTATTGATCTACAAAAGTGTTTCATTGTCAGCTATAGTTCGTGTTTTTGAATATTAATAGTCCCTTAGAGTCGGCTTACGAGAAACTAAAATAAAAAGCTGAATAATGCGTAAATCATTCATTAATGCATATCGTTATTCCTTAACCACATGTAAAATACGGAATCGTTTCTTATCCAACCGATACTAGAATCTAAGTAATCTTACGAGTTTTTTTAAAACATTCTACACATATGAAATATATCACAAATTATAATATCACCGACACCGTTCGTACTAAATAAGTATCTATATAAATCTCTATTAGTTTTATAATGATAATTTTTCTTTTTCTAAATTGTAAAATTGTTGGGTCCACCTTTATTTTTTGGAACAGTATATACCAAATTGAATCTACTTTGTACTGACAGGAGGTGGACTTAAAAACATAAGATGTCCAGTAATTTTCAAAGTAATTGGAAAAAACTAAAAATAAATTACTGAAAAACGGAAAAATAATAATAATAATAAAGAAGAATATTAAGTTCAGCGTATATCCCATTAATATTAGCGTTTGAAGTTCAAATTACGACAAATTGATTACCTATCTAACGATTTTAGTTATTTTGTTATAACTGAAACTTTTCACCATTCGGAACGTATCAATATTTTTTATACACACAATGAAATTTACAAAATATTTAAGTTTAATTTTAACTATTTATAACCACAATTTATATTCAATCAGTTCTACGGTATACGTCAGTATTGATTCATAAGTCGAAAACCGCTATTGTAATGTTATATGAAATAATATTTTAATAATAATTACTATCTATAATATATTTATATATGCGGTATTTTTGGCAAAGAATTTAATCTACGGTATTGTATTAATAGTAGGTACTAATAATTATACTAATACCACATGGCTATAAATTATATATATTAGCGAAAGTTAATATATCTAGTATATTATATACATCTACTACATGCAAATCAAGGTCTATAGAAGTAAAAACATTCTCATGTTAATTATTACGATGATCATATTATATTTTATATTTTTAATGTCTGAATTATAATTAAAATCATTTATTTAATGTAATAAACCGTAGTATTATATTAACATTCGTAAAAATGTAATATTTTGATCATAGAAAAACGCACGTGTCACTCCATATTATAGTTAAGTTTAGTTCTTGGTATTGGTAATATGATTTCGAATAGAAAGTTTTATATTTATTACGTGTACTAGAATATTAAAAAAAAATATGTATAATTTAAAAATTATCAACGTAGGTAGTAAAAAAGGCATAATACCTAACTATGTGATGGGCTTGATAAAAATTCGGCCTTTAAAACGGGACATTTATTAAAACTAAAATTATACTATTATTATTTATTTCCGTTGTTAACTAACTTTGAAAATAATACACATATTATACATATTACTATGTCATACCTACATACCTAAATCAGTAGTTTTTAATGTATATATTAGCTATATGTATATAATGTATTGATAATGATGTGCAGTAGTGCAAAAACACATAATATAAATGCAAGGGCGGACTGGTTATAGTGACAGGTGTGCAATCCCCAGGCCTATCGAAAATTTGGGCAGCTTGAATAAATTTGGGCCAAGTCCGCCCCTAGGATATATGTAGTAGATATGTTTTATAACATCGAATATCGATGTTATAGTAACTATGACTTATGATTACTGAATTTTCAACCCAAAATAAACATAAATAATACCTTTATTAAAAAAATATTAACATTGTTATTACTATCTAATAAATTTTTTAGATTATCATGAGTGATTAATAACTGATTAATGATTATAAATGAATAACTGAATTTTACTATATAAGAATGTGTATGTGTTTTATATTTAAGATGTTAACTTAAGTTGTGAACTATAATATTATAGTCATTGGCTGTCACAGGAAATTGTCTGGTAATTAATTTGTTTGTATACGCTTATGATTGATTATAATATATATTTTACTAAAATCTCAATATATAAGTACCTACTTACTTGATTGTTAGTTAATAATAAATATCAACTAACGGAAAATTATAGGTAGTTACCTACATGTGTTATAATGGTTCACTATTTAATAAAATCAATTCGTTATTCTAAATTATAAAAAAGATATTCGTCCAACCTATATCCCGGAAATCAACATGAATCGACAGAGTCAATGCCCATCTGTTGTTTTATGTATATTTTACAACCCCGTTCTTTATAGACTTTGAGAACCCCTTGAAAACTAGGACCGGTTTCTTACACACGTCCCTGTCGTCATGAGATTTCAACTGGCAAGTCCTTTCTCCTCCAAACTTCTATTTCCCTCAGGGAAGGATACGGTATATTTTCTGTGTTACAGACGATACAAAATAATCCCAACAATACCTACGTATTTAATGTATATTATAATACAATTTATATTAAACGTAAACGTATTATACAAGTGTCGGAATTGCATATTATGGTCTATTTCCTTAAATATATTTAACAGTGTATACATTATGTATATTATAAGATATTATTGTATAAGCTAATAAGTTAAAAGAGTTATGTAAGTATACCTACAACACAACAAGGATAATAAGTAATAACATTACCTATTATTAGTTTAAAAAAAATTATAAGTTCGAATTAAATTATTGCTGCACATAAAAATGAATAACCTTATGTTTACTTACATAACCGAACTTATTTACTATGAACATTACAAAGGACCTTATAATTATTATACAATTTAATAGCATACAATAATGTGATTCTTTTAAATGTACCAAGGTATATATTTATTTTATTGAAAAGTATTACCATTATGTAGATACCTTTTTTAGAAATATTCTTTTTTCATTATTTGTTAATTTTTTAAGATTTTATTACTTTTTAAAAGACAGTCAATACATATTTTTAATTCCTTATTGGCTATTACGAACCAGACTATATTTAATATAATACAAAGTATAGTTTAGATGAGCTAAGTAGTAATGGACACATTTTCGGAATATGTCTGTAGTACCACTCCACTCATCGAAGCTTTTAATAATTATAAATTAAAACTAATTAATAACTCGTTAGAAATTCGATTTTTAAACGCATAGAAATTTTCAGAGAAATATTCTGCTTTTGAATACGAGGTTAGAAATACATAATGCTGTAATTCAAAAAAGTAAAACCATGACATGTCTTCATTTTGTATAAAAACATTTCATTACATTCCCTATCATAATAAATAGGTAACTAATAACTAATAACTATTTATATTTTTATAATAATTATTATTATCACGAATAAATTAAAATGCAAGTTGATCCCGGATATCGTACTATAATTTGCATGAATTTTCCGATTGTATTCAATGCAGACTATTTTATAGAGCACACATACATATTCATTCAATTTTAGATTTGCAGCAAAGTTATAAGTTGTTTTTTTTTTTTATATACCCTGCATAATATATTTACTATTAAAATCATAAGTGGTGGACTGTATATTATCACCAGCTGTCGGCCAATATGGTGATTATAAGGATAACTAATAATTAAGCAAATATAATGATGTATAATAATGCCAGTATAGGTTAAATGTGAATCGATGATTATCATACACAAAATAAACATAGGTTTTATTTCCTTCCATTTAATTGTGCACAGTCACCTAATATACGTCTTAGGCGAATGTCTTAATTATGATATGCTCTGCCATAATCATGTATTTAATTTGATCATTCATCAAACGGTTATGTGCAGTCACACAAATTATGAAAAGGTAAAAAAGAAAAGAAAATCTATTCTTATTTGGTACATGCGGTTGGGCAAAAAAAAAGATGGATAATAATATTGTACATCAAAAATTTAACTACGCTCTCTCTCTCTCTCTCAACCTAAGCTCCATCATTGTCCAATAACGTAATTCTGTAAACACGACGCACTAGTTATCCTTGACTCGTCCTCCGACAATATAAATATAACCACAGCTACTGCATATATAGGGATCTCCTCGAGTTATTTTAAAACATTAATGTTGAATACACATCTGTAGCCTTCGTCATACATCTTAAAAAATGTGCTTTATATTTTTAATACGTATTAGATTCTGAGCGAAGCGATGAATGTATTGATTTTACAATGATGTGTGTTTTTTATTTTTTTTTGTGTCTGTCATCACCTTTTAGGACAGTAAAATTGCTTGGATTTTCTTCAATAGTAACTTTTCTGATAGGAAAGTGAATCTTGTTGGTACTTTGGGGGGTCAAAAGTAAAAATTTCCCAGTAGTTTTCAAAAGCGCCGTGAAAAATGAAAGAAAAATGAAGGAAAAACGGGAATTTTTACGCAAAATCTGTTTTCGAAAAAATCGATTTTGGTTTTTGATGCAACTCAAAAACGAATAACCGTAGATACTTTAAAATTTTACTGAATGTTTATATTAGCATTTTCTATACACGATAACATTTTGAAAATAATTTGACTCTTTTTGAGCTGTTTACGGACATTGTCAGTTTTCAATTTTTTTAGTTTTTTTTTCTGTAAATATCAATAAAATTGTATTTGTTGGATATATCATTCTAATAGCAGTTGAAAAATATTAAAAATACATAGGCACAATTTTTTTTTGTAAGCATTTAAAGTTCAAATTTTGACAAAATTTATCAAATTTATAATTTAATTTTGACAAAATTTATAAAATGTTCAACTTCTATAGCTAAGGATTAAAAATTTAAAACAAGGCTCCACGTAAATAGGTTATATATAAATTACTTTATTCACAATAATACCATCAAATATACTTAGTAATATCATAGGCTGATTGACCGTTTTCGCTCAGAATCGTTTTTCTTATACAATGATATTATATCATTGAATTTAAATTTAACACCATCCATTATAGTGACCCACTTGTCACCTACTGTACAGCGGAGCGACATCCACTTACCCACCTTTTTTTTGGTTGACTATGTGCAGTTCTTATTATGTACATAATAATTGTAAGGTACTGACTAATGATGACTATATACAGACTAATATATAATAAGTAGGGCTACAGGGTTTTCATGTCCTTAGCATTTATCCGGTGTCATAATATGGTAATGTGCTCGTTTTGGTACAACTATCTATCTCCATATTGTATTATTGAAGTGAGTAACTACCAAATTTAATTTTGAACTTTTATAAATTCTTAATTTTTATTTGCATTTTTTAATTTTTAATAGATTTTTTATGATTTTTAGGGCATTTTATGTGTACAATTTAATTTAAAAACGTTGTTTCAAGATTTTAATGGAATTATATATAACTATCATAATGTAATATATTCTATAAACGCAAAAAAAAATGTTAATTAAAAGTGATCTAATCTTGCTTTTGAATAATTCTAACTAATAAAATCGATATCGGTCAACCGGAAATATATAACCTAACTGCCACCTAGCTACATAATATTTTTATGATCACTGAATTCATCATAGTGAAATCAATCAAACTAAAATAATATATTTCCATGTGTAATACATATACAATTTTGTACACCTAATATTTTCATCGTCTTTTAGTGGATTTTATAAGTAAAATGTTTTTTAATTTCAGGGAATTTTTCAGCCCCAATTATAAGATACCTCGAATGGCTTATATAACGTATTATACATTTAAATGACAATATTATATACGTGCTTTGACTCAGTAGACATAAAATATGCTGCACATTTAAATTATTAGAATATAGTAAAATACAGTTGGTAAACTATTATGTTAACTATAGTCTATATAGAGAACATAGATTTACTATCTTCTATAAATGTGGTATAAAAATCCACTCAATGCGAACTGTTTCACTAAAAATTATAAATCTAATCATATAGAATCATGTACAATATTTGTGCGCAGGATGTAAACAAATTGATATAGGAGTTTCAAAAAAATTTTAAATCAAAATTATAAATCCAAAAAAATTTTTTATCAACTTAACTTGTTCCCTAAATGTTCTAAAGTTGTTCAATATACCCCTAGGCCCTCTCCACACTTACTAGTAACCCTTACAATAATCAAATGATATTAAATCGTCCATAACAAACCGAGTGTCAGTTTGAAATGCATCAATGATTTAATATTAATATTAATCTTCGTTTCTAACCCTCTTAACTATTTTATATTATGAAGATCGACTTTACCACTCACGAGAAAAATTTACTTTCAACCATTTTTTTTATTTATTATTTTTAATTGTTTTGATATGAGTATATATACCATATTTTTTTTAAATATTTAAGGTTTAATTTTTCAAACATAAATATTAGGTAGGTACATTACAATATTACAACAAGGTCGTAACTGGGGAGGTGGACCAGACCCCATTGAATTTTTTTAAAAGTAGAAACATTTTAGCTATGAATATTGTTTATTGGCTACTGTATTAAAAATAATTTTATATACTTTCGTCAGAACAATAATAACGAAAATAGAGTTTTTATATTTTGAACGTAAAAACTATGAATGTCCAGTATCTATCTATACTAAAAAAATGTTGGTCCACCTCCCAGAAATTTATTTTCTGTTACGGCCTTGCAACTTATAATGCGTTTATTTTTGTATAGATGATAGATATATAGGAATAATATGATACACAAAATATATTTATTATATACGTACAACCAATAACACATACCTACTATTAAGTTTGGTACAATGGTACACATTATAATAATATATATATGACACAGAACACAATAAATAATAAAATGATGTTTTACCGAGATATTGTTCACCAAAATATAAATATAATGAAATTTAGTTTTCATAACAAACTAATAAGTCAGAAAAAAACATATAAATAGAATTTCTCTTTATGCAATAATAATGAGATGCTAACTAGACCTTACGGGGACGGTAAACGAGTATTTCATTCGAAGGGTTATAGTAACAATTATACTCAATTAGGCACATTATTAAAAAAGAAATCATAACATCATATAAATGTACCTTCAAATAAAGGTATAAATATTTTTTTTTATGTAAATATAAATTTTTTTTTAAATTAATGTTTATTTTTAAATAACACGTAATCGATAATATGCAATCGCTTAAGATCGCCTACTTGAATACGGACTACAACAACAACAAAAATATACAATTATATTAGTTAGCGAGCATTAAACCGGATGTACCTACACGATAACAGTTGTCGTACGATGATATCCGTTGTTCCTAAATGACATGCGCTGCACCAAATACCAATAATATGATGAAAAAATAGATATTACCGTCAGTACAGATTACAGAATATCTTCACAATAATAAACAGGTATGGTAAATCAAAAAGATCATGTTCTATTTATATCACTAAAAAGAAGGAGTAAGGGGGGTCAGGCTGGTGGTAACTTCTTTTCTTCTGCCTCCGTCGGTCGTGCACACACTTTACTCCTGTATTCTTATGCTCTATGGGAATTTCCGGAAACACTTTTGTTCCACCACCGCACCCGTCGACGTGTGTTCGGTTCCCTTGACAACACAAAAGAAGAAGTCGGCAAGGAACAACGTTTTCGCTTTGCGTATATAAAAAATAGATTAAAATAAAAATAAAAAAAAAATATAGATAATACAATATAATGGAAAAACGGAGAAGGGGACATCAAACCGTGAATGCAACAGTGTTCCTTTACCCCTTCTACCTAACCACTATACCGGAGGCTCAGTCACGGTTTGTGGTCATTCGATGTGCGAGAACCCCTTGTGACGTGTAAACGCGCATCGCCGACCTTCGATTGGTATTCCGATTTTTTTTTTTTTACTTAATTTAGCCAATTTAATTAAATACGTCAAAATATATGGTTGCATGGAAAATATTGGAAGCAAAATGTGTACAATTTTTGTTATCTTAATAATTTATTATAACAGACATAAATTAATAACTTCTATACCTATACAAATATACAATGTACAAAACTAAAACTGTAATTTTGTATTCGTATTTTCAAAAAATGTTGAATTGCAATAAAACATGTTTTACAACTTGAAGCGATGCAGTTGTTTTTTATCGAACTTAAACCAGTCCGAAGGGGACCAAGGTTTCGTTTTGGACATCTTGAACGTGTAAAACTAAACCGGACAGACAAGAAAAGTACATAACATACGTATTTCAGCAATGGTCGGTCATGGTAGGCTAATAAATATTTAATATAAACATTGTGTTGCTCCCCCTTTAAATAAAATACTATCATAATAATTGGCTCATTTTTAAAAGTGATAGGTGTCACTAGATACTTCACGTCTTATTATTTTTAATCAATTCTTTTCTGATTGATAATGACGTATTAAAGTATTTAAAAAAAGTGAAAATAGTACAAGTACAATATATTGCTATAATGCTTTTGGACAAAAATAATTTTTAACTGTTTAGTGTATTTTTTAGTTGATATTTTTACAAATATTATATATATGAGATATTATTTGATTGAAGTAACCAACTTTGAAACGAAGGTTGCAATGGATTTTTCTTTTGTATGAAACTTAATAACACGCATATATACTTTATTGAACATTTTAATTATGATATAAAAGAATACCAATACTGTGTTATATTTTTTAATTATTATTGTAACATAATAGTTGGCTGGACATGTTTTGTTAATTAAAATACGGTCGAATAATAATATATTTCTGTACTATACTGCAATATAATTACTTTACCTTTAGATATTATTGTTATTCAAATGTCCATAAGAAAATGTTTATGATCATATTATATATTATAATATTATATTTGTAAGTATATAATATCATATAAATGACAAGAAATCAATTATGATTAGAAGAAATGAAAACCCATATTCTTTCAGACGTTAAATACATTATAATCATGTGACAATTTCTATTGAGTGGAATCGTCAAAATACTATTAAAATTAATATGATATTGCTTGCCTACTTGTTATTATAATGGCTATAGCAGTAAGTTGTATTAGTTTCATATTAGTGGATACATTGTAGTGAAAAGGAATATTAATTTTGTGTTTAATGATCATCAACTTAATAAGACAAATATACTTAAAAATATAAATTAGGTATATCTATAAATTTAAATATCTCAATAACGTACTTTATAAACTTTAATATATAAAAACAAGTTAATAACTAATAACTAAATATATTTTTAGTCGTATAAAATTCGTAAAAAATTGTATAAATTTAAATATTTATTGCAATTATATGATATAAAGCCACGTGGAAACAGTGGAAGAGTATGCATGATACCAGTTTGGTGTTTTTTATCAAATAATTTGGAACTCCATTATAATTTGGTATACCTATATCAAATACTACAGTATATCTTTTGCAAATACGACATTCATGATTTAATTCGAATATTAAATTGTAAATTATACCTAGGCACTTTCATGGCTGTTATATTAATATTATTATTATTACAAATATTTTGCCAGAATAATAAGTAAATTAAATATGATAGGTAGGTACTGAACTAACCTTGTATAATGTAAGTATATAAGTATTGGACACGATTAAAGATATACTGGTTACACGACTATAGTTGGAAAAAATGGCCCTTTCCGATCAGTCATGAAAATGCATGTATAACTAAACTCAGCGCTCCCGGAGGAAAAAAGTTGAAACCATTTATTTATAGTTGTCAATACTAATGATATATGGATTATTGGTTTACGAAATATTTAAATTATATCTTAAATCGTGGTCACGAGATAAATTTAAAAAATTGAAAAATTTGAAATTATTAATTAATTACTTTTTACCACGGTCCACGGTTTTGGATATAGTACTAGTATGTTATATTAATTTCTGTACATTACTAAGATTTACTTGAACGTTATTGTATATTAGTTAGGTATTTATACCAGATTTGCAGCTAATGCTTTGTAAAATCGTTTGTGATTTGCATAACAGGTATACATTTTATTCATTTCTCCTCATATGATAATAAAATTAAATAAACAATGTTTTTATGAATGTGTCTTATATTAATATAAATTATATAATAATAGATGCAGCACTTAGGCATTGTATATTGTTTTATCAAAATACAAAATTATTCAAGTACCTATTTAAATGCTAGTATAAATCAAGTATTAAGGCTTATGAGTTATAAACAAAAAACAAATTTTGCATTACAACTTACAAAGCTAAAAATGACAAATGTTATTTATACTTTTATGGTTTTATCTATAATCGTGATAATATTGAATATACGATAATTGATAGCTATTATAATTTTCCGCTAGAAGCGCTAAACATTAGTTCTACATGCTTTTGGGAGCCTAAACTGAACATAACGGAAGAGGCCGCAAATTCGTATTATTTTACGTATCAGTTGTGCAACCAGTATATCTTTAATCGTGGTATTGGATGCCATTAGCTATATCACTGCAAGTCAACGTGCTGCAGAAGTGCATTCGTTTCAAAGTTTCAGACACAAATCAACCACAACGCGAATATTGCTAATATAATGTATTTAGCTGCAATAATGTTACAAGCAGTACCTACGCTATAATATAATACATACAGCGCGCGTATACCTATAATGCAATGTATGAAATGTCAGTACGAAACTATGAACGGTGGCAAGTATAATACGATGATGGGAGGAGGAGGAGGAGGAGGAGGACGGTCAAAACCCGTTATGTGTTGCAGCAGCGGCTCGGCGGAGACAGAAGCAGCACACAACAGAAAGGAAGATGATGGAAAAAAAATGCGTTCCGTACGCACTTCATCATCACATCGGAGCGGTATTAACGTATTATATAGAGGATATGCTGCGCCGTAGGAAAATAAATATAAAAAAAATATTAGAAAAAGAAAAGGCACTGTGCTCGCCGTTCCGAATCCAATTATTACGCTATGCGCACCGCCAGGTATACCACGAATACGCAATTAAATCCCGACTGGAACACAACAAAAACCACTCGCGATTAAATGCGGCAAAACACTGTGAAACACAAGAAATATGCAAGAAAATAATGCTCTGCCGAAGAGTAGAACTAATTTTATCCTGCAAATATCACAAATAATACTTTATAGGTACTATATTATCATATATTATTAGATTCGTATTCTATATAGACATCTGCTGCAATACTGATGATATATACGTGGATTCGCTGATTAGTTTATAATATGGTAACTACAGTATTATATAAAATCAAATCTGTGAGAATAAACTACGAGTAGAATTAGGACGAACCCATAATGTATAAAAACTGAATTCTGCAAATTTTATAATGTATTTGGGCTGTACCTAATAGTCTTTTAAAAAGTATTCAAGTATAGATACAGAATAGATACTTATTTTCAAAAGTATTTAAAATGCGTATCTGAATACTTGGAAAAAAAAGTATTTAAGTACAAATACAAATGCTTTTGAAAAGTATTTACAGATACTTTCAAATACTTTTTTTTAATTTAAATGTGTTATACCCTTATACTTTGGCCTAATAACCGTATAGATAAATTGAGAAATACGCAAGAAAATAATGCTCTGTCTAAGAGTAGAACTAATTTCATCTTGAAAATATCACAAATTATGGTAGAAAATAATACATAGGTACTATATTATCATATATTAGATTCGTATAGACATCTGCTGCAATACTGATAATACGTGGATTCGCTGATTAGTCTATAATATTATGGTAACTATAAAAATATATAAAATCAAATCTATGAGTAGAATTAGGACGAACCCATAGAGCATAAAATCTGAATTCGGCAAAGTCGATTGCATACATATTATTATCTTCCTATAATAATATTATTGTATTGTAGAACTAAAAAGTATACCTACTTTACACTTGATCGTATGTATGTAAAAATACGTAAAAATAAATGTTACAATGTATTTGGGCTGTATACCAAAATACTATGTGTCGGTTTTTTTTTAAAACAATATTTATCTTATAATAATAATACTTTCGATAATAAAAACGAACAATGCGAAACTGCATTTATGTAACCCTAAAAAAAAACTAGAGGTATCATATTATTTATGTTCATAAAGTTTTCCGTAAGTACATTTTTGTTGAATAAAAAAAGTAAAAACGCGTCAGATGTCAAATTTCACACAAATTTCCGCAAAAATAAGTTTTATTTTCCGTTTACAATTCACAAAAAAATATAACATCATCGCCTATAACTTATTTAGCACACATGCGAGTATAATTTATTATACAGATATAAGTATATATATATATTAATAAATACGCTTATTATGTTGTATGATGCATATATATGAAACATATGTGTTTGAGAAGGCCTTGAACTGCTACCATAGTATAACCTTGAACTCTATGCGACATTGCAAGTTACTATGTATTATAAAGTATACTCTTTGCTTATAGTCCCTATGTATAAAAATCCATGTAACGAAAAATGAAAATTCATAACTTTATCAGCTGTAAATGATGATACTTAGGGATAGATCAACTAGCGAAATAATAGGTGTCAGAGACAGAAGAATATCAACTAAAAGATAAATTGCCAGTTATATAACATATAAGGAAAAAACATAAACAGTGAATACCTATTCCTATATATATTATACATTATTTGAGTGCAAAATACAAATATATTGATAAATTGATTATAAGCTATAACTTTGAATAATAACACTGATACGTAGATGAAAAACATTATCGGTAGGAGGTCAATCTGTAGATATCAATGGCCAATCATGAAACTAACAATTTTCTATAATTTGACGTTTTTATCAAATATTATATATAATCATTATTATATAACCTATATAGATTTGATTTGACGCTTTAGTGATTTTTTTAAACAAAATATAAAGGTTGGCCCCATGTAATAATTCTGTGGATGCGATGTAGTAGTATACAGTTATAAAAATCGACGAAGGACACAAACTCGACTACGGTTACAAGGTAGGTTAGGTGAGTTATAGAACCTGCATCAAACAAGAGACATTTAGAATATCTGTTGAAACCGTTTTCATACATCATACACGTTTTAAACGGCCAGATAAATGTGCGCACATAATATTGTTATCTCAAAGCGAATCGCACTGTAATCGTAATATTATACATCAGCTAGGGAAAAGGCTGTTCAGCTGATTAAGCTGATAAAATTACATTTTTTAAAAATCAAATTTTTACCGATTATAACGCATTATTTCTGCAATTTTCAGACGATATTTACTATATTTATACAAAAATTTCTGTACGACTCGTCTGATAATTAATCGAACAAAATGCATATGTGCACACCAAGTACGATATAATATTATATTAAATCATTTAATTTATTATTTTTTCACTCCAGCAATATTATAGTTCAAGTCTTTTTTTATACGGTCACTATAATATTATTTTGTGTCTCTTAATAATAATATTATAACAACGTCCGCCGCGTGTGCGTGTGCTCTGAGTTAGAATGTTTTGATTCATATGATAATCATATTTCGTAAAATATGTAGTTATAAAAGTAAAATTACAAACCATTATTATTATGTATTTTCAACCCGTTCCCCCGCCGTCCCCCCCTGCACACCGCTCATCATTACGCCGCGCTGTGAGCCTCACACTGTAGCCGGTGTGCACGCACGCGCACGCACACACACACACACACACACACCACACACACACACACACGCAAATACCCGGCTGTGACTAATTGCCCTCGACCGTACCCGAATCCCGCGTGTGTGACGACGACGATCATTATAATGTGTATTTTTACCTCTAAATCTCATTATTTCGACTTGTTCGCGAAAGCCCTAATTTTCTGGGCGGCGTATTGAACGCAATACACGGTAAATCGAAGGATCTTAATTTAATATTAATACCTATCGCGAAGACGTCATCGTCGCGGCAACCCGCCGAACGTTATTTATTTTTTAGAAAATTAATAAATATAGCACGGCCGCCGCTCGGCGCATATACGAAAAATACGCGTCGCGGTCGTCCGGCGCCGCCGCCACCCGTATTCCGTTTTCGTGCACGCGGGAAAAGTTGGGCGGGATAAATCGGACGCGCGCGCAGGGTACGGGCGGAGGCGTTCGGCCATTTTGACGCGTCCCTCGCCCACAAACGCCCGGCGGCACTTAATCGCCAGCTGGGTTCAACGTATACATTCTCGCGTATTTCTACGCGTTATCATTCGGCCGCAGTGGTTTTTAATTAATTTCCTTTTACTGTATTCGACAATAAAAAAAGTAGAAACACTATCATATCACGTTTTTGTCATTATAATAATATTATTGTATAGATAATAACACGAAAGCATAATACTTGGATGGATTGTTTTACGCGAATAATCAAAAAATATATATTATGTTCGCTGCTGCAGCAGACTACCTACAAGTGAAGATGTTTATAAAGATCGAGGTTTAATTTTTTATTATGAAAAATTTTTTTAAATATTATTTAATTTTTTGGTATAAATTCTTAATGGGGCACATGTTGATCCGCGCAGATATCGGAAAATGTTCAAAACGATATTACAATATAATATTGATACACAGAATTTTCGCATACGTTTGAGAACGTAAGGGGTACTTATGTAAAAACAAATGAAACCTATCTTGTTGTTAAATTTAAAATATAATACATATGATTTTGAAATAACAACGCAGCTATTATACTTGTGTCGAAGAACTGCTGGTCAAGGGAGGAGAAGAGAAAAGTTGCAGCCAAAAGCTGTAATCACGTGCAATTCGGTTGCTGGGACGACGACGTTATGACGCAGTGATGTTGAACGAGCAATCTCTATAATTACCCACCTGATGATTAGTCTAACAAGATTACATCTATAAATAAAAATACAATCATATTGACCAATATTAATTTTCTTTTGCTTATTATAAATTACAATGTGCTAATGTCACTTAAATCTTTTTTTATGTTGACACATATTATACATATAATAATATGAATCGACCAATCCAATGAATGTATATTTATTAAAGTGTACTTGCATTTTAAATTACAGACGGAATATTTTTAAACTTAAATCACCGGCTAATCATATACCTACGTTTTTCGCATAACACCGTATATGGGCGAAGAAACCGGTATCTAAATAATTATGGTAAAATACTCGCCTTTGCAGTAAATTATTTTAAATTTCCACGTTACCGCGTGTATTATATAAAAAGTGTACTTAGAGAATACTGCGTATATATAACTGTTACTGTTGAATGATATTTTTCGTGAAAAATATCGTAAGCTAAAATGTCCATATTATAATATGTCGTTTAAATCAAACGATGGGTGTTCGGGTATTTTTATTATTTAAAATGGGTAACCTATATAGATAGTATAGATGGCCTATACATTATATGTAATTAGATTCACGCACTCTGTATCTAATTATCGATGATTTACTGTTGTAGATGCAGTGGCGTCCTCTGCAAGGTGGTTGTGGAAAGGGGTCACCATTTCTCTCCATCATGATCTAATTTTTATCGTCCCACGATAATCATAACGTACCTATACTTATTATATTCATTTTCTCCTCCTACTTAGAAATAGAAATTGGTCTACACCAATGCTGGACCGAATACCCTCAGCGATAAAAATAAATTCGATTAGGTTTATATTACACATTATTTAAAGCCATTGCAACATAATATAACTGTATAGACTTAAAACGGCTATACGGTCCATATCCTAATAGATATTTAAAAACAATTTTTTGTAGTCAAGAAAATTTTTTAATTGAAATATTATTGTTGTCACGGCTCGCGATTCATGCGGTGATACGAAATTCGTTATGGATACGACTGATGTATTGTGGCAATATTTAAAATATTTTAATTGATAAATGTGTGAAATTTATTTATACAATAAAGGCGAAGTCGCACACGTGTTTTGATATTGTACTAAAAAGTGCAGGTAAACCTCATTCAAAATTATATAGGGTCTGTAGATCACCGAAGTCGCGAGAAAATGACAGGTCATTCATGGACGAGGGCGGTAGAATTCGGAGGCAACTACAACTACACGCACGTTTATTATTGTATAGAAAAAAGACAGGGGTTAAACAGTAGGTATTGTGCGATAGGTAATAGTAATAAAACCATTCTTTTACAATATTTATTGTGCCATAAAATCAAAAGCCTTTCAATAAAAAGTGTCAACCCGTGTCATAAACATATAGATAGGAGCACATTACTTGTCAATGGGTATATTATTATTTTCGTAAAGTTATTAAGAAATGTTGAGATAAAATAGATACTTTTTTTAATAATGGCGAAAGTGGTAGGTATATAACTACGAATATAGTTTATACAGAATAATATATTATGATGTACAATATTATCATATCCTACACTTTGTTTAAATGATAATAGTGTGAAATGTACGACAACAATGCGATGTCCCGGATCGTTCAAATCATATTATTTCTTTGTAGACCACCCGCAATTTTGCTTAGGGAACACCCCCCCTGTGTGAACTCCGCACGCCAAAACGAGCACAAAAGTACAATTCTCTCGGTGAGCTATGACGATGTGCTAGCTGATTTTTTTTCCATCCGAACGGAACCGGTTATGAAATGAGCGAGACACACATACAACATGGCGTGTATCTACTCATATTATCGTCTTCGTCCTAATGATATGGTGAATTGCAAACGTAATAAAGGTAATTACTGAGGCCGTATTGAGGAAAATTAAAATCAAAGAGAGAGTTAAAAAAAACGAAAAACGCACGTATAAGTTGGCACTGAAATTATATGTGTAGGTACCGCAACGGACACAGGTGGACAAGGACGTTCTAAAAATATACACCAAAATAATAACACGAATTCACTACTATACGCTCGACCGATTTATGTCCAACTCATACTAACTATTGTAACTACTCATATTATTATTATAGCACTCACGGTGTTGGTTGTCATGTCGACGACTACGTAAATGAGCAGGACGATCTCCTGTTCATCAGATCCAAGAAGGTTTCCTTGGTGGCCGGCCGTGGCCACGTACAGCGCACATAGGTACGGTGTGGCTGCTCTCATGTTAGTGACTTTAATGCTCTTGCAAACGTCTTGTAGCTGTTTCTGGAGGCCCCCCTCCTCCACCACCTCCACCTCCGGTCGAGTATCACAGACCGTCGATTTGATGTCGGACATTCCCCATTACCTATATAAACAAACATACAATATTTAATAATAAAGCTAAAAATAACTTTCTTGTTTTGCAATGAAAATAATAATAAACACTAGTTAAGGCCGTTTAAGGTATTCACTAATCATAATGCTATTTTTACTTTCTAAAAAAATTTAAACAGCTGTTGAATAAAATGTTATATTATCCAATATAATTTTTAAATGAACGAAAAGTTCACACAAATATATTATGTATTGGACAATACAAGTAATTATATAATATTAATATGATATGATTTATAGGTATTTATAATTTTCAAATTATCTTTACAAAGTCTAGTTTTTTTGAAAGATAATTTTTAATAGATATTGTTAAGCATCTACTTATTAATTTACTATTTTTTTTTCATCCTACAATGATTATTCATAATATAACAAATGTATTTCAAATTATTCAATTAATATTAAAAAACGACATTCATACATATAACTATGTATTTTAATAGTATAATTGTAGTAATCTTTTTGCAACGCATCACATTCTTTTTAAGGACGAATAAAAATACATAATTCGTAAAAATATTTAATTGATTGCTTGTAATAACGTAAAACATCGTGTATTCTTGTAGAAATTTCCATGACCTTGACAGTGTTTACTAGACTAGTCTCCTGTAATTTAAGAAAATTTACATGTGACGCAATAATTTACGTCCATGGCCGTCTTCTTCTATTCGCTGACTACGCGTACTGCCGTACTACATATGTTTTCAACACGAGATTTGCAATATATTATCAACACGTTATCAATTTTTACGAGTATAATGTAATTTAGAATATTATGTTTTGTCGTTTTTATAGAAACACTTTTTATTTATAAAAATCGAAAACATTACATCCACATAAAATAATAACTCAAAACACAAAAAGCTAAGGTGTATAGGTACTAGATTTTGTATTGTTTTATTATGACAATAATTTGATTTTACAAAAGTCCCACTAAATATTTTTTTATAAAGTGTCATACCCCGAGGCTTAACAAACGTTCAACAAATCGATGAACTGAAGTCTACCGATATACGTACAATGTATCTTTTTATTCACGTACTATGATGAAACCTAACCTTCATGTACTATGATGAACATTTTGACCGCCGAATCGTATGTTATAATAATTAACAATTATAATAATACTATACCAAAACTATACTTGAGCCAATTGAAACCTCTACGATAACCTATTAAATCCATAGAAAATTAAGACATTTTCGTAGAACAACGTATGAACAAGTGGAATTACAAATTTAAATAATTCCAAATATCTTTACATATTTTCAAAACACATAAATGAAAATGAAAGGGTTGAAAACATTATTTTACGCAAGCGAAGTTATTCAATATAACGATCGAGACATTCCAATTCATATGGGAAGCCAAATAACATTAAACCACAAAAAGTAATTCTCTTTACAAGCATATACAATGTTATTTATAGTGAAAATGTTCTGTATTATTGTATTAACAATACACACTAAATTACTAAAAAAACAAACGAAAATAGCAAAAAATATTATTTAAGTAAATTATAATAAGTAGTGTGGAAAATAGTATAGTAAAAACAACTTATTTTATACTTTAAAATTTTTAATAACAGTTTTAAATCTAAATTAAAATAATACTACGAAGTGTTTATCAAGTTCAAGGATGTATATAAACACTGAACACATAATAATAAGTACTTTTATTGTATCTAATCATCTATTATATGTATGAGACAAATATTTTTTTTTTTAATTCAAATTTTTATACAATCCTATATTAATTAGTACAACCTGTTTAGTATTTATTATTAAATATATATATTTTAGATTAAAAATAAAATAGGTACATATATATATGTATATAGCACACGCGTGCAGTAAATATTCAATAACTAATATTAATTAGGTACAATATACATAATATGATATTATTTTAAATCTTACGCGTAAAACAGATACTTTTATAATAGCATTATTATGTTACCTATTATGCATAAATACACTTAACACTATTTCCCCAGATATATTTTTTAATGAATATAATATTTATGGCCTTGATGTGTTAAAAATAGAATAACAAATTGAACGTACCTACCTATAGGAATTATAATGCATTGAGCATAACGAAGTCCCCACACTCAATTTATTACAAATATAACATTTTATACGTAATCCTAGTTTAAATAAATGAACTGCGAATTACTGAATGAATGGATTTCTAAGTACGTGCAAATTATTTACCATAGTAATATTGTTCACCGTTTAATCAATTTTTTTAAATTTCTATTTAATAACTATAATATGTATAATACACTATACACATTATTTATGACTAACTATCATAAACATAGTTCCAATTCTGCATCTTAAAAAACATGATATTTTGAAATAATAGAAAATAGAAGAAGAAATATAAAATTGTTTAAGGAAAAATGTTTAGAAATATTAAATGTTACGCCTTTAGTATGTAGGTAACATGTTAATTTCACTAACCTAACATTATATTATATTGTATTAAGTACATTAAATAATGTATAATTAAAATGTAATAATAAAAAATAGTTTACCAACTAAATAATGTACCTACTCACCATAGGTATATACAGAAATATTGCGTGATCGATTATTAACTATCGGTGTTTAATATGAAACACAGATCGTTACAAATGGTAAGTCGCATTAAAATATGTTATTAATTGTGAGCATAATTAGTTGGATATTTTAGTATTAAGCAAGTTACGATATGATTACGTGTCGGTGAAAATAGAAAAACCAAAAAGTTTCTCAATACAGTATCTATATAATAAGTACCTACGTCATAATGCATATGAAATATTTTTAATTTTTAATGAGATGTGGTTTTCCTTTGTAAGGGTCGTCGCTAAAAATAAATTTGTATACACCTTTTGTAATACAGAACGGAAACGTCAAAATATATCGTCGAAATAATGAGACCGCGTAGGTAGGCTTTCACCAGCAACGATTCGGTTACCGGTGGCCGCGACAGTCCGCTGTGCTCGGGAAAACCGTTCTGCGACCGATGAACCGATTAAAAACGTGCGGCGAGCCATTCATAACCTGAACAGATGCAAATTGAGGAGAACAATAATACCAAAAAAAAAATTGTACAAGCAATAGAGACAAAATAGTGTACCTATATAGTCTATAATATAGTATATACTCATGATGCGGTTGATGGAGCAACGGTTACACAGAACAGTACCTACTGTGATTTAAAGGTTAAGTTGATTTGATGAAATTAGGATTTCCAATTACACGTTTTCCAGTATAAAATGTAATAGGTCTACCTATTTAATCATTTATTTTGAAAACGGTTTTGATAAGTACATTGCAGGACAACGCTCCCTTTAAGTATATTATAATATAGATATTAGATGTATATAATATAATAAAATCGTAGGTAAACTTATGTACCTACTATAAATTATTATTATGATATTATAGGCTTTGATTAAAAAACTTTGAGTTTTCTATAAACGTCAAAATATATAATTCAGATCACATTCAGTGGCATCACATAAGAACTGTTTTCTTGTGAATGGAATATATTATATTATATATTTTGTTAGCATATATCATACATTGTTATGACTTTAAGAGTGGGTGGATAATTTTAAACTATGCCCTGACAATAAAACAAAAAGTGAACGATGCCGCTATGTCATACTACGCACTGTAGATACTGCACTGATAGTATTTAATTGATAAACATCTGTTATGGTAAGTAGTTTTTGGCCTTGATTAGTTAAGTATTTGGATAATTTTTTATAAAATTATACTATTGACAAATTATTTAATAGATGTATCCAACTTGGTCCATACACGATCATAATAATATGGTGCACAACAAATAAAATATTAATTATATCACGCATGCGCATCTAACAACTTGATATTTTATATCAGTATCACAAATCTTTGTTTCGTTATTTCGTGCGTGACACAAATAATACTACTACAGAATACCATGTTTTTCTAACAATTTACATTGCCTACTAAAATGTGTTATTATTTTCTTCAGTGAAAATATGATTCATTTTTTTTTATTTTAAAGAATTTGTGCAATATTATAATATAAATTCAATTTTCATTTTACCTAACTGAAAGCAGTCTATGATCACAAGGTAGGTACCTTAATTAAACTATTTACAAAAAAAATAAAATTTTTTTATACATACAAATGACTAGATATACTGCCAGCTAATTTCAACGTTATAAATACAAAACTTACAACCCAAAGCTAAATAAATAGTATTGTAAATTACATTCGTGTACGTAGAACTATTGAAATGAATACGATTAAAAATCAAGTCCAGCTATCATAAAAATCAGTATAAGTAAACCAGTTAAACATGTCAGAACTTGTCTTTTTTTTCTATCCCTGGCGTTTGATACAAGTTTGATAAATGATGGATAATCAACATATATTATTATAAAAAAACCCCCAAGTTGAAATCGTTGATGAAAAACAAAACTATATGATAGATATTACCTATCTAAATATTATTTGAATAGAACATTATTTAGGGACGACTGCTTATTGATCGACGATTGTATTTACTAATATGTTGCCGCACACAATGGGGAGGTGAAATACAATTTAAATGACTATATGTTTTATATTATAGGTGCGTATTTTATGTGTTCTCGACAAAAAAAAAAGGATGAAGCCAAACACGTGCGTTACGTAATCAACACAACATAATATGTGTTTCAAAGGGTTAGGTCCATTTTATATTTTTCATATTATTATGGAATATTAACGATATCGTTTTCGAGATAAAAATACATATATTAAGAATTTCGGATTTCTATCGATTGTCCTCCGGGCCACAAAGTTCATCATATATTCAATGGAACGAGGGATGGGTGGGGGGACAACAAGTTGACAAATTCCTTCACGGTATGCTGATGGGAATGCCCGCTGCAGCGGTCGTAGTTCCCTGGACACGCATCACAGACCACGGATGGAACAATAATAATACGCGTGTTACGTCGTCCAGAAAGGTAACACGGATGTTGCTGTTATAGAAGAGCATCAATGGGAAAATTTCAAAAATTAAATAAGTCTTCAAAGCGATTACATTTTATTGGGACGAGTGAAAAACGCACAATACATGTCATAACACTCCATATATGAAAATAATAACCTATCAAAAAGTATCAAGTGTCGGTGGTACCCATCTTGTTGTACTTAAACTAAGGATTTACAAATCGTAGAAAATCAAATTGTTTTAATGATCTCATCTTTCTAGTATAATACAGTTTTTACAGGCATACATGTACTGAGTATTTAAGAACTTTATTGTAAGTTATGACATTAATATTCATACAAACATATTTTAGGGCCAACAATTATATTGAAAATCTAATTTATTACTGAGAATATATTTTTTAATCCAATTTTATATGCGTATGATTTGTATGAATCGCAGGATAGTTCATCGAATGTTATAATAATAGTTTTTATACTTTTACGTAACATTTTTAAATAACAAATGCATTAAACCATATGTTATTCGTATATGGGTATCAATATATTTAAATTGTTCACTGGATTGACTAAACTATTTTAAAAGTTTTAATATAATTATCAGTTCGTTAAATCATATATAACTTCTAATATTCCTCATATAGGATATTAATTTACACGTTGCATTAAAAATAAATACAAACAAATTGATAATTTATGAAACGTAGGTATACTATTATAATAATATAACACAAGCGAATTTGTTTTAGCTAAATATATACTTATTTAAATATGTCAAAAATGAATAAATATTAACCACTTAAAAACTCGTGTTAGTTAAGTCTAATTTTGTATGTATAAGTACTCTAATATAATAGTGTTATTATAAACACCCATTAGTACAAGTATAAACATCAATTTTTTTTTCTTTTAATCCAAATTCAATATACTAGGTACCTAGTACTAATTTGTTTTTATTTTTTCTTTTAACTTGAAAACAAATTTTAATACTATTTAAGTTTAAAATAAACACATTTGTATAGGTACCTAGTCTTAAGTATCAAACAAAATAATCTCAAATGTTAGCTACCTATTTAAATATATTATTATACAATCATATTTTACGACGATATACTGCGGTACTTGTGGTATTATGGTCTTTGATGTATAATAAAGGTTGTTGATGACTTGCAGTTGTACATCAAGGTATATTAACCATACGAATATCAAATTAATTAAAAAAATTAAAGTATATTATGTTTAAATAAATAATTCTATAATAATTTGTTAAACTTAGGATGAACGAATTATTAGAAACTATTTCAAATCATACTATAATTATGAAATCTAAATTTTAAAATTACCTATCTAGTTACTTAACAATTTATATATCTATATAAATAATAAAATCTTGTTTTTATCTCGTATTTTATTAATATTTTTCAACAATAAAGTACACACATTTTACTACGAGCAGCGAATAATGACTAATACGATATTACGATAGGGAGAGCAAACATTATGCGGTTACCTATAAAATAGGTAGGTGCAATAAACGATGACATTTCGAATGCGAAGATATTATTCTGTACGCGTTAGAAATCACAGAGTCTAACATTAGAAAATGTTCGAAATTCACTATCACGCACGTTAATCGAAAGGTGTTCGATTCAAACGAAACCCCTATGGCTGGTATATAAATATTTGTTATCGGCCAATGGATAAGAGATAAAATGTATAGAAACAACATGTTGCTATCATGCGACAACAACATTATTAACGAGTATGTATAATAATAGTTTGATCTAATTTTAGAAGTACCGACGATATTGGTACTTTTCCGACGGAAGGCATAATAATTGCATGTAACGACTACAAAATGCATCGGTTCCGATAAAGCATCATCATATTAATACGAACACACTAACACAGATACGGTTTTATCGTAATCTATTGGAGAATATAGGCGAAAAGTGAAAACGAAAATATTGAGCTACCGTACCCGGAGAGAACGGGAAAAGCTTCAAGCAGGATACCTGTTGCTGCAGACGATCAGCACATGTACCGTATACGGAGATAGTATCCACACGCACACACACACACACACACACACACACACACACACATATCATGACAATAGTAACTCACCGTTCAGCCCGTTTCATATCCGTTATTTGATTCCGGTCGTTCGGGAGGCGCACTCAAAGATACGAAATGTTTGTGTTTCTATCGAATCCGACGGGGGGGTTGGCACGCACACGCGACGGATAAAATTGTAGAGACCGAACCGAACTTTCGAAATATGTACGTATATCCGGAATCCCGATTTACGATCCGGTGGAAGGGCGCGCGGGGGACGTCGAAGACTTGTGTGTAATGAATAATAATATACTATTATTTACCTACACTAAATTATATTATTAAAAGGACACACACTTAGTACACGTAAGTCTTATTTAAATATAACAATAATATGATATGATATCGTGAGTTTAGATTTTCGTTGACACGATCGTGTGTGTATTTTATTTGTGACCGAACGTGCGCGCACACCGGAGACCGAATGCTGTCGAGTGGCGGCAGCGGTTCTCTGTTGCGTTGTAAAACGGCCGCGGCGAGAGTAGGAAAAAATACTACAGGTATTACAAACGCGATTACGGCGGGAGCGGGCCGGGGGGCGGCAACGGAGGACGGTCCGCGGCGGCGGCGACGGCGGTGGGGAGCCAGGTGATACGGCCAGGTGAACCAGGTATTTCGGTGCGTGTGTGCGCGATGTGCGCGTGCGCGCGTGTGTGTGTGTATGTGTGTGCGGTGCGTGTGTGTGTGTCTGCTGCTACGTGTATTACGGCGGCGGCGTCACTCCCCACCAGCGAAACCGGCTTTCCCCCTACCCGCGGAACCACTACCCCGTCTTTCCCACCGCAGCCGAGCCGCCGTCGTCCGGATCTTCTTCGCCGCCGCCGCCGCCGCATCGTCGTCGTCGTCGTCGTCGTCGTCGCGAGGTAGGGACTGAAAGCGGCGACCTTCAGGTGCGTATATTATCATCGTTATGACGTTTTATAATAATATAATAAGAAATATTGTATATATATACATATACAAGTACATACTACCATATGTACATTGTATAAGTACATTGTGGTTAGGTTACCAAGGAGTGTCGGTGGGAAAAAAATTGGGTTGCGGGACGACCATCGATCGCGTTATTTTAAGGAACCGTAATCGCGTTTCTCCCACTATTCACCCTTTTTTTTTTTTTAGGAGACGTCTCATCACCGAGCACGTTATTTCCTTCGAGAAGCAAACCTACCATAGGTACGCATAGGTGGGCGGTTTGCGTTTGGGCGAATTTTTAAAAAATGCAAAGTATTTGGCAAGGGCTAAAGCCTGGGACCCTCTCAAGTACCAAAATAAAAGGGTCCCAAACATTTTTAAGCTGATACACATTTTTCAGCGATTTTAAAGAATAGTTTTTCTATATTTAAAAAATCAATTTTTTTTTATTGACAAGATCAACTAAATAGTAAATACCTACAAAAGCGATATGGTAAAAAATACGCATTTCACTGTATGTATTTAACCTAATTTAGCATTTGTTTGGGCGACCTTTTTTAATATTCTGGGATGTTATCAATTAATTTTCTCTCTCATTTTGATAGCCTTGGATTGTCCACGAGTATGGTTAAAAGAGGATTGTTATTAATTTTTGTGTGTGTGATTGAATTTCAATTGAATTGAAATGATTGAAAATCAAGTTAAAATATTATTAAAATCAAAATAATATGTAAGTTACATACAAGAGTGAGTAATTAAAAATTTACATTATGTGCCATTTGATTGATATAAAATTCCCTATAGATTTTATATAGGTATTATTTTTATCTTAATCTTAACAAATATATACTCGCTCAAACACATTACTTTTATTATGTGGGTAAAAAGGTAATTCGTCCAAACGCATGACGCCCGCGTAGGTGAAGATAACTTTTTGAGGCCTGTGCCTCAACATAAATGGGTAGGTGGTGAGGTGTACTGATGTGAGGCCATGAGAATAATATGAGATTGACTTGTCATAATAGAGAATTAAATGCTAGCAAATAAAAAACCGTTGGGAAGATAGGGTACTTGTAAATTGTACAGTTTGTACTTATAAAAATAGTGGTAGTGGTAGTAGTAAAAATAAAATGCATTGGGCCTCACACACAAAAAATGTTCTACACGCTAACACACCACTGGATACGCGGACTTGGGGTGTTCAAAAGTATTGCAAGTCCATATGCGTGAGTGAGGTAAAAGTAAATTTGATCAAATTATTAAATCGTAGAAACTTACGTCATAACAATATCATGTAATATGATCGGAATCCAGCTGTCACAAAAAATAATTACATTCACACTGCGTGTACGTTCTGCATAAAATGTATTATATAAGTAAAAAATAAACATAATGAAGCCAAAGTATTCTATTAATTATTGCTTTTCCATTATTTTATAGTTTACTTATATATTATAGGCTAATACTGAAAAACTTATTTTTCTAGAATAAACATAATACTCATAAGTTATTAGAAATTCTCATTTAAACTGCAGGTAAAGAATATTGTTATTTTCCACATTAATTTGAATTGTAAATTTTATGAATGCGATGGAATAAAGATTTCCAAATGTGAATACTTCGGCAACTTAGATAATGTTATTATAATTTCATTAATATCATAAGGTGATGGCATTAGTGGATTGGATTCACTATGCTTGAACAGTATACTCGGTATAATTGAAGTGAATTTAGAAACACACAATTAAGGTGTCTAGAATAACAATATTAGTCCCTTTCCTTAGTTTATAATTCCCAATATACATAATAATTAATGGAAAAATAATGTGTACATAGGTATAATATAGGAGGTGATATATAGACAATAAAGGCGACGAATGTCAAGAATTAAGAAAAACAAATCAGGATTCTAGTGAAAGAATCTTATGATGACAACTATAATTATATTATTCATTATAACAAAATACTTATTTTATTTATTTATTTGATTAAATTATGTAAAATAATATTATATCTTATAACCTATAATATACCTACCATATTTAATACTCTATATGAACATTTTCAAAAAATAATTGTATTCTTTATATCAGTCAGTTTAATTCAGTTCGGTACCGGCCAGTTAACAATTTTTAATCATACATTAAATATATTTATATTTATATGTAAATAATATGGTGAAAAAGTCAAAGTGTATATTGTTTACTTTATGACCAGTTATAAATTAATAAATTATTCAATATAGAAAAAAAACCTGAGAAGTCGCACTGCAGCAGCTGTGTACCAAATAAATGTTGAGCATATATAATATATACCTACTACCTCGTCATTGAGTAAACGTCACTGAAATGTATGTGTTAAATATAAATTCAATGATAAATCATTACACAGAATTCTGAACAGTGACGGTGTAATATCCAATGATGGAAATCGAGGGGTACCTAAATTAACGTAGTACTATTAAACAAAAAAAAAACAATAGTAATAGTTTTGTAACATTAATTATAGTTATAATAACTAAATTAATATAATGCAATTTTAATAACAGTAGTCCGCGCGAAACGCAAAAACAATTTTTTTTTTCATTTTAGGTCGTTACTCTTAATAGCTAATACTTGGAAGTCGATTTCTGCCTTTGTATCAGCACCAATTAACTTCGGATATCTTAACATGAATTTATATATTACTATAAGACATTAATTTTTAACTTTTAAGTTCTATTACAACGAACATATTTTGAATTCCAACGGAATAGCTAAAATATTTCAAAATCGTTACTCATATACGTAAATAAACAACTTCGTCAAAATGTGAACTTCAAATGTCTAAAAAAATAATTGTGCCTATGTATTTTCGATGTTTTTAAATTTCCAAAAGAATAACTTATAAGGAACCTTGTATCACAAAATGTTTTTAAGAATAAATTTAGAAAAAATATAATATAAAAATTTAGAAAATCTCAAATACCTATAATATGATAATTGCTTGTAATTGATATTAGTCAAATTATTTTGAAAATTTAATTAATTATGTATAGTGGAATGATTCTACGTTTAATATTTTGTGGATTGCAACCATATAAAAAAATATCGTTCGAGGATAAATTGTTATTTTACGTGTATCTAACTATCCAATTATGTCAAAATTTAAAATTCAGTATGGAAACTTGTTTTGCGTAAATATTCCAGTTTCTCGTCATGTTTAGTTTTTTCAAATTATTTTAAAAAAGTACTGAAAATATTTTACTTTTGATCTCATCACGTACCAATTAGATCAAACTTCCTACCAGAAACTACTAACGAAGTTGAAGTTGAAGTATTTTTACAGTCTTCGGGACTGAAGTGATGACTGATGACAGACACACAAAATAAACACACATTACTGTAAAACCAATACACTCATCGCTATTCGCTGTGCCCAGAATCTATACAACTCAAATTAAATCAATTTAATTTAATTTAGTGAACATCAAAACAAATTCAAATATTATAGATGGATTCAAAAGTATAAACTTTAGATAATTTATATGAAACTAAAAAGCAACGTCTTAACATAGGTAATATTATAAATTCCCAATATTATAGACGTTAAAAATCGATTCTTTCCAATCCTCCATATAATATTATTTATAATAGAAGTACTTGGTATTGACCAACTTCTGTAATTAAAAATGTTTTCTTATAAATTGTAAAACTAGTTTTAGTAAACTAGCTATAGTTGAAATAAAAAAATATTATTATTGTTATATACTTTAACATGGGTCTCACATACTGTAGTTGCCTCCCGAAGTCAAAAAGGTCAATAATTCTCACACGAATTATCTCCCGTCTATATAATAATTTATAGGAGTTGCCTCCCGACGTTTTCTACGTTTCATCGTAAACGATAAGGGTCCATACATAGTTACAACTAGGGTGGTACTTGGGGGTGCTTAAGCAAATTACAGTTACGATTTCAATAAGTTCTGTAACGTGTGAACGGAGTTTTTCAAGTATATATGAAACGAATTAAAAATTGGTCGAGGACAAGACGTAGGTATGTTATAGCACCGGATTACTGACTTGTCCATTGTAAATATAAAATGGGATGTTGTTAATATAACATAAAAATAGAATTAGTGTTGGAGAAGTAGGCACCTACAGCACAAAAAACAAGGAAAATAGGTTTCAAATAATACATTTTATTCGAATTAATATTTATAAGTTATAACACATGTGTGTATCTATACTTATATGGTGTATTATAGTGAAATTGATGAACCTAATTCTATATACGAGAGGCAGAGATGCAACTATAGTGTGACAGTTTTTGGGTGGCAACTCGCAGGAAAATATAGAGAAAAAAATTTCATTTTAATATCTATTTATTTAAGTCCATACTTATTATTTTAGCTTAGGTGCGTGCCATCCCCCCTCCCAACTTTACCCTACAACTAACTGATCATCAGAGGCAACTATATATAGTGTACATTAACCTTTTTATCTATACGCTTAGGATGGGAGGCAATTCGTATATTTTGAGAGGCAACTAGTATGCCCGTTTAATATTATTGAATTTATTGTTCTTATTAACACTATTAACTTCATACACTACCGTCGGCCGTCGGGAGTGGATATATTGCAAACAATAAAGCACACTATTCGCCACTCACTTTGGTGTCTGACCTCACACATCAGTCACCTGCAGTATGAAAATGAGTAAATGCGAAATTACTTAGACACCTTTCTTATTAGTAGGTATATAAGCAATACGAAATGGCAAATGTAAATTTTAGAGAATTGTGTTTTCACGGTTTGGCCTAAGAAATCCAACCTTATATAACATGTTTGATCGACTTCAAGTGATACGCAAAAAATACGAACTACCAACAGAGCCTAGAGTTACGACTTAAATTGTATAAATAACTTTTCGAATGTCTTACACAGAGTATAGATAGTAAATATCATCAAGAAACAAACAAATCAAAAGAATAAAAGCATACTCGATGCCTTAAGCATGACATCAGAATACGTTGTAATACAATAAAAAAAATCACTGCTTAATAGTGCTCGTGGACAATTGGACAAACCACTACTCAACCGGATTTCGACTTGCATGTTATAACATATTATTACTTAAAAAGAAATAAGTAATTACAGTACATCTATATTTTTAATGAAACTTAAAAACTAAAGAATAAAAATTATTATAATAGTAGAGCGTTTATTTTACTTAACTGACGTTGGTACCAGAACTTAGTGCATTATATTTGCATTATTATAATTATCTTAGGTATAAGAAAAATGTTCAAAAATAAATTGGAGCCCAGGTAAATATTTGGATAATATTTGGTTTTAATAATTTACTAAGTATGTACTAAAGTGTATTTATATATGTTTATAAAGATTTTAATATATATGAATTTTAATAACTCTAAAGTAATTACTTTCACATAATACTGATTTTTAAACTTAAGCCTATATTTTAAATTTTTTAAATACTTTTATTACAAATCTTTATTGAATGTAATCAATAATATAAAAAAATAACAATATTAGACTTTGAAAGCCATTGTATTCAATACATCTTTAGGGTGTAAGTGCTGGAAAAAAAGGGGCGTAAAAGTAATTTATTTTTTAAATTGGCTTTAAATACACAAATATATTATTACTATAAACAATTAATAACTAATAAATAAAAAACACTTAAAAACTCATTATATCTCATATTAGGTCTCTAAACGATTTATTATACGATGTTCTAGGGTTGTAACACACTTTATGTGACAATATATGTTTTTCGGCATTCCCCAACAATTTTGATATATCAGACACATTGTAATACAATAAAAAAAAAAATCACTGCTTAATATTGCTCGTGGACAATTGGACAAACCACTACTCAATAGCGGATTTTGACTTGCGCACTACAACTGTGAAGTAAAACCAAAACCTCCAAACACTATAATATAAAATACAGATTTTTCAGTCATAGATGCATTAAGTCAAATGACTTAATACTCCTTTTTTATTATATATTGGGTATCTAATTTAAATTTATATAACGATCATAATCCTTAGATTTCCTGTCACCGTGATTTGCAGTCTAAGTATAAACTACAGTAAACTGCTTCTGGAATCAACAATCAACAATCTGCTCAGTGCTCATTTCACAAACCCGAGAAAACTAAACCAAAACGTGGCCATGCGTGACTCGAAATAAATATTATATGTACCACGTAAATTCAAAATTCTGTAAATATTTGTATGGTTTACAGTAACCATTAAAATTAAATCAAAAAATAAATCATACCCAAATCTAAAACGAAACAAAATCAAAATTTAAAATAGGAATTCTGGTTTAAGGTATAGAGAATAGTATATAACACTATAACACTAATTTGGATTCAAATTAGGTAATAATTATTTTGGTTGGTTATTTAATTAGCCTCGGATAACAATAAGTCGTTAATCTCACAAACAAAAAATAAAAAAGGTAGGTAAGTGAATGTCGCTCTGCTTTACAGTAGGCTACAAGTGGGTCATTTTAATGGATGGTATTAAATTTGATTTCAATGATATAATATCATTGTATAAGAAAAACGATTCTGAGCGAAAACGGTCAATCAGACTATGATGTTACTAAGTATATTTGATGATATTATTGTGCATAAAGTAATATATATAATATAACCTATTTACGTGGAGCCTTGTTTTAAATTTTCAATCCTAAGCTATAAAAGTTGAACATTTTATAAATTTTTAATTACAAAATAATTATTAAAATATGAATTTTATAAATTTTGTCGAAATTTTAACTTTAAATGCTTATAAAAATAAATTGTGCCTATGTATTTTTAATATTTTTCAACTACTATTAGAACGATATATCAGGAGCCTCATATTAAATTTTCATGCTTTTTAACCCAACAAATAAAATTGTATTGATATTTACAGAAAAAAAACTAAAAAAATTAAAAACTGACAACAATATCCGTAAACAGCTCAAAAAGAGTCAAATTATTATCAAAATTTTATCGTGTGTAGAAAATACTAATATAAACATTCAGTGAAATTTTCAAGTATTTACAGTTATACGTTTTTTAATTACAACAAAATAAGAAAATCGTTACATGAGAAATTGAGTGAAAATCAAATGTTGTAAAAATATGAATTTCAAACGCTCATAAAAATTTAATTTGACTTTCTTGTAGACATTTTTTTTTTTGATAAAGGTAAACAAACTTATGGACAATCTTGTATTATATTTTCAAATCTTAGATTTAAAAAAAAAAAATTTTTATGAATTCTCAACTCAAAATAATTTGCTAATTTTCGTGATTTTTCCGTATTTTGTCAAGATTTGAACTTTAAATGCTTATAAATAAAAACTCTGACTAAGGATTTTTAATTTTTTTCATTTGCCTTTGAAACAATAACCTAGGAGCCTTCTATTAAATTTTCAAGCTTCTTTTAACCAACAAATAAAATTTTATTGATATTTATAGAAAATAACTAAAAAAGTTGAAAACTAATTATGTCCGTGAACAGCTCAAAAAGAGTCAAATTATTTTCAAAATTTTATCGTGTATAGAAAATGCCAATACAAACATTCAGTGAAATTTTCAAGTATCTACGGTCATTTGTTTTTGAGTTGCACCAAAAACCAAAATCGATTTTCTCGAAAACAGATTTTGCGTAAAAATTCCCGTTTTTCCTTCATTTTTCTTTTGTTTTTCACGGCGCTTTTGAAAACTACTAGGAATTTTTTACTCTTGACCCCCAAAAGTACCAACTAGATTCACTTTCCTATCAGAAAAGTTACTATTGAAGAAAATCCAAGCACTTTTACTGTCCTAGATGATTAAGCATTAAAAAACGATAAATACAAAAACGATTATATAGTTCAGAATTTAGAAATTGCGGTCTGAGATGCGGACGTTTTACTCATTTAAAACAAAAGAAAATATTGGACAATTAACTGACATTAAATATATAAATTAAATTTATATTACGATTATTTAAATTGTATACAATTTATGAATATAACATCTAAGTAGGTATAGGGCATATAGGGTATAGGGTATAGCCGTATAGGCTACTTCTATAAAATATTAATACCATTACTGATAATATAGATCAGCGTTTCTCGACCTGTGGTACGCGGAAAGCTCATAGTTGGTACGCTAAGAACATCTCCCTTTATAAAAAAAAATGGAATGATCCGTTCACATTAGAAATTATTTTGTATATTTGATATATTTTATAATAATATAAATAATATTTTTACATATTTAATATACTTTTGATGCATTAAATGCTTATATTATTATCATCATTTTGTAGTTCCTGATAAAATAAAATTCTGACTACATGTAAAATAAAATTTTTGATAAGCAAAAAACCGTTGTTTGGTCAAGTGGTACATGAAAATTGTCAAACTGTGTAAGTGCGGTATGCGGATATAAAAAGGTTGAGAACCGCTGATACTGAACAATGTTGTAAGTACTTACAAATTGTCTAGTCCCTCAAATTTTTATTTGTCGGCATACGAATTTGCACTATGTTAGCAAATATAGGTACCACGGTTATCTACACGTGTAATATATAACTGTGATAGGTACTGTCATATTATATGTGCACATTTCGTACGCCTTATTGATGCAAAAGGGAGAAAGTAAACCACTCTGCTGTAAAGTAGGTGTCGAGTGTACCTCGTCATAAATTAGATCATTGTAATATATATGTTCAATTTAAATGCAATAGTTAATTGTATTTGCATTAAATTACATAGGATTTATTCAACTTAAACTTTAAACAAAAATGACATAATTTGCACCGAAATTAATATTTCATATAAATAGTCGATCTTATGAAAAATTGTCAAACTGTGTAAGTGCGGTATGCGGATATAAAAAGGTTGAGAACCGCTGATACTGAACAATGTTGTAAGTACTTACAAATTGTCTAGTCCCTCAAATTTTTATTTGTCGGCATACGAATTTGCACTATGTTAGCAAATATAGGTACCACGGTTATCTACACGTGTAATATATAACTGTGATAGGTACTGTCATATTATATGTGCACATTTTGTACGCCTTATTGATGCAAAAGGGAGAAAGTAAACCACTCTGCTGTAAAGTAGGTGTCGAGTGTACCTCGTCATAAATTAGATCATTGTAATATATATGTTCAATTTAAATGCAATAGTTAATTGTATTTGCATTAAATTACATAGAATTTATTCAACTTAAACTTTAAACAAAAATGACATAATTTGCACCGAAATTAATATTTTATATAAATAGTCGATCTTATGAAAAATTGTCAATAATAAATTGTTAAAATATAATATACATACACGGATACAATTAATAATATTATAATTTGAATAGATCAGTTGATTTTTTCGATCTTATAAAAATTATCAACTATAAATTGTTAAATTATAATGTATAGTTCTAAATTGAATATCTGTTATTTAATATCTATTAAGCGTGGCACATAGGTATCTAACCTAACCTAGGATTTTGGCACTTTCGTACGATACAACTTTTTGGTGTTTATGCCTTTCACCGGATAATTTCATAGGCCTGCTGCATTAACGAGTAAAAAGTTACAGTTAAGTTTAAAAAGTTAATTTAATTTTAACGTTTTAACTTAATTAGTTACTTTTGGCTTTTCATCAATTTAACTGTTAATTTACTAAATTTCTTTTTTAATTAACGTGAAATTAAAGAATTCATTTTTCATTTTAAGAAGTAAGTTGAGTTAATTCATTTTGTTTTTAATTTAATTATATTTCACTATTTCAGTCTATTTCGTTTTCATGTCAAAAAATATTTACCGTGAATTGTTTAAAGTTAAAAATGTATATCATTCGAATCTAATAACTTATATGTATAAAGTATAAACAAATAAACTTTTTTTAAACTTAATAAAAAATTAACAAAAAGTGTGTTTTAACTTAACTTAACTGAGTAAAAAAAATTCATCAACTGGCTTAGCTTTGGCAGTAGGTAAAGTTATAATAAAAGAACCATATAAATATATTCAAATTATTCGTTTATCCTATAGGATTATATTAGGATAATATGCGCTGTAGGATATTAAGTTGGTCTAGAAAGCATAACATTTCAATTACTATGGCGTGGTACTCGAATTAAAGCGGTGTATCATACAAACTGTCGTAAAAATGGTTTTTAGGTCAAAACGCCTAGAAACGAGAGAAATGAACCGTGTTTTTTTTTTTGTACGCTCATTTCAATGAGCGTAATATACATTGTCGAGTGAGTAAAAAGAAAAAATGAAAAAAATAAATATCATAAACGCCATTGTTTTCATTTTTTCATTTAACTTGCGAATGACAAGTGTACACGATCGTATATTTTTATAAATAATGTCAATGATGTTTATACGTATACCGATTTTTTTTTATTGGATTGTGTTTTGACATTGTTTTGGCCTCAATACGTCTTATCATGAGCATATTATAGTGTATCGTCGTATAGGGACTCACACCACGTCGTATATTTCCATTTTCAACTTGAAGTTTTACCAAATCCTCATCCAGTGTA
The DNA here is from genome assembly GCA_008086715.1 of Sitobion miscanthi. NCBI lineage: Eukaryota > Metazoa > Arthropoda > Insecta > Hemiptera > Aphididae > Sitobion > Sitobion miscanthi. The sequence goes on along the minus strand of CM017805.1, from coordinate 28,206,011 downwards.
CGTAAATCATAAATTGAAAAACCACAATAATCTTGGGTCTTCATAAATCTGAAACAGAAATAACATACAGTGAAACTATTCAATATCACCACAAATTCTCATTTTGGCAAAAAAAAAATCGTATTATATAAACAGCGTTAAATAGAATTAAATAAATGCGGTTTTAATTTGGTTAGGTTCTCAAAAATATGTCGTTGAACTGAAAATGTTGTTGAATGGAAGTCCATATTGTATGGAAGTATTGATTTAGCCCCCCCTCCCCACCCCCCGAATATTAACCCTAGTTGCACCTATGTGTAGGAGTAAGTTTTATTAATTTAAATTAACTAAATACCTAGCCCTATACGGCTATATATACTCATATGCATGTATTTAATTATTACACTACATACATCGATAATACATTATATTATTCATAATTATACAGGGTGACGATAGTGATAACTTGGGCTGGGAATGTAATGCCCTATAAACCCCTAAAATGCCCTAAAAATTTTAAATAATGCACTAAAAAAATGCAGGTCAGTTGTTTTTATTTTTTGTAAATTCTAAATAATATTTGATTAAATTAATTAAATTTAAATAAAAGTGATTAAAATAATTTGACTAGGCTAAATTTTTTTCAATAACACCGTTCCGTTGGTAGAAAAAATATTTTGGCCAACCTCTTGTACAAACGCACGCAAATACGCAATCGACTCGCCGATGAACATTTTGCTTTCGACATTTCAAATTAAACAATTGAAACCAAATGCACGCGTGTTACGACTTACGACAAAAAACTTGTAATGAACGGTATCGTCAGCTGATGTCAGTATCGATTTTATTGCTCTTGACAGATTATTAAACAGATTGATATATTACAGTGGTTCTAAATAATAGGTATACTTTGACAACGCCGCCAAACGCAAACTCGTTAAGTATATAAGTTTTTATAATATAATTGTATTGTCCAATACGAGTATCTAAGAATACGAGATACGAGTACCTAATCACTTTATTGTTTGTTTTACAAAAAAAATATATATAAATTCATATAAAACTCGAGTTAGCGTGTAAAATCTTAAAATAAAATTTAAAGTTTGAATATTGGGTCCAAAAACTCCAATAATGCCCTAAAAAATGAAGAAAACGACGTTAAAATCAAAAATGCAAAATAAATTTATAATTATTCTCCTTCAAAAGTACATGTTACGGATTTATGACCAGACGAGCATCGTACAGCAACCTCTGGAAAAAATGAAAAGTGCATCGAAATCCCAGCCCTAGTGATGACTGACGAGTGTCAGTATTACAAATATATACATTATACACATTATTATTATTATTTCGTATGGCTTAAATATAATAACATTCACGATTTAACATAACATCCATATAAAATAAGTAAAGTGAATAAATAAATGATAACAGATGAGAATATAATTAATATGTTGATTAGCAACAAGGTTTATAGATTATCCAGCTATAAACCTTGGACTAGCAATGGATGTGTATGTTGGACATCTTCTTATAGATCTTTTGCATTTTTTCGTCCAGGGAACTTAACTATTACACTGCGTAGTATTATGTGGCTCTGTGAAGTTCTTTCATTCCTCTTTGCATATAATCACCGAATATTTATCAGTGATGTGTAGAACCCGGAATATAGCATTTGTATATTTGTACCATAGATAATAAAAGAATGGATAGCCCATGATATCTTATCACACGTGCATGAACGTTACAAGGGGTCTTATAATAAAATAATGATAAAACCCCTTGCTAAGCGAGAAACACTATATAAAAGCAGTCTGTCTCTCATCCACATTCTGGCACGAAAACCCCTCGTACATAATTAATATAAGAATGGCCTATCCATCCTTTTATTATCTATGATTTGTACTAAGTGTACGCACGTCTAGGGGGTTTTAAAATGTCCATGGTTCATTTAACACCAAATTTTATATTGCATATTTAGAGGATTATTCCTTTTTTGTTCATGACTGCATATAACATATTCATATTTAATAGGGTTTTAATAAATTAGTTATTTTAATTTAAGATAAATACATATGTTAGTAATTTTAAAGAGAAAAAAAATCGTTGACAGTGTCTCCTAGAAGAATATTGTTAAAATATTGTCATTTTTGCAACACTTCGTGAGATCGAATCACTTATAGATGGACGGTTTTTAAGAGAAAGGGCTTGGGTCTTAATTTATATTATAATTTATTGTATATCATAAATTATTATTGTTATTAACTTATAAGTCAGTCCCTTAAGGCGATCGAGTGAATAGAATCATTGTATAATAATAGCTTAATATATATTTTGAAAATGTCATCGTGTATAATAATATAGTGTATATTAAAAGTAATTGAGTATATTATATAAATACGAAATTCTAAAAAGTTTCAAGTCACCACGATAAATATGTTTTGAAATTCGAACTGCAAATGCCTATAGGTATATTTTCGATATTTTTAAATTGCTGTAAGAATAATTAAAGTGCAACCTTGTATGACGTTTTTAAGTTTTGGGTACCTATTCAATTTGAAAAATATTTAGTAAAAATAATCTTGAAATTCTGATATTTAAACTAAAATTTATTTAGACCTAAAATATTAAGAAATTTAATCTTGTCTATAAGAGTATTATATTAACTACACACTTTTAGTGAACATGTAACCATCTACGGATATTTCTTTTTGAATAAAAACTGATTTTGTGTAAATATATATTCATATTGTTTTTTTTTAATATATCCTATTATTTTGAAAAGTACTCAAAATTTTTGCTTTCGACCAGACTCATTTACCAACTAGATCCAATTTTTATCAAAAAACACTATCAAAGTAGAATAGTGAAGTATTTTTATTGAATCTAAAATGTTAAACGTGATGTTAGACATCACACATTATATGTTGTGAACTTGTGAATTGTATATAAATCGCTACCTATAACATCATTAACTATATTTTATATTTAAAAATATTTTAACACTTAGCAAATAGATTTCCAGAAAACCATTTTATTTTGATATGATTCAGTTATAAAAAAATTATACTACTTCAAATTATATACTTTTTATAAGCTTTACAGTTGATACAATTATTACATTATATAGCTTTTATGCACATAGGTATAAGCGCACTTATTGATTATAATTATACCTACTGTATTTAGTATATAAACCAATTAATAAATATCGAACTAATATAATTATTATTACTTTTCTAAAATATATTTAGTAGTCATAACTCTCTTGATATATATGTACAGATTTTTAATACCTGCATAAGTACTACAAATTTTTTTTTACTATCCATTTAACATTTTAATAGGAAAACTATTTTAATTCATATACTTTTATAATATTTTGTTAATAATTATATATATATGTTAGATATATCTCATTGTTGAAAGATAGTATACATTATATTATACACATTTGTAAACGTTTTCAAAATGTAAAAATAAATAAATCCTTCAAATCGTATAAAAGAAAACCATGAAATTCTTTCGAGACAGATCGAGAATATCACGCTTTGGTTTGTATAATTAATTATAAAATATACAGTTTTATGTATCAGTTAAAAGTCAATATCAAAACAATAATACTACAAAAGTACGAAACCAGGTCGATCAGTAAAAAACTAGTTTGTATCGCATAATAGTCTTGCTGACGGTAATGTTACCTACAAATGGCTTTCATAAACACACTGCTCCGTTACACGATTTTTATGTTAACTAGTAAAAAATATCACCATTACCTACCTATGTTTTATAAACTCAACAATTATATATTGTTTTAAAAAAAAACCAGTGTAAATTCTAATGACGGTTAAAATAGTTTAAGTATATTATTATTAATTATTGAGTACCTACAGCGAGTGTTCAAAATTAATATGCACTGGTTCGCTCTTTTAAATTATTGTAAGTATCGGTTATCATATTTTTTTTCATATTATAATAACAAATATCATGTATCCAGTGCATGGAACACAGTTTATAAATTGTTGGATTGAGCTCCTCTACTTAATAATTCTCAATTTGAGCACTGATGATACACCGTACCATATAATATGTTACTTATATTATATTACTTTATTAGTTGTAGGCAACCAAAATTAAGGTTCTCTCGTGATTTATTGTTTAATTTTTTTTTATACAATATCTTATAAACTTTATACCTATAACTGTACCCGACTGTGCAATAATAGTCTTACAATGAGTTGGTACCACCAGCGATATTATTTTTTTTACCTGTTGAAAGCCCATTGTGATTCTCTGTCGTATAATAGCAAAATAAATCTATGATTTTCATTATAATCATTATGTTATAATATACTGACTGACGAGTGCCGATAAAACAATATTATTTCGATAATTGGGTACCCATTATCAAGATTGTGGCGTGTCTACGACAAGACTATTATTAGAAGAATAGAATTAAAAATGTTCTAGGATATAAAGATTTCTTGTTTTAACATTTCACAACACTACAACAACGTGTTTATATATTATACACTTGTACCTATATATATTGTATATTTAGACATAAGACAGCAATGGTGGCGGCATTACCTAATTACACATTTACAAATTAGGTATCATTATACTGCAGGGATCAGCGTCTATACGTACCAAAAGTACGTCGAGTACTGGACAAGTAGGTAATTATAGGTAAACTGTGAACCGTAAAGGTAACTTATCAATATATATTATATTAAAGTAGACCTTTAGGCAAGCCTGGGCAAAAACCAGTTACAAAGTTAAAGGTAAGTTAATAATAACTATCGAACTTGACTTTTTTAAATTTAATTTTAGTCTAACTGATTTTTTTTTTTATATATAAACTCAATAAATAACGAGTTACTTTTAATCAAATCCAAACTTCGTTAGTTTGTAAATAATTAAATAATAAAAACAATACAATTATTATTGATAATGCATATTGCATTGACATTTACTATTTATTATTTTAAACCATTTACTGATTATTTAAGTATTAAAAAAAAAATTAGAATAACTGTTCACTTTAAACTTTTTAAAATGTTTCCTATCAACTTAACTTAATTTAACGCAATTAAAAATTATCATTAAATTGGCCAGCGTTGCCTGTAGGTATATAATTTAAGCATGCGGATATAACTATTAAATAGTTATTGTTAAAAGTCAAAACAATTTCTTATACCTATAAGAAACTGGTAAGTATACTGAACATTGATAGTAATGCGTGTAATAAAAACAAAAAAAGAAGGTTAAAAATGACCTGCAAATTTTAATTTACTTTAATATTATTATTTTAAAATTATACTGTGCCTACCTACATAGGATATTAGAGATTCGTGACGATTATAAAACGTAAATTGTCGTTCTTCAACCGTAACCAAGCAATAAGTAATAATCAATAAAGCTTGTATAATTATTGATTACAAATAAATTAATTATTATAATTTATATTCCTATACTTTAATAAAAATAGGCACTTTAAACGAAGAAACCTTGTATTTTTTTTTAAGTATAAATTAGTATTATAATTAAATGTCTACCTGGGCAACATTTCAATAGAAAATTAAAAAGAGAATAAAATAAAAATATTTTTTTATAATAATTAAGATGTACCATACGCGTACAATGTGTGTATAATTATACAACATATCAATAAATGTTGTGTCCTATATATTCTAAAATAATACGAACTACTTTATTGCCCATTGTTTTTTGCAAAAGTATAGATCATTAAAAAGTTTAACTGATTTATCAATTTTATCAATCCAAAACTAAATACGAATGCACATGAACAAGTTGGACATGTGAATAACTCAGTCATTTTATCTGGTAACATATAGTCAACAGCATAGGTAGCCTTAGATGTGCTGCAGGTATCAAATTATATCAAAATAACAAGTATCTACCTGAAGTACCTAGGTAAGTGGTCAATAAGTATATTTATAAAACATAAATCAAAATTTAGTATGATATTAGCTGCAGGAAAGAAGTATAACGCGTTAATTCGACAAAAACTAAGTAAGTATAATTAAATACTTAAACTTTCAGAGACAAGTACGATGAATTTTATTAGGTATAAATGTATACTAAAAATAATATTAGCTAAATATCATAAGACATAAAATATATATAACTAAACAGGTAACTTAATAAAATAAAAATATATGTGTGGAAAATTAAAAGGAATTTCCAAAAAAAATAAGTTTTTACAATTTATCATGAATCCATAAAAATTCATAAAGTATACAACAAGCATTTAGCATATATTATATTTTTATTCTGTTGGAAACCTAATGTCCGTCTTGGAGGATTCACCCAATCGTAGAATTAGTAAATTCGAGGACTTTTCTTTGTTAGGTACAATATGATATACGAGTGTAGGACTATACTATATATTTATGTCAATAAATACCTACGTAAAGTAAATTAAGACTTATTCTAGCGAGGAATCCACATTTCCGAAAACGAGTGATTAAAAATTATTGATTATATGATTATTTCTGCATGAAAAAACCTCAGCAGTTATGCCTTTAGACATAGAAAATCAAAACTTGTCAAGGGCAATAGTTTTTAATTAATAACAATTATTTAATCTTAATAATTAAAATAACGCGGGTAGTACATGTTGGACACTGCTCAATGCAAGCCAGTGTTTATAATTACTATACATTTTAAAGTAAGATAGGTCATAATAATTATCATCATTGCATTCCGAAAAAAAACATGGGTTGCTATAAAATAATAATTTTAGAAAGTTTTCAAGACTGAGCACTAAAGTGCCCAACAATTTTTGAGAAATTTTATTTCATATTATAGAATATGTTAATATATTAATTATTATATCGTTACCTTTATAGTTTGTTCGAATAATTGTGAGGTCTTATACACATATAACTAAACATTTTTAGATAAACTTTTATACAAAAATCACCAAACTGTGAATAATAATACAATGATATTCCGCAATAAGTGACAAAAATATTCCAAGTATCAAGTGTAAAATTGTCATAGTACCTACTAAATCTAACGACATAATGCTTACCAACTACCAAGTATAATAAATTATTACGCATGTTGGTATTATGCGGCAAACAGTTGGTAGTACGATCTTACAACTACAGTTCGTAATAATTATTCTTATCATGAACTGTTAAAACTTATTAAAAATAAATGAGATATTATTTAAACTATGCTATCAGTGGTAGATCTTAAAATATTTATAATACATTCAAACTCGAATTATTTTATAACCAGTTACGATTAACGATAGGTAGGTTTATGTTGTGTGTACAAGAATACATTTTACAGACTACTTTTTCACTTTATATATTATAGGTAGTAAAATAGGTACATAAAAACTATACATATATAACTTAATTAAATTTTAATGCACATAATTAATTATAAATTAGTTAGGTACCAGTTATATATAGTATACTTACTGATGATATAAGTAATTATATAAAAATCTAAATTAATAAATATTACAAGAATACAAGAAAACTATAACATTCGTTAGATACATTACACTTGTATAAACTGGAAACTGGAAACTGGAAACACGAAATTCCGCACGTGCAGAGGTATAGTTGTTTTTGTGACTTTATTTTATTATTTCATTAATTTTAGTTAGCAAACTAATTGAATAAGTATCAAAAAATAATTTTTTTTAGGATAAAACTCCAATCTAATTAATAAGGACCCACTGCAATACGATAGAATCAATATTCATCAATTTTTATTAAATGTATAGTACAAATAGTAAGTACCTACCATAAATTTAGCACTATACAGCAGATGACATGATATTATAATGAACAGTCGGGTCTCATTAATTCGAACCTCGATAACTTGAATGTTTTGCCCCTTGAAGTGTTTTTAAGTTGGGTTTGAGGTATATAACTCGAAAAATATTTAAATCGAGTTTATTTTTATTCTCCTTGAGATACGAGTTATCGAGACTCGACTGCATGTAGGTTATACAGGTATACAGGCATACAATAGTATATAAAATTTACACTATATAGATTGGTACTTTTCATATAAAAAAGTGGGTAAGTGGATGTCGCTCTGCGGTACAGTAGGTATGGGTCATTGTAATGGATGGTGTTCAATTTGAATTCAATGATATAATATCATTGTATAAGGAAAACGATTCTGAAGGAAAAAGTCTATAATATTACTAAGTATTTTTGTTGAAATTATTGTAAATAAAGTAATTTATATATTATAACCTATTTACAAGGAACCTTGTTGCTTTAAATTTTCAATCCTTAGCTATAAAAGTTGAACATTTTATAAATGTTTAAGTACAAAATAATTATTAAACTTTAAATTTGATACATTTTGTTAAAATTCCAACACTAAATGCTTATAAAAGAAAATTGTGCCTATATATTTTTAATATTTTTCAACTGCTATTAGAACGATATATCAGTAGCCTTTTATTCAATTGTCATGGTTTTTTACCCAACAAATAAATTGAATTGATATTTATACAAAAAAAAACTAAAAAAATTGAAAACTGACAATATCCGTAAACCACTCAAAAAGAGTCAAAATTTTTTCAAAATATTATGGTGTATAGAAAATGAGAATATAAACATTCAGTGAAATTTTCAAGTATCTACAGTCATTCGTTTTTTAATTACAACAACATAAGAAAATCGTTACATGAGAAATCGAGTGAATACCAAATGTTGTAAAAATACGAATTTCAAACGCTCATAAAAATTTAATTTGATTTGCTTGTGGACATTTTTTTTGATAAAGGTAGACAAACTTATGAATAATCTTTTATTAAATTTTCAAATCTTAGATTTAAAAAGAAAAATTTTTATAAATTCTTATCTCAAAATAATTTGAACTTTAAATGTTTATAAAAAAAACTGTGACTAAGGATTTTTAATAGTTTTTAAATCTCATTGTAACAATATAGTAGGTGCTTTGTATTAAATTTGTAAGCTTTTTTACACAATATATAAAGTTTTATATTCATAGAAAAAAAACCTAAGTAAGTTAGAAACTGAGTATATCCGTAAACACCTCAAAACAAATCAAAAGGAATTTTAAATTTTGACCTCCCAAAAGTACAAACAAGATACACTTTACCATTGAACAAGATACTGAAGTTGAAAATCGAAGCATTATTTCGACTACTAATCAGTAATCGTGTACACAAACACAATAATAAAAAAATAAAAACACACACATCACTGTAAAACCAATACATTCATCGCTCCGCTCAAAATCTAAAAAATTAGTAATTTACTTTCAATCCATAATATACATTTTTGGCACAATCAAATCGCATGTCTATATATTACATAATATTAATTATTACTTATATTGCATAACATTATTTCATAATTACTGAATATTAGTCTAGGTAATTTATCAGCCAATACCATTGTACCGTAGATCAGTTTGATATAAATATAGGTCCACAATATAAGTAACTAAAAATTAATCTAAATATTTTGAAAATTGCATTGGTAATGTACCTAATAATATTAAATAGAAAATTAACCCTTAAATGCATGTATAAATAATAATATAGTAAATTTACATTGTTTTGTATTTTTTAGATTTTTTGGTTTCTATCATAAAAACGTATGAGAAACTTTATACCTATATTAATAATTCATCAAACCATAGATATTAAAATTCATAATTTTCAATTTTTCGTGTTTTTGACGAATATTGTCAATATTTAACTTTAAACGGCTATAAAAAAGAATTGTGAATATGTTTTTAGTTGTCACTGAATCTTGTTTTACAAAGTTTTTTAGTCAAAAACGAAATTGGTATCATGCATAAATCGGAAATAAAATAATAAGTGAACAATTTTAAATATCACAAAAAGAGGCAAAATATTTTAAAGATTATATAATAATATTATTATCATGTCTAGAAAATGCAAATATAAATATTTGGTGAAAATTTCAAGTCTCTACATTTGAATTACAACAAAAAAACAAAATTGATTTTGTCGAAAACTGGTTTTGAATAAAACACGAGTATTTTCATGATTTGTACAGCTCCTATAGGTGTTGCAGACACACAAAAAATGTATAAAAACATACTCACACACACACATCGAAAAGCCAATAAATTAATCGCTCCGCTCAGAATCTAAAAAAAAAATACCAAATACATTCATTACTATCCGTTCGCAGTCTACAATGTAAAAATCTTGAAAAATTACTCCGATCATTATAGATTCACCGACTACAAGTTTGGACATAAGTGAATCACTATAACAGGTGGCAGTTGATTTTATATGGTTCTTATAATTTTATATCATTATATAGGAGTAAAACCGCAAAAAATAATAAATTAAAATAAATAATAGTATTTTTTTTTAAAGTTCATTGTTATTATTATTTTAAATTCACCTAAAAAGTACAAATATTAGGTTATTTCTGTATAGCAAAACAAATTTACTCCAATTACACTCAAGCTCAATGGAATAATATTTATAAGTAGTATAGGAATGCTTATAAATTATTTAGACGAATCAAAATCGTTAAATAAATAGCTACCATAATTATAAATATAAAATAAGTAAATTAATAGAAAGCTATAGAATTAACAACTTAACAATCATAAATATTATTGAATAATTAAGCATATATTTTTATTTAGATATCTTGAGTTAAAATTTATCCATTTTTGATTAGTTCTATACAATTTTAATTAAATATTAGTTTTTTCAAAACATTAGATAAACACCTATCAAACAATATAAATATAGATTTATTCATTTTTTTACAATACATTTTAGATTCTGAGTGGAACGATGAATGTATTGATTTTACAATGATGTGTGTTTTTATATTTTTTTTTATTTTTTTTTTGTGTCTGTGTACACGATAAATAGTCGAAATAATGCTTCGATTTTCAACTTCAGTATCTTTTTCGATTGGAAAGTGAATATCGTTGGTGCATTGAGGAGGTCAAAATTAATAATTCCCAATAATTTTCAAAAGCGCCAAGAAAAACAAAAGAAAAATTAAGGAAAAACGGGACTTTTTACGCAAAATCGATTTTTCACAAAACTGAATTTGGTTTTTGTTGTAACTTTAAAACAAATGACCGTAGATAGATGAAATTTTCACTGGTTGTTTATATTTTCATTTTCTATACATCATAACATTTTCCAAATATTTTGAGCTGTTTACAGACATTGTCAGTTTCCATTTTTTTTAGTTTTTTTTTCTATAAATATCAATAAAATTTTATCTGTCGAGTAAAAAAGCTTGAAAATTTAATAGAAGGCTCCTAGGTTATTGTTTCAAAGGCAGATGAAAAAAATTAAAAATCCTTCGTCACAGTTTTTATTTATAAGCATTTAAAGTTCAAATATTGACAAAATACGGAAAAATCACGAAAATAAGCAAATTATTTTGAGTTGAATATTCATAAATATTTTTCTTTTTAAATCTAAGATTTGAAAATGTAATACAAGATAACCCATAAGTTTGCCTACCTTTATCAAAAAAAAAAAAATGTCTACAAGCAAATCAAATTAAATTTTTATGAGCGTTTGAAATTCGTATTTTTACAACATTTGGTATTCACTCGATTTCTCATGTAACGATTTTCTTATTTTGTTGTAATTAAAAAACGAATGACTGTAGATACTTGAAAATTTTACTGAACGTTTATATTAGCATTTTATATACACGACAAAATTTTGAAAATAATTTGACGCTTTTTGAGCTGTTTACGGACATTGTCAGTTTTCAATTTTTTTAGTTTTTTTTTCTATAAATATCAATAAAATTTTATTTGTTGGAAAAAAAGCGTGAAAATGTAATACAAGACTCTTGATATATTTTTACAATAGCAGTTGAAAAATATTAAAAATACATAGGCACAATTTTTTTGTTTAAGCATTTAAAGTTAAAATTTCGACAAAATTTATAAAATTCATATTTTAATAATTATTTTGTAATTAAAAATTTATAAAATGTTCAACTTTTATAGCTTAGGATTGAAAATTTAAAACAAGGCTCCACATAAATAGGTTATATTATATATATTACTTTATGCACAATAATATCATCAAATATACTTAGTAACATTATAGTCTGACTGACCGTTTTCGCTCAGAATCGTTTTTTTTATACAATGATATTATATCATTGAATTCAAATTTAACACCATCCATTACAGTGACCCACTTGTAACCTACTATACAGCAGAGCGACATCCACTTACCCACCTTTTTAGGTATAATCATAATACACTACCTGGTCAATAACTAATAAGTAAATTTGATGAAAGTAACAACAGGCATATATTTTTATATAGATATCTTGGATTAAAATCTATCCATTTTTGATTAGTTTTATAAAATCTTAATTAAATATTAGTTAATTTTTTTAAACATTAGATTAACACTTATGAAACAATATAAATATATATATTTTTTTTATTATAAATATTTATGTACAATCATTACTAATAAGTAAATATGATGAAAGTAACAACAGTATTTAACACGATTAGAGCAAATAACATTGTATTTTAAATAAAAGTATAACGGCATTGCCAAATAAATAAATAGTGATGTATTTCCTAATAACATGTTATGAATTTAAAACTACCTTATAGGTTATAGGAACATTATTTCTGACCGTATTAATTTAGTTGAAGGTCTTTCATGCATTTTCTTTCAATTTTCTTCGGATACATAATTTTTTTACGTAAAACATGAACATGAACGGGCATACAAATGTACGTGTGAAAAAAGAAAGAAAATGAGAAAATATTACTTTGCACACTCTCGTTTTGTCCTTCGATTATATTGAGCAAATATTCATGACAGACATAATATTATTTCTACTCACAGGAATGAAGAATGTACTTATGTACCCATACAAGTACACACTAAATTATTCAATCGCAGACTGAAGATATTACCAACAAATTAATAACTCGTTAAGATTATAATAATATTAAGTTATACAGCGACATTTTTCCTGAAAAATGTTTAGGTATCTACCTATTATACTATACCTATGGGCTATGACGTCCAACTAATATCAGAAAAAATAACTAACAATATTGTAAGCAATAATCGTTATACTAATTATGTGTAAAAATTGAGAAATGTAAAAAAATAATTTACCTACTATATTTTCTAGTTATTCGGTTTTTTAACTGTAAAAAGTAACAATACAATTTGTATGGTCAAGTATTGCTTAGAAACTTAGCTGAAAAATGTTAGTAAGAAAATCATTTTAATATATAAATTCAACAAGTACCTATTATTTAAAATTCAATGTAAATAAGATGTATCCAGATTTTTTGAACAGTTATATTTTAACTATAAGTAGAACTATAACTATTGTAATTAATATATTAATTTAAAATATATTTAATATAATTTATACATCAAGTCGTTTATTGTAACTTAACAACTTAGAATGTTTCAAATTTTACAAATAGTTAAAAAACAACATTTATTCTTCAGATAATATCATACTATCTATAGTTATATTACTTTTACATAACTAGTAGAACATAATCCAAAATACAACATTAGTACATTACATTTTACATGCATAAAAATGTGTTTATTTAAAAAAATAAAAACATTGATTGAATTTGAATTTTGTATAATGCTATTCACTAGAAACATTTTTAAAATTTTTTTTTTAATGTATTTATTTAGTTAAAATAATTAAACAACTTAAATATATTTAATTGCGGGTACCTTATTCATCTTTAGTCTTTACTATTGCATTGGACAAAAAAAAAACAAAAAACAAAAATATGTTTTTCAAACATGTCAATTGACGGAATTTAATAAAAAATACTGGAAAATGAACTAAAAAAGGAAAGTATGACAAAAAAATGCAAAACAAAAGTTTCATTATTCGTATAGTTACATAATTCAAATTATGTACTTACAAAGCTACGTTTCAAAATCACCAAAAAAATGCACTTTCCTAAAAATTCACAGCCCTATAGTTATTACTCTTGTTTTCTACAAAACCCTTTCCAATTCAATTTCCTCTTTGAAATAATCAACACAAAAAATTCCAAAACTCGCCTATCATCGTACAGTCAGTATATTCATTGGAGCAAACAGGATCTAAAATCAATAAAATATTAAAAACCATCAGAATTGAAAACAAAATTTGTTTTTTTAAATTAATAATATTATAGAATAAATAGTTGTTATGGGAAAGTAGGCTTAAAATTGAGTTGGAAATATTTATATCACAGGGCATTATTTTTAACTGGGGGAAAATATTTTTCAGGAATGTGTTTTCTAGAAATCATTATATATTTAAACAACAATATTATTAAGTTAAATTATTGTAAAAATAAAATTTGTTGATTAATTTGCTACTCTGTATTATAGTCGTGTACAGAATACATATACATTAGAAAAGTATTCAAATGTCAGAGTCGTGATATATTATATTCTAATATGACGAACAAAACTTTATTTTCTCATTCTTTCTATTTCAAACTTGTTCTTCGGTATATTTAGGACAGTCGATCGCCATAATATTATGTAACTAATCAAAAGATTTTCTTTATACATGTCACAGTAAACCAGCGCTGCAGGTTTCTGTTTATAAATGCTTATACAATATTTGTTTACCTATATTGTTATTTTTTTTATATATATATTTATTTTCACTTTAGAAGATAATATTATACAGTAAGCACACAACCGGAAATATAAATAGTGATTGCTTTTAGCCTATGTATTTGTTCAAATAAAATATTATATGTTTAAATAATATTTCTTATTGAACTAAAATAGATAAATAATAGTATGGGCGTAATAATATTACTAAATAAATATGTAAAAACTGCAAGTACTTATAGTATAATATAGTGTGTAAATTAATAACTTAATCAGTGGTGTCTATAACTACAATAACTAATAAGTAATATTAGGTATTAGTTATAACTATATATTTGAATTAATTGTGGTTGAAACCATATCAAACAAATAAGGATATTTAGAACATAACACACCCGCTTCATCTATGAATCAGATCTTACTAATTTTATAAGTAACTATGTCTACTAATAATAATTATGATTTCAGCGCAATAATTGTTTTTTTAATAGTTCAGTACCTATGTGCAACATGTGCAGTAGGCATAAAAGTGCACCACTTATTCAACAGGTAGGTTACCTTGTTGTCTTAGAAACTTTGATATTTATTTTATCAAATGAAAACTCAAGTGTACTTAAAGTAATTATATAATTTAAAGTAAGTAGGTATGTTGGCATGTTGCTAAAATAGGCCGGTGATGCCTACATCCATAATTTATTTTTGAAAAATCTCTTCGAGTGTAATTCCTATAAACAAAGATTAGATATTATTATAATGTAAGTGTCCCTACGGGGCTGTATAATAATAGTGTTACAAATATTTGTAAACTGTCATATTTAAAAATAAATTTAATTGGCACTTATTGGTACACTGTAATCTGTTGTCGATGTAGTAAGTTCTGTAGCTTTATAATAATTATTGTTTATTATTGTATATTATGTTATAAATTAAAATGCGTTTGAGTTATTCACAACGTCGACCCATTGTTGGTTGTAAATTATTATGATAAATCAAAACTAAATATTACACTCGGTCTAAATGTTCATAACATTATGTATGTAAAAACTAAAATGTCTACATAATATATTAACCAATGGCTATACATTATAAAAATGGAATAATGTGACACGACATTTTGATCCAATAGATTATGTAAGAAAAAATTTAATTCATAATAACTAACAAGGGTTAACGTTTGCATATTCATAAAGTTGAATGTTCGACTGTATTTCCTATTCAAATATCAAATAGGTACCTACCTAGTTTAAAATTGCAATACAACTGATAACTGACAAGCAATATTCAATGTGTTTTTAATATTTTGTACATTCGAAATACACACTTTCTTCTGAGATAAGTAGTAGGTATACCTTAATAACTGTATGTCTGTATAGTGTTATTACGTTATGCAGCTGAACGGTACATACAATTGCTGGTATTACAAGTTACAACAAGTTTCAACGATTTACATTATTTGTTGATTGTACCTATGCCTTAGTGGCGCCTTACATATTATTATCATGATTTATGAAAATATTTCGTTTTGATTTTATTTTGCACGTTATAATATATGTATATTATAATTTATAATACCTAATTATTTTAATACTTACAATTTAGTGGAGAAAATGTAGATAAGTGCCTCAATTTGTGGTTGTACCTAATTTATTTTTAAAAATTCCAATAACTCTTATTAAAAATCAATAATTTTGATTTGATTTTTTAATAAAATGTGTAATTATAGGTTTCATGATTTAAATTTTTATCCTACCTAATACATTTATTTTCATTATTTATATGTTTTCAATGTTTGCATAGGTAACTCATAACTCAATAACTCATAATTCATAATTAAGAGGCCTCGCTATTATTTAAGGGGCAACATTTAGGCAATTTTTAATCTCGACATAGCCGCTCAATGTGTTGGTTGTAAATGATTAATAATGTGCGTGAAATTCAATGCGGTAACATTCTCGTACGCGCAATCACATTTCAATAACTCAAAAACAATAAAAAATTCACTATACGAATTTTACGACAACTTACTTATTATTTTGACAAAATTAAACTTAATTAACGTTGTCTGCTTTTGATTCTGAAAAAAAATACTTGACTTCAACAGAAAAATGTCTGTAGATCGTACGCAACACTTTCCCTTTTTACAATGAATTTGAATTTGATTATGATTTGAAAAAACTCATATTTTCAAGTTTTCAATTATTACAGTTTACAATAAATAATAATATAAGATTTAATTTTTACGAAGTGTTCCGTAGACAACTTCTGCTGAGTTCAAATTTTTTTTCCGAATCAAATTCGGACAACTTAAATTAACTTTAATAAACTTAACTTAAGGACTTTTGAACTAAAGTTGTCTGCAGTAGCGAGGCCCCTAAATAATTGTAATAGAACTATTTTTTTATAAATTAAATAAATACATATTATTATAATTATTTAAAGTCATAAAAATTCGCCTTATATTAATTTAGATATGCAAATTATATGCCACCACTTTCATATAATTACCACCTAGTATACTAAATACAATTCATGATAACTGATAAGTAATAAGTAGGTTACGATGTACACTATTGGTGTACACAACTGTACAGGATGGGGAAAAAAATATGGTCTTCCCCATAATATGATACCTGTACTCGGTACACCTAGTTTAATAAAGGTATTATTCGTATTTTTTTACTCAAAATCAACGTTTTTTTGATTACCACTAAGCAGTTTTTGATCGATAAACATGAAAAACCACCACAAAACCGGGTACAAAATTCTAGTGTTTAGATCATCGATATGTATATAGTAGGGAACACCATTTTTCATCATCAATTTCGGTTGGGCAAATGATGTGAAAACCCATGTGATAAATTGAGACATACTTAAACATTTGTGTATTGTATATTATATATTGTAATAAATATGTAATATGTATATTATATGTTGTACAGAATAAAACATTTACACGGATTCACGGTGGTCTCAGTATGCTGGCGAACGACTGACAGACATGAAACACTACCTGGAAAAAAATTAAAACATGGATGTGTTAGGTTAAGTTGCTAGGCAATTCAAAACTCATATATAGATAAAAATATTATGATATTTATTTTGTATCCAGTCCAATCTACTGGTTGTACATGCAAACTACTACTGCTACTGGTCAGATCGAGGATTTCAATGGCTGTAAAAGTTTAAATCATCTCCGGTCAACGTGCACCATTTTGAAAAATACCGCACGTGAATTAGTGTAATCAGGCGAGTACCCAAAAATATATTTATTTTTATGCGTCTGGCTGTAGTTGCGTAGATTTGTTTGGAACTTACCACGTTAGACACTCTCAAACGTTTTTACGTGACACTAAACTAAAATAATTCTTCAAACGGATTTAAATTTGTTTTTATGTCTAATTGAGATCGTCTCTCAACGTTTGAATAAATTTAAAATTACAAAAAACTAGGTCTGTCCCTTTGTGTATACTTAACTACAGTTGTTTTTTATTGTTGATGAACACCACAATAGAAATTATTAAAATTCTTAATATTACTAAAATAAAGTTTAGAACATTTTCTAAACAGTGTCAAAACAAATTTAACTCACAATAAGCAAATGACACGCAAATTTAAAGATAAACTAGCTGATCTGACAACACTCGCTGTAACTAAATTCAGTGTATATAAATATAGATTAAAAATCACAATCAAAAGTTATAAAAGTATCAAAAGTATTATAATTTTTTTAATATTATTATTTTAATTATTGACTGCATACACTGCAAGCGTTGCTACGCCACCATCCGAAATATAATTTAAACGAAAATCATTAAAGCAATTTGTGATTAATTTGTTTTGGATCATCTTTTTGTCATTTTGTTAATTTTTTTTCAAAAAATGCCGACAGTATAATGTTTCGTTTTAATAATTTTCACTGAAGTGCTTTTGGGTACACAGTATTTTTTTGTCTTTTCGTCTAATGGGCATACGAATAAATCAGAAGCTTTTCCTACGCGTGACATATACAGCTGATAAACGTGAGACACATAAGTTTTCCAAATTCAGTCCATACACGACACACTTGTAACGATTGTCGCCTGTGCTTACAGTACAATAAAATTAAAAAATTTTTTTTTTGCTTTACACAATTGATATAACTTTTATTAAAAACGGTTAAGTATAGTTTTTGATTATAGTCTATTAACTTCGGCGTCGTAGGTTTACCTCGCTTGGTGAACTAATTAGACCGAGATGGACAATGCACCTCAGGTGGATTGGATATACATACCACTTTGTATAAAACAAACGTGGTTGAAATTACTTTCTAAACAATAAATTTGAAATTTTCACAAAATTTGTCAGGTATTTTTTGAGTGTATAAGTTACAAACATACGTTGCATACGCATTCAACTCTCATATTAATTGTTTTAAGATATAATTCCCTTAGTCGAAGCCATAAACACTTCGATTTGATATATAGGTACCCCATGTCCCCGAGTAATCAATGGCAACCATTTATTAACAGATAAATACTAATTTCTACTACTATAACTATTATAATCTGTAAAATGTAACCAATGGCAACTATTTATAAACAAAAAAAATTTTCTATTTCCAAACTAAATTTCTAAATGTTGCATGAGCCCTTATTTCGGGAAACTTTTTCTATTTTTTATTCCGTAAAAACTCATTCGGACCATTACTGCTCATTATAATCATTTTTTTTTTTTTTTAATGAGCCATGTTAGTCCAACCGTTCTCAAGCGATGTGAGAACCATAGAAAATTTCATTTTTATTATGTTGATAAGTACCTATACTGAAATATATGGAATTATTATTGTTAAAAGGTATTATTTCGAACACAATTTAATAAACGCCTTCAGACTCCATACAAGCGCAAATAACGTTTGGGATTTGGGGGGGGGGGGGGGGTTAAAGCCTTACTTTGATAATATTGAATAAGCTTAAAATAAAATGTAGGAAATGATTGGGAGGGGGGGGCTAGGGACATTTTTTGGGGGCTTAGCCCCATAAAGCCCCCCCTATTTGTGCCTATGTCTGATCTCTCTCTCACACACGGGAGCCGGTTAAAACGTCGACAGTCAATATATCGCAAGTTAAAATGTCGATGGATCATTATATATCGACAAGTACAAAATGTCAACAGATATATATGTCAACAAATAGTATAGATAGCATTTTTTCCGATAACTGTCACTTATATAGGTCACTATATGCCTAATGAAATATTATATTTTAATTCGATTTAAGTTCTTCATAAATTATTATACCTATAATTGTTAACAGTTATATTAAAAAGCTAGTGTTTTAACTTTTCAAGTTGATGTTTACATATTTTTTGTAATTCATGAAATACTCAAGATAAAATTATATATTTCAAAATAATTATTTAATAAATACTGATATATTATTATAAAAATAACTACATTATAAAAATTCAGCTTATTGACCCGTTTTAAAATCGCGACTGATTTTTTGATATTAACAGCACATACATCATAGGTACTAAATCGAAATGATTTCATGTCTCTCTCGCACGGAAAATACTTTTTATTTTATCGTAATCTAGACTAGTGAGTGAGAAAAAAATTATAAATATATTATATCACATAAAGTAGTATATTTTAAAGGTATTTGAACAGAAGGTGTGGACGGCAGAGCACCACACTTGTCTGTTTAATAAACAAATAATATGCAGTTCAGCTCATATCGTATTAATAATTAATATCTTAAAATATTTTTGAGGTTCATTTATAACATTACCAGAGGTCACCACGAGGAAATTCTCAGATGATTTTCATTATCCTCCAAAAATAATTTCATTTTATATTCATATTCTTAAGAATTATGCAAATTCGTTATAGCGGAATTAAATTATACAAAAAGTGTATAATATTATATATTATACTAGCTGATCCCGTGCACTTCGTTATCCGTTAAATGTACAAACTGTATATGACTCAAACTTTGTTCAATGTGTTATTTAATATTCGGTTTACGATGTTCTAGATTAATCTTAACTTTTCTGTTGCCCGGAATAAAAATTCTGATTCGCAGTAGTATATTATCAGGTAGGCAATCTACCTGCGGTAGATCGCGGACTCCATGCTGTTTGTACGTAAGTGTATGATTTAACTCTGGAGTATCAATGTTATACCAAGTTTGCCGTATTCTACCTATGGTGGATTAATATAATCAATTAATATAAAATCCTAACCTAACCTAACCGTACTAAAATCCAATTAATAAAAAAACCTAATTTAACCCTTTTTAAATTAGCCTGTCTTCTTCCCAGAGGTCTAATCTACGCACAAACATTCATATATATATATTGACAAAAAATAATAATACAAATCAACAAACATGTCCGATTAACCAATAGCTACCAATATAATATAATACACTATTATTATTTTAATTTTTTTCTGGACAACCCTTATCATTTAGGGATATGAAAAATAGATAGTAGCCGATTCTCAGACCTACTAAATATGAATATAAAATTTCATGAAAATCGGTCCAGCCGTTTCGGAGGAGTTTGGTAACAAACATTGTGACACGAGATTTTTATATATTAGAATATACCTACTATTTATTATTTTGAATTTTCAGATTAAATTATGTGCTTATTATATTTTTTCTGCAAACATTATCGGCCTGAGGTTACAATCGACTTTTTTCGAAATCTCCGGCCAAGCTTACATCAAAGGCGATAATCGCGGGACCGGCTTACATTATGCCCATTATACTATGACCTGTTGATAAGTTGAGTTTGAGACGGTAACCATGGTCCTCGTACCGGGATTTTCATTTTTCTATCTTTTCTAGCACAGTGGTCAGAAAATAAAAACATTTACTATTCGCAGGACGGAAAAAGGTAATATTCCAAAGTTTCAACCGACATCAAAAATTAAACTTATAGTTGTAAAAAAGGCATAAAAAAAATGCCAACGGCACGCAGTGTTCCCAAGCGGTCACCCATCCAAGTACTAACTACGCCCGACGTTGCTTAACTTCAGTGATCGGACGAGAACTGGTATATTCAACGTGGTATGGTCGTTGGCATGCGTAACTGTGAACATGACATTATTTCATTATTAAGACTGCAATCACTGCATTTACAATATTATTATAATATATACAATAATAATACAATATAGGCACATAGTTTGATGTATTTTACCTACTGTTGAAAAATTCATTGGAAGCAAAAATCATTAAACAATAATTGGAGTTAACGAAATGAACATAAAACGAAATATATTTGGTGAGTTTCATGATATTTATAAATAAATAAACAATAACGAAATAATAAAATATACCGATAGGTTTTTAAATTTTTTACTTATGTCAATGGAAACCTTTTGACATTATTTTATCTAAAGGAAAATTTAAAAAAAACCAATTTCTGCAAACCGAGAGACTTTATGTGACAATTTCTTAAGAATGTACAGCAGTAATGTATGTAATCTAAGCACTTTATTCACTGGGGTTAGTAAATCAGAATTTAATATCATTAATTTTCGTTCATACAATTATCAAAATGTTGTTTTAAATTACCACCCGTGAGGGGTCAGGAGGGGTGACCTCCCCATAATCCATATCACGTCACACACATCATGCACAAGACACAATTATCCGACTATATGAATTATGAATTATGATTTATTTTAAATATTGTAATTATTATAATTTATAATTTTTAGATTCTGAGCGAAGCGGTAAGGGATCTAGTGGTTTTCAATGATGTTTATTTATTTATTTTTTATCCTGTACCTATACAAAATTTGTACCAGAAGGAGTGCTTCGATTTCAACATATAATATCTTATCTTATCTTTTAGCAAATTGGATCAAGATGGTACTTTAGACAGGTCATTTTTGGATTTTCTTAATAATTATTTAATGCCACGAGAAAAACCACCAACAAATTACAAAAAATCGCAAAAAAATGGGATTTTAATTTCTAACGCTTTGGTTATCAGTTTATCACCATAGAAACGAATAAAAATAAAAATAAAATTTTTAGTTATTTTGTTGGAATTTATAATATTAATTAAACTTACAGGATATAATAAAATATAATAACGATATATAAAATATCCAGACTGACAAACCGTCTCCGCTCAGAATCGTTTTTCGTATACAATGATATGATATCATTGAATTCAAATTTAATACTATCCATTATCCAGTGACCCACTTGTAACTTACTGTAGATACAGAGCTTTTTTTATAATATTTAACATTGATGATTGATAATTGTTACAGTTACATTTTGTTTCCGATTAATAATACTGCAGTTTATTTGTTTCACGTGTGTTCTAGAAATTATCGTTAACTATATTACAGGTGACAGGTCATAGGTAAGTTATTATAGTAACTAGAATCAACTAGAATCAACTTACAATAGCCATTTATGTATGTGTCAAATTACTAATTAGTATGGTTTGAATTGATTTCTACTTAGGTGTTTATTATACTAAGGGGACGTAAAATACTTTAATACTTTAAACATTAAAAAATGTGGAAACTGAAAATGTCCGTAAACAGTTCGAAACAAATCCAAATATTTTGAAATTTTATCGTGTATTGAAATTGCTTATATAAACGACCAGTGAAAATGTCATGTATCGTTAGGTCATTTGTTTTAAAGTTATACCATAAACCAAAATTTAGATTTTGTTGGAAACCGATTTTGCGTTGTGATTCCCGTTTTTCTCTAATTTTTTTTTTTGTTTTTCCGGCGTTTTTGAAAACTACTGGGAATATTGGATTTTGACCTCACCAATAATGCACCAACTAGATTCACTTTCTCATCAGACAAGATACTGAAGTTGAAAATCAAAACATTATTTCGACTAATTATCGGGTACACAGACACAAAAATAAAAATAAAAAAACACACATCGTTGTAAAATCAATACATCCATCGCCCCGCTCAGAATCTAAAATGTTGTACTGTTTACTGAGGATTACTGAGGAATATTATAATAAATAGGTACTTTACCATGTTCCCAGCTATAATACTTATATAATACTGTAAAGATTTGAGTGCTATAAATTTACCAGGTACGTAAATTTTATTAATATTTTTTTTACCGGTAAATTATTTTTTACGCAAAAAAATTTTGTGTGGCCCCTCTAATCAAATGCAATCAAAAACGCCCATCCCGAATTACGAAAAGATATCGATTTATCGACTGATAATAACTATCAATAATATTATTAATATACTAATCATATTTTCTATTTTATCGACTCTGTATATAAGTAATTGTTAAAAGTAAATAAATATAAATTTTTTCCCTTTTGAACATAAAAAATAAAGAAATTAATGCTGTAATTATTTATTAATTGTATTATGAATTATTAAATGTTTATAATGTATTATGTACTGATACAGAACAATAGATTCATTTGTCAAGAATACAACAACAGAAATAACAATCGTATTCACTAATAAATGATGGCTCTGAGAAATTATATTATTCAACCTTAGATTCTATATTTTACCATTTTAACCACTTTATTGGTAAATTTACCGATATTTTTTTACATAAATTCTCCATATCTATATATAACAGTATGGAATAATATTTAGCTTATTTAATATTGTATAAAACAGCTAGGTCACCGATATGTAGTTATTACTTATTCGTGTAACAATAGCCGTGATAATATTATATTATAAAATATAAATTAACGAAATAACTTTGAACACAAGATAACGACATTTTCTTTTTATCTTTGGCAGGATGAAAGATTGCTTATGAATGTGAGCGCGTTTACCTACAATAATATATTGTTTCTTGTTTAAAATTTGTTATTGATTATTAAAAATAATATTATAATATAAGAAACTTGTATCATTTATTACATAATTCCCGATCTGCATCCGTGTCTGCCACCACTTGAGTATATAAATTAAAATAATTCGTGAATAATAATAAATTACAGAAGTTTTAAATTATTTAAAGGATTATATCACCCCGATACTTACCTATTTAAAATTCAACGCTGTCCTAATATTATAACTATAACTTTATTATAATTATTATATTTTATTTATTATTAATTAGACATCACCAGTCTTATTTCTAAATCTCACTCACTATTTCAATTGGACCTCTCTGTCAACCTGTCTTAAATGTCGGAAATATTTAATACATTAATACCTAATGTCATACACAGAGCTATGAATATAATGCACTAAAAATCTTTAAAAAATGCATTCGAAATGTCATTTAGAAATTCAATAAAATATGCATTCAAAATGCAAAAAATGCACATAAAATGCCAAAAATGATGGTATAAAATTTACTTAAAATGGTTTTAATTTAATTTTTATATTTATATTGATATTATAGGATATTATACATTAGTGCATTACATTTTACATGCATAAAAATGTGTTTATTTAATAAAAAATAAAATAGTAAAAATATTGATTGAATTTTAATTTTGTTTAATGCTATAATTTATATAATTCAGCTGAAACATTTTTAAAAAAATTTTTTATGTATTTATTTTGTTAAAATAATAAAATAAACTTAAATATACTAAAAAAGGAAATATTACCTAAAAATGGAAAAAAAATGGAAAATAAAAGTTTCATAAATGCATTCGTAGTTACATAATTCGACGTTGCTACGTCTCACAATCACCAAAAAAAATGCGCTTTCCAACAAATTTACAGCCCTAGTCATATATTTACAAAGGGCTGGATTTGACGGAGGGTTTTAGGGCACTTGCCCCAGACAGCAGATGTTTAAAGGGCGTCCGGAATACTATAAAAAAAATGTAAAATTTTTTGACCCTGTGTTCAGGAAATTTATCAAAAATATATATCAACTTCAAAAAATAAAATTGACTTGTATAATTGTACCTATCTATATCATTTGGGCTACAAAAATTGGGGCATCCAACGAACACAAAATATTTTAACATATATATTATATAAACGCTTGAGTGGTTAATACTGGTTAGGTATACCATTTTTTTTAAACAACTCTGTGGCAGTGCCCTGAAAACCCGGCTTTATAAGGCGTACTTCTAAAGGCCGGCAATTTTTTTTTTACAAAATTTTCATCGTACTATTTACAGTATAGGTATATATACCAACACATTTGAAAGTATTAAAATTAATTAAACTGTAATTATAATTTATTATTAATATTTAGTATAACAACTAACAGTGTGAAAGTACAATATTTAGAAATTTTAATAAGTTATAATATAATGTTATGAGATTAAAAAACTTATTTTTACTCTTCAAATTATGAAGGTTTAATACAATTATTATAATATTGGCAATGTTTATGTTTAAATTAATTTTGAAATTTTTGATAGACGAACGCAGCGATGTTTTAAACTTTAAATAAACACGTTTTAGGTAGATAGTTATGATGTGTAAGTTTATTTAATTTTAATTTTATTTCCTCAACTTTTTAGATATTTTTAATTTTTTTACTTTAGGAGCGGGCCTCAAAAAAAAATTAGCCCCCGAAAGTCTAAATCCAGCCCTGTAATTTACGATATAAGTACATAAAATAATATTACTTGATTTAGGCATCTGTATATAGTAAAGCTGCGCTGATCAACTTTTATATCAAAATAATTACTTACCGTCACTTGAACTCAATAACTTTTCTGTATAGCTAAACAGTGTTGAAACATTGTATAGGTGCATATTTAACTATTTCAGATCTGCAGTGCTCCAAAATATAATCCTTTCAATTTCTTTGTTAATATAATTGCATTCATTGTTGATGTGTGCCGTGTGCGTCTATGAATCTAAAAAGGTGTAATGGCTTATGTTAAAAAGAACTTATACTTGAAAAACAAAAATAAACTAAAGAAAGTTCAAAATAAATTCGGAAAACTTATGGAAATTAAAAATTAGAACAGCAGAAATCGGAAAAATATAAATATTATTAACGAAAGTAAAAACTGATGCATATTGTTATACAAATTTATTTTAAACAGAATTAAAACGGTAATAACAACAATAAGAAAGTTGATTACTAAGTAGCATAGACTATTATTTAGCCAGCATATTATTATCTATTATTTATTACAATATATTAAATATGAATAACTTGTTTATGATCGTTTGTTTATATTGTGTTTTTGGCCAACAAACGATACTAAAAATAAATACCAAGTAGGTATAATATGATTAAAAAAAATTTTCACGGTGCCTAAAATTTTAGTTTGGGCTCAGGGTGCCCGCTCCCCTATTTACGTCCATAGTACGAAGGCACAATATTTAAAAAAAAAAAACAAAACTACTTAAGAAGACATTGACGATTTATAAGGGCCGTATTATAATCTTTATATTGAAAAAAGAGTCTCCAGACACAAAAAAATACATTCATCACGCCGCATCGAATCTAATATAAAAAAAGGTGGACAAGGAATCTTGGGTTACATTTTCAAAACTTAGATTTAAATAAAAAATTTTTATGAATTTTTAACACTAAATAATTTGCACATTTTGCACATTTTCATATTTTAACTTCAAAAAAAAAATTGTGACTGTGGATTCATAATATTTTTTATCTATCTTTGAAACAATATATTAGTAGCCTTACAACAGTATGTGTGCTTACACTATACATCTTACAAAAATAGGAACAACATAACATATTTGTGTTCAATAAATTGACCTACTATAAAATTATAGTCTAGGGGGGCATCCATATAGTATTTTATTGATATTTAAATTTTAAAGTTTGAATATTCTACCTAGTTAATAAGTTATAACTTATAACTCACTTTAAGATTATATTAGGTATTATATTAAGACATTAAATGGATACTGAATGAGCTTGGCCCCTAGATAATATTTTTACCTTTAAATTTGATAAAAGGTCAATTTATTAACACTGAAATAGTGAAACCATACAATGGTGTATCTACAACGGTGTGTGTGTGTGTGTGGGGGGGGGGGTTATAGGGAGGTTCATGGCCTCCTAATCGTAAAGAAATTCTAGATAAACTACTGAAACTATATAGGTACTTGTTAAATATTTAAATAATACTTTTAGAAAAAAGTATTTTCTTTTATACTTAAAAATATTAAAATAGATTTGTAACTGATAATACAAAATATTATATTCTACAATATGCAAATTTGCTATTACACATTTGTACATTTGTTTGATAGAAACAACTGCACATACATAATACATATGGGTCTAGTTTCATCTTGTACTAATTTTTGTTTTCAATAGGAGTCGATGTAATAATTACACATCTGGTAGCTACTATAGTGGTGGATCACTTAACTTTAATTAGAAAAAAAAACATAATAATAAATACAATCGGATAAGTTACAAATCTAATTATATTATAAATTTCATATAATTGCACAAAAACTTAAATATCAATTATGACTAATAAAATATTTTTATTATATTTCATATTTTGTAAATCACCAATATGAAATTGAATAAATCCACACTAAATGGTGGGTACACTTAAAAAAAAAAAACAATTTTACCAGAGCCTATTTATTAATGTAGTTAATTTAATTTGAATAACTTTTGCTCTGGTTCATTTAATAAATATAAAATACAAATTTATATAGATATAATTGATTAAAAATGTGTACATAATTATAATAAATATTTTCAATGCCTTTGTCGTTGACACACTGCATAATAGAGGTTCACGATAATATGATAATTTTATGAATATTTCGTACAAGTGTACAATTATAGTGCAATTCATTGAAATACAATTATTTCATTAATTTGTAAACCAATCAATTATCATTAAAGATTAATCATACATTTATTTATTTTAAATAGAGCATTAGATAATTTTAGACATTTAAGATGCATGGTTTACTTTGATACGTTTATTTACATGCCGAGCTCCATTTAATGGACGGTTCCGTGAGTATATAGGTAAAGCAGAGCGTTATAAATACGCAAAAAATGTAAAAGTACCATCTCATAATTTACGAGTTCCAATTAAAAATACATTTTCCCAATAAAAACGTATTTCAATTCAACTTGTATTTAATTTAAAATGTTTGAGTAACAAAACGATTGTGAACAATCATCAAGCTGTAATTACTGCCATAAATTAGGTGAAAGCGTTTGACCAGTTTGGGATTGCTTGGCAAGGTCCGTAAAGCCATTAGAGAAGTCTGTAAAGCCATGAGAGAGATCTGTAAATCCATTAGAAAGGTCTGTAAATCCATTAGAAAGGTCTGTAAAGCCATTGACAGTTGACGGAGCTGTTGTTGGATGCCCCAAATTCAGCATAGTCATTTGTTGAGGCAACTGAAAAAGTAGATTTTTTGTTAAAAAAATAGTTAATTAATCATTAAATATTATTATCTTACAGTAAATTTACTCACATGAACTAAATCATTTGGAGAATCAAATGCTGAAAACTGATTATTTTTTACTACTGGGCTCTGATTATTTTTTGGGCTCTCCTAAAAGTGTATTTACAAATAAAAATTGTGTGTGTATTAGCTACAAGTAAATAAGCATGATTATAGTATTATACTATAATAGTAAGTAATAAGTATGCAACATTTTAAACTAATAGAAATAGATCTACTGCCTTACAGAATTATTTTTTTTGGTTTAAGCAATTTATTGTGACTTCATTACTGATTAAATAAATTTTTATGGTTAAAACAATGTAATGGTGCATAAATTCATAAGGAGGTAGGTATATGAAGTTTACGGTATAAATCCAAGTGAGTCACTGTGGACACACAACACCCACACGCATAAAAAAAATCAATAGTTGTTACAATCTGCTGAAAAATTATTAATTTATAAAATTGTACAAAATTAATAATTAGAAGACCATATAGGTGTATAAGCAATTTGAAAATTGTATGTTGGTATTAAGTATTCAAGGAGCCTTTAACACAAAATAATGTTTTCTTCAAATTATTATTTAATATTAAACTATGGTAGGTAATTAGAACATTTAGAACTATTAAAAATTATTTGATCAAAATTCAATGTAAAAAAAAATATTAAGGTATTTAAAATAGGCGGGTGATGTCATTAAACCGGACTAAATATAGTTGCCTATCTTATACGTGTAAAATTTACTCACTTTACACAATAATTTTCCTATCTAAAAATTGTATTTTTGATGATTGATTTACGTATAAATTTGTGACTTTCTGAGCTGAAGACAATTCAGATTTGCAATATAACATCTAGTTTTTTTTAAATATTAAAAATATTAAAGAAGATAATAGCTGGTTGCGCATTCTTGTGTCGTGACTCACAATAAGTGATTGCTGCTATCACCAGGAATAAGAGGACGTTTCATCCGCATTTGTTGTCTTAGTCTTACACACGTAAGGCATAGCGAAAACTATTTTGCGCGGGAAAGAACTGAAAAGGCACAGTCATAACTAGGAAACGACATTTTCACTACATATAAAAGAGAACTTTGCCTGTGCAATATTGTTTTTATTTTTTCGTTATAGGAACTTCAAAAAAGTTACTTAAGTTTAAAAAACACAAATAATAATGGATTTTGAAACAATAAGAACTTTTTTCGTATAAATGATATCAAAAAAATAAAAATGATATTGCACAGCCAAAGTTCTACAACATACAACAAAATTCGAAAAGGTGGGTAAGTGGATGCCTCTCTGCTGTACAGTGGGTTACAAGTAAGGTCACTGTATAATATATACTATATACTATATATAATATACTGTCAATATATGGTATTAAATTTGAATTGAGCTGAATGCGTTTTCGAAAACTATTAGGAATTTTTTACACACATTATTGTAAAATCAATGCTCATGCAATCGCTCCGCTCAGAATCTAAAATATATTTTATAGGTGAATAAATTATTGTGGCACCAAGCAACTTTACGTGTAGTACACCATAGGAAATTAAGAAGTGACATCACGCATCTTTTTTAAATTTCTCGTAAATTATAAATTAATGAGAGTAGATATGTTAAATGTATGCCATTTTCCTTAAAATTCTTTCAAATTAAAAAAACTTATTTCTTGTGTTTTGAGCTTTAAATTGTTTGGCAAAAATAATATAAGATTGTAAGATTGATGATACCTATTATAATATTGATATGATATTATAAGATTATTTGTTAAATCTAAACAGATTAAATATATTGTCTACGAATAAGACACACTCAACTAACAACCCACAAACTTCTTAATGTCTAAAGAAGATTTCCCCCCCCCTCTTCCCACTTCATATGTATAATTATGTGGTTTAAGTGTTGATATATTCAAATTCTGTCAATACCAAACCAACAGACTAAACTTCAAGAACTTTGAAAACCTCGATACATCCCTTAGACCTATCGGAGACCTAACTAATAATTCATTTTTTTATATGTAACAATTTAATATAAGTAATATATTATTTATTTATTTTTAATTTCATCTAATTTTTAAGTTTTGAATGTAAAAATATAAATGTATTGTAACAAATAGGCAATGCAGCAAACATTTTTTTTAAATCAATAATAATAAATATGTGTATATATATATTAATAATTAAGTACTAACCATAGATAATTTAAATTTATAATATATTTAAGTAATTTTTTTGAATATGTGCTCAAAAATCAAGGAAATAAAAATCTATTTAACTCCCATTTAAATTTGCAGTTATTTAACTATTTTTGGGGTTTATCAATAAAAATATGTACATTTATAAAATTCTAAGCCCCAGTTATTAATAAATTAAAATTAAAACTAATAGTTTTTATTTAGATATTTTAAATGTATAAATAACTTAATTATTTAGGAAAATTAGGAATAGAAATCTTTGTTCCAAAATGATTTAAATTTTAAGCCACGTATTGATTACAGGTGTAGAATCATAGATGTAAAAAGTGTTTGAAATTTGGGGTTTATACTTGATACTTTTATGATGCTTTTAAATTATAGTAGTGAAATAATAAGTTTTTTTTTTTTGGGGTGGGGGGAGGCTATAGAAATTCTAAGGGAGGATAATCCCCCCCCCCAGTTCTACACCTATTTGCGCCTATCTCCTTATGACACATGATGAAGTATTTTTTTTTTTTATTAGGTTTGAAGGTTTTGATGACTGAGGTCATTATTAGCCTGTAAGGTTGGCGGGGTTGGTACTGTAGAGTTGGGACGGTTGGTACGGTCGGTTAGGAACACGTGCATATGTGGCAAGGTTTTTGCGCACTACGAACCCAGGTGGTCACCCATCCGAGAACTAGTGGCAGTGGCCATTGCTTACTCTCAATCACGTCTCGTGATTGATTTCAGCCACTGCGCCACGCCGAGCCACAAGATGATGTAGTATTATAATTTATAAGGTGTGCAATTTAATTAGAATTGTTATGCGAGTAGAATTATTTGTAGTATTAATTACATAATTGATTGTCATCTGTGTATGATGAAGTATTAGTATGAAAAAAAAAAAAAACAATTTACTAAATAAGTATGGAGTATATACTTCAGCTGATTACTTTGTACTCAAAGATACAAAAGAAATACATTTATTTTGATTGTAAAATTAAATTTTAAATTTCAAATAGTTAATATTAAAAAAGGTGGATAAGTGGATGTCCCTCTGCTGTACAGTAGGTTACAAGTGGGTCACTGTAATGGATGGTGTTAAATTTGAATTCAATGATATAATATCATTGTATAAGAAAAACGATTCTGAGTGAAAACGGTCAGTCAGACTATAATGTTACTAAGTATATTTGATGATATTATTGTGCATAAAGTAATATATATAATATAACCTATTTATGTGGAGCCTTGTTTTAAATTTTCAATCCTAAGCTATAAAAGTTGAACATTTTATAAATTTTTAATTACAAAAAAATTATTAAATTATAAATTTTATAAATTTTGTCGAAATTTTAACTTTAAATGCTTAGACAAAAAAATTGTGCCTATGTATTTTTAATGTTTTTCAACTGCTATTGTAAAAATATATCAAGAGTCTTGTATTACATTTTCACGCTTTTTTTCCAACAAATAAAATTTTATTGATATTTATAGAAAAAAAAACTAAAAAAATTGAAAACTGACAATGTCCGTAAACAGCTCAAAAAGCGTCAAATTATTTTCAAAATTTTGTCGTGTATATAAAATGCTAATATAAACGTTCAGTGAAATTTTCAAGTATCTACAGTCATTCGTTTTTTAATTACAACAAAATAAGAAAATCGTTACATGAGAAATCGAGTGAATACCAAATGTTGTAAAAATACGAATTTCAAACGCTCATAAAAATTTAATTTGATTTGCTTGTAGACATTTTTTTTTTTTTTGATAAAGGTAGACAAACTTATGGGTTATCTTGTATTACATTTTCAAATCTTAGATTTAAAAAGAAAAATATTTATGAATATTCAACTCAAAATAATTTGCTTATTTTCGTGATTTTTCCGTATTTTGTCAATATTTGAACTTTAAATGCTTATAAATAAAAACTGTGACTAAGGATTTTTAATTTTTTTCATCTGCCTTTGAAACAATAACCTAGGAGCCTTCTATTAAATTTTCAAGGTTTTTTACTCAACAGATAAAATTTTATTGATATTTATAGAAAAAAAAACTAAAAAAATTGAAAACTGACAATGTCCGTAAACAGCTCAAAAAGCGTCAAATTATTTTCAAAATTTTGTCGTGTATATAAAATGCTAATATAAACGTTCAGTGAAATTTTCAAGTATCTACAGTCATTCGTTTTTTAATTACAACAAAATAAGAAAATCGTTACATGAGAAATCGAGTGAATACCAAATGTTGTAAAAATACGAATTTCAAACGCTCATAAAAATTTAATTTGATTTGCTTGTAGACATTTTTTTTTTTTTTTGATAAAGGTAGACAACTTATGGGTTATCTTGTATTACATTTTCAAATCTTAGATTTAAAAAGAAAAATATTATGAATATTCAACTCAAAATAATTTGCTTATTTTCGTGATTTTTCCGTATTTTGTCATATTTGAACTTTAAATGCTTATAAATAAAAACTGTGACTAAGGATTTTTAATTTTTTTCATCTGCCTTTGAAACAATAACCTAGGAGCCTTCTATTAAATTTTCAAGGTTTTTTACTCAACAGATAAAATTTTATTGATATTTATAGAAAAAAAACTGAAAAAATGGAAACTGACAATGTCCGTACACAGCTCAAAATAAGTCAAAATATTTGGAAAATGTTATGGTGTATACAAAATTAAAATATAAACAACCAGTGAAAATTTCATGTATCTACGGTTCATTTGTTTTAAAGTTACAACAAAAAACAAATTCAATTTTGCGTAAAAAGTCCCATTTTTCCTTAATTTTTCTTTTGTTTTTCTTGGCGCTTTTGAAAATTACTGGGAATTTTAAATTTTGACCTCCCCAATGCACAACGATATACACTTTACAATCGAAAAAGATACTGAAGTTGAAAATTGAAGCATTATTTCAACTACTTATCATGTACACAGACACAAAAAAAAAATTAAAAAAAAATATAAAAACACAAATCATTATTAAATCAATACATTCATCGTTCCACTTAGAATCTAAAATAGGATATCAATATAACATATATGAAATATGATATATATATCAAATATTAATTTAACTGTATCTGTTTATTATTTATTATACACACAAACACAATAAAGTTAAACTGATCATTGCATTTTTAATTTTAAACTATCCACAGGTTAAGAAAATAAATCAATTATAGGTATACTAAGAAACAATGTACTTTAAATAATATATTTAAATGTTTAAGTTACTTAGGAATGTTTATTAATTTTAAGAGGATGCCACACCTGCATATGTTGTCTCTGTCAAATGTACAACATAGCAATATTTTGTTCAGCAGATCCAATTTCATATAGTAACCTTTAATATTAGAGTGAATCGACCTATTATCAAACTTAAAGGTAAGTACATTATCTGTGTTTTCTTGTGGTTCTTATAATATTTTAATTTTTAAATTGTAATATTGTATACTATGCAACTGTTAACTCATAACTTACTAAAAAATAAAAATCCCACGAGAAAACGCATATATTTATCTTACCTTTAAGTTTGATGATACATCAATTCACTGTATTATTAAAGGTTACTGCATAGCAATGAAACTACTGAATGCTATGCGCTATGTTGCATATTTGTAAGACGGAGACAATACACACGGATGTGGCGTCCTCTTAACAATCATAATTATTGTGTTCTTGTACAAAATAATATTCTTCACAGCATATAAAGTAAATGCTAATTGGGAGTAATACAATATTACTTCCAATATCATTTAAATAAATGTATTTGATAAAATAACTTATATTTTTTACTTTAAACCTTAAAAATTTAATAAACCAAATAAACTAAAACAAATAAATCACTTACATGATTAATAAATTGAGTTGGTGCATTTTTTGCAGCCATACTGTAAAATGGATTAGACGCAAAATTAGAATTTGTTGATGACTGAAGGTTATTAAAATCAATAGAGTTATTGGATAACAAATTGATAGAATTTCCCTAAATTAAAAAAAAACAAATAATTTGAATGTTAGTCATAATTAAAATAAAGTAATTAATTAATTATCTATAATTAAGCATACAAGATTATTGATGGATTGGATATTTTGGAATCCATTCTGATTGAAAGCGTTGAATAATGGTTGTTGCGGCTGAGGAGGAACAAAACCATTATTTTGACCTAAGACAAAAAAATGTTTTAAATATAAACACAATATTGTATTTGAAAGTTACATACTTGTGTACTGGCTTGCGGCCATGTTATTTGGGGATGATGTTTTCCCATATAATGCCAAAATAGAATCGGTTGTGAGTTTATTTTTTGTAGCTGTTGGTTGATTGAAAAAGTTTTCCTCTTCAGTGGAACGGCCTATCATTGGATCAATAGTTTGTTGAATTTGGGGAGAAGCGGTTGTAGTAGAGGAAACAGATGCACTTAAAAAACTACTGAACGGATCTGTTGAATCTGAACTGGAAGATGTGAAGGACGTATCTATCAATGTAGGGTTTGAATCTTTTGTTGGAGTATCTGTATTGTAATAATGTATTAATAGTTAAAAAGTTATGAATCATTTTAGAATAGATTAAATTATGTACCCAAACCGAGAAGATCAGTGGAATGTTTTGAATCGGTTGAAATTGGTTTCTTGTTTGATGATAATTTTGGGCTTAAAGAAATAGGTTTAGGTAATGGATTTGGCACAATTGAAGGCACACTGCGCATGATTGACCCAGGTTTTGGTTCTCGCTTTTTTTTCTTCTGTTTTTCAGCTTCTTCTTCTAAATCTTTATCCCAATTTACCTAAAAATATAAAATAACTATTTAAGTAAAAATGTAATTTTAATAGGTACTATAAAATACTATTAATTAATGTATAGGTAGGTGTATATCATTTTTATATTTAATATTCTATTTTTTAATGTTTACATACCAATATAAAATAACTTAGATGATAAATACATAGGTAATGAGTAATGAATTATTTTAATCATTAGATCATAATAATTTCTTAGACATCAATCACAGTTATTATTAACACGTTCAAGGACGGTGCTATGTATTCGTGACATAAGGGTGCTTTTAGGTGGACTGGTATCACATATATGTGAAATTATTAGTATTGTTTTCATATGGGTTTTTTTTTTAACAAATAACGAGTTTCTGTGTCTATTCTAATGACTTTTACAGCTGATTAAAATAATGGCAAGCAGATAATTATTATTCATTTTTTTAAACCTGAATTATATTAAAAGCCATTTTAGGAGTCGTGGTTATTTCAAAGAGCACTGGGATTTATTCTCGACCGTGAACGAGTTAAAATATTTTGTTGGACATAAATAAAACTGTTTAAAATACAATGTTTCCGTTACAGATGTAATATTTAACAATTATATAATATATTATAGTATTAATTATTGAACCAATTCTTAATTATGTTGTTTTTATTTTAATATAGGTACCTTAAACCTTATTATTTGTAAAAAATTTTACTTAAATATTGTAATGTTAAATGTTTGCAGAATATTATCATCTGGTTAGATATAACATTGTTCTGATAAGCATATTATGGATTAATTTAGTTATAAGGACATAGGCACCTACTTAAAGTTAAATAATTTTTATGATAAACTACTTGTTAACTATATTTCAATAGTTTAATGTTGTTGCTCATAATAATAATATTAATGATATTGATGAAATTTTTACTTTAGGCAATGGAGGCTGCACCCATTCCTTGGCAATGTACTTTTTGTGTTCGTACTTTGAACGAATGAATGCCTCTAATGCAGAATCAGTTTGCGGGCGTCTAAAATTATCCGGTAGGTTTGCTTCGTATACAGCTCTTGCTCGACTATTTCCCATTTGTTGCAAATTCTGTAATTATAGAATTTAATGTTTAATAAAAAATAATAAACATGATGTATTCACTGAAGATAAATAATGTGTACACACCACCACTTGTTCGGGAGTCCAAGAGTCTAAATTCACAGACCTTACTTTGCTGATATGTACGCCGAGGTTACGATGGATACCGGCACATCTTATGCAAAGGAATATTCCCAAATTCCAGGAAGCCCATCTCGGTCCTAAGTTTGTAAACAGTGATATTAACCTATTTAGCTATAGAATAACATTTTATGCTTATCAAGTATTTACCTTTTGAATCGCAGTCCACACAGTACTTGTTGTCGTCATCTTTCAACATTTGGTTCAGCAATGACAGACATCTATCCTGTATTTGTTTCTGTTTGTCTTTTTCAGCTTTCGAAGACATTTTTACACTACGCGATTATACAGAGAACAGTTTTTAATTAGAAAAATGTATCTATTTAAAAAAAAATAGATATTACTGTGTAGTGTGTGTTAATAAATTATTGGCAGTTTTTGACTTCATTTTAATTGCCAAATATTTGGCATATTATTATTACTAACCAGTCAGCGAACAAACCCGACGAAGTATATTTCGCACTTTTATCATATTATTTAGTTCCTACTTCGCCCGTCTGCCGTCATGCCATTGAACTTTGCAGTGTGACCAGCGTAATGAGCGAAAAAAATTCCATAGTCTTTGTTCCGTAATCTGTTTCCACCGCTGTTGAATGCTATCTCAGAGTTTTGCCGTTATCAAAATCACTGAATTTGTTTTCGAAAATTTTTTAAATCGACTTTATAACGACCTATCAAATTTCTATATACGTATATCTTAATTAATTTATTTGTAGTTTACGGTTAGTAATATTGCTAATAGTTATTAATTTGTTATAAATTATATTACAATTATTTATTATTCATAGAATAGGTCCATTATATTTTCTTACTTAAACACTTTTTAATAAATAATATTAATTATAACATGTACTTACATTTTCAATTGTAAGCTAAGTAAGTTCATTACCTGTATTCTTTTGTAATTTTAATGTAATGTAATTTATTTATTTAATTCAGTTGTCTGTTTAAGTTCTCTTCTCTCATAATTTCAATCAAACATGAGTACTGATAATCTGTTATATCTATTCTTTGGTTTTTTGTATTTTTTGGATTTCACGAATTATGCATTTACTCAAGATCCTTCTGGTTACATAGCCTACTGCCCGTGTATGGGTCGTTTTGGAAACCAAGCTGACCACTTTCTGGGAGCCATTGGTTTCGCCAAAGCTTTAAATCGCACGCTCTTGTTACCTCATTGGATCGAATACCGCTATGGCCAGCAAAAGTCTGTACAAATTCCATTTGATACATACTTCAAAGTAGATCCACTTTTAGAGTATCACAGAGTCGAGTTAATGAATGACTTTATGGCTAAATATTCAAATGATTTATGGCCGCCAGCTAGTCGAACATCATTTTGTTATATGCAAAGAGGCGAGTCGGAAGGATGTAATGCCAAAGCAGGGAATCCTTTTGAATCATTTTGGGATACATATGGCGTTGATT
The DNA here is from genome assembly GCA_008086715.1 of Sitobion miscanthi. NCBI lineage: Eukaryota > Metazoa > Arthropoda > Insecta > Hemiptera > Aphididae > Sitobion > Sitobion miscanthi. The sequence continues at coordinate 28,167,436 of CM017805.1, read as the reverse complement.
TTTCATCTTCTGAATTTTATGCCCCCCTGAACTACGATGTTTACCATCACGATATGATATCTAAATGGCACGAGAAGTATCCACCATCCGAATGGCCGGTGCTGGCATTTGTTGGCGCTCCAGCAAGTTTTCCAATTCAAAAAGAAAATGTAGGGATTCATAAGTATTTAAAATGGAATGAGGAAATAGATAAGTTGGCAAACTCTTTTATAAATAACAGAATCAAGCCTGGCAAATTTATTGGCATTCACTTGCGCAATGGTATTGATTGGGTCAGGGCTTGCGAACATATCACCAAGAACTCTTTGTTGTTCTCAGCTCCACAGTGCTTAGGCTACAGAAATGAATATGGAAAAGCAACAGAAGAATTATGCTATCCAACGTTTGAAACAGTTGTGAAACAACTCAAAAGACTTGTTCGGAAATATGGCAAAGACATAAGTACGGTGTTTGTAGCATCCGATAACAATCATTTAATCCCTGAACTTTCACATGCATTATCAAGTTTTGATCTGAAAACTGTAAAATACGATAGAGATAATCCGCACGTAGATCTTGCAATATTAGGCAAGGCAGATTATTTTATTGGCAATTGTATATCTTCATTCAGTGCTTTTGTTAAGCGCGAGAGAGATTCAAACGGTCTACCTAATGAATTTTGGGCATTTCCTGTTAATCAAAAAAATAATCAAAAGGATGAATTGTGAGTAAAAAAGATTTTTTAACATACTTAGGTATTTCAATGTATTTTTTAAAAAATATTTATGAATTTTTTGTGTACCTGTCTTAAGTACCACCTATCTTACTATTATATTTTGATATTTTGTACTTTTTTATTTCCTGGGATGACAAGGGTTTATATTGTTTAGAGCTTTAACTATTTTAAATAGGTAGTAATAATCTATAAAAATGTTAACTACTGTACCTATAACTTGTAATATTTAAAATTCTTAACTTGATTTTTATGTAACAACTTACAAGATAGATACAGGTATTAGTCATAAGTTAAAGCAATATATTATTCTCTTGATAATAACTACCTCTCATATTTGTCTTGTTTATGGAATTTCTAATTTCTAAATAGTTTAGCTATATTTTTAATTATGTGAAAATATGTTTACACTATTTTTATACTTTGAGTACTATCAGATATTTTTTTTAAAATAATTGCGGTTAAGCATATATTTATGTATAAAAATGAATTTCATTATACTCTGTCCCACGAGAGATCATTCCGTGGCCTGACCAAAATTGGTTTTTCTGCGCGTCACCACGCGACACCCTGCCATAAGGGAACCGGTTTTGACGGCAGAGCGACGTGGGGGGAATACGCAGAACCGACATGTTCTCTCATGGGACAGAGTTTAGGTACTTTCTTTTCTAATATATTTTTATCGAATGGAATTTTTGTATATATATTTTTTTGAACCCATATTATATTAAATATTTTTTATTCTGTATACCTACTTAGTACTTATTATTTATTATCTACCCTCGTATATACCTATCAATTTATTAATTTTTTTTCACCTTGCGAGTATTATTTTCACAAACAGGGGCAGATTGGCACATTATTTTCAGTTCAAAGAGACTGAATTGAATAATATTATTACCAATTAATAGATTTTATATATTTATCTTCATTTAAAAATTTAAATTATTGTCAACTTAACAGTATTCATAAGTGTAATAATATTATACACAGGGTAAGTATTATCTGTCAAATTTGTGCACTGCCCCTTAATCATATAATGTACCTATTTATAAGAAAGTGTTCATATACATTAAGCTTTATCAACTAATGTTTTAAATAAAACACAATTTGTATTTTTAAAAATTAATATTTGTTCAATTTATTGATACAAATTTGTTATAAGTACTTATCTATTGAGTTAAAATTGCCCCAATTATTTGCTATAATTTAATACAATATCTATACCAAATATGATAAGATAATTAAGCAATATAAATATATAGTATAAAATTAATTATAGAAACAAATTAATAATAAATCGAGTTATAAATCATCTACATATTAAATAGTTTATACTTAACTTTAAAAATCATTTATTTATATTGTAACACAGCCATGCGCTGTATTTAAATTTAAAATATGTAAAAAAAATGTCATCCCTAGTTCAGTCTTACATTATAATTTTTTGATAAATTTTATTTATACAACAAATCAAAATGAATTTTTAATTTTCCGTGTCAATGTGGACGTATTGCGCTTAATTCGTCCAATAATGGACTGTAGTCATTTTTTCGGTGTCGAATTTGCTGCAGCAATTTTTATTTTTTCTCGCTTAAGAAATTCTTTTGCCAATTTGTCTGTAGGTCTAGAATCAATAGCTCGAAGAATTTTTGTATCTATAAAATTTAATAAAATAAATACATATTAATAACAATATTTATGCCCATACGGCATAATGTCCTAATAAAATATAAGAAATTAATTTGTTGATAATTACCTAAAGATTTAGGAGACGTCAGCTTTAATTTTATTTGAGGTACACTGCCTAAGTCATTTTCCAACTGTGTAGATGGAATATCTTTAAAATGTACAAATGTTTCAGATACAAACTCATTTGTCACTCCCATGAAATCTTGATCTTTCACTATAAACATAACTAAACCATTTTCTACAGCACGTTGTTGAGGAGTTAAAGGTCTGTAATCAAAATAATAACAAAATATTTACCTAAATTATTAATTCTGTTGTAAGCTATTACAATACTAACATTCTAAAACATTCGTCAAATAATGGGTACAAAGTTTTTTTCTGTACTGATGTTGTTGGTTTGGAGACATGTACAAATTTGTCTCTGGGCAGCAAACGTATTTTAATAAATGGATCACTGAAACCTGAAAAACAATGTGTGAAAATGTTGGTTTATACATCAATATATATACAGGTTTGTACAGTACTTATATTAATTATAATACTTATAATTAAATACCATTAGAGTCCATTGCTTTAATTCCATTTGCATTTAGTATGTCTATTTTGAGAACATTGTTGATAAATATTAATTTAACAGTTAATACTCCTTCGCTAGCCTCTTCCATCTCTGTTTGTTTTTGAAGTCTTTCTAAATAGTATTCATGTATAAGATCTACAGTATCCAATGTATGTAAATGCATTAGTGCTTCTAGTTTATGAATTGTTTCGCTTTTATATTCAGTAGAGTTATCTTTTCTCAAAAACCCAAACAACATATGAAAACTATCTCTTAGATTCTTAAAATATGTGGATGGTTTCTTTTTCTATAAAAATGTGTAAACAAAAAATAATTAATATTATCATTTAAGCCATTAGACGTAAATGCTTACCTCTAAATTATTTTGTATAAGATTATACATTATTGTTGCTATTTGATCAACTATAATGTCAAGTGTACGTTGGAAATTTTCTTCATTAAGTTCCTTACTCAACGTACAAAGGTTTTCATCCAAATATAACATTAAATTGTCCAAATGACTATTGTTTGTGTTAATAACTTCTGCGCCTTCGATCAAAAATTTACTTATTTCTGGGGACATCTAAAAAAAAATAAAACAAAACTTTAAATACAACATGACTTTTAAAAAAGTTGATTATTCTCTTTTCAAAAATGTTCTATTTAAACATACTTTGTTCACAACGGTCTGTAAAAGGTCTATGATCTTATTATTTACTGTATCAATTGCATTATCAACAACTAAATCCAGTGTTTTTTTACAATGATCTGCAGAAATTTCACTCTTAAAGTTTGCCAAGCTGTCCATCAATTGTGTTAGGCCCAAATCATTGACAAATGGACGGATGGATTGTTTTACATAATCTATATTGTTTACTGCCAGACACCACTGTAAATTATTGAATGCGTAAGAAAGATGATATTTGTTATTAATTTAAGGTAAAAGAAAAAGCACAGGTTAGGTTAGGCAATCATACAATGCTCAAAAGTGGGCAAGTTAATTGAAAAATTTCACTTAATTTAGTTAATTCATACATTAATAGTTCACAAACAATACATTTAACTCAATAAGTTTAATGAAATTTGGAGAAAAATATTAACTTAAATCAGTTAAAATAAATTACTGCCTGGGTCTCACATAGAAATTGCGCATTTTTTAAATATAACTATATAAGATATGTATAATTAAAGGGATAAATAAATATTATGATTTCAACTGAAAAAGGCTAAGTTACAGTTGAAAACAAAATTAACTTTTTGACCACCTTTGAGTCAATGCTAAATGTTTTATTTTATTTTCCTATTATATTTTTTAATTAATTTATTACTTCTTTGGTGACTTTGAATCTTTTATTTTCAGTTAAGGTATTGTTAACTTTATAAGCCATTTTGTCCGAAAAGTATACCGAACATCTGCAAATGTCATCAATTATCTTTGCCACAAATGAATAAGAACCTTCGGCGTCAGGCCATGCTAATTGTTGCCAAAACACTTTTATTTGGTAGAAAATTGCCAATGTGTCCACTGCCGACGAACTGTACTCTACTGATATGTCCACTTTCACTAATTTGTCCAAATCGACAGCTCTTTCGATGCGTTGCATGGCCTTATACGCGGCGATATCCAACCACCTGGCAACACCTTGTTGGAACCATACGTGATACTTGACCAAATGACTACTCTCCAAGTCTACGTGGCAGTCATTTTTTCCTGAACTAAAAACATTTTTAAAATTATGTTAGGTATTTTTATTATTGCCGTGCGTCTTGCAAAGAACTGTAAAAAATTACTCGACAAATTTCTGAATCCCCATGTAAAGTTCAAACAGTGACGTTCCCATTGCAAGCGGGTCGTTTTCAACTTGAAACCGTCCGTTTTCTTCGAAATTAATTGGCTTCATGTTCATACAAATGCGAGTGATGAATGGTTCACACATTTCAGATATTTTACATTCGTATATTGAAAATAGTGTACTGGCATACGGAAATTGCATTTTCCTTTAAATTAATGAATTATATTGATGTAAAATAGGTAGGTATAGTATTTTTTTAATACCTATTATAATTAATATTGAACATTATTAGGTAACCTTACTTGGTAAATAGCTTGTTATGAAACTCTACGGCCCTCTGCAAATCTAGTTTCAGAAGTTGAATTATTTTAAGTTGAAGTTTCATCTGTCCTTCGTCCGTATAGTCATCGGGTTTGTTGTTTTCTAATATGTGAACATGCCTGTATGAACATAGAAAACCAAATTAGAAAAATAACCAATGATTGTATATTAAAATAAATGCTAACCAATCCACCGCGCCATGGACGACAGCGTCGTGCAATGTACTTTTTATGTCTCTGTTGTTTTCACGTGGTAACAGCCAACCATAAACATCCGACGGAAAGAGATCTATATCATTTGGTAACTCCAACGACGTGAGATTTCGTAATATACTGAAAATTTCAAAATTTAATTTAGCAACATCGTCTCGTTATAATCATATTATCATTATTCATTAAATTTACTTTAAAACATATTCCGTTTGATTCAATGACTGTTCGTCGTCTGCAGATTTTTTACGTATCATTCGAATAGCATTGAAGCAAAATGGCAATATTTTTTTAGACGATTGCCAGAACATTTTTAACTAAATAATAAAAAATACATATTTATTAAAAATTAAAATTCCAGTAATATTTGTATACCTCTTCATTGGACAAGTGTCCGGCGGTTATGGACTTGGCTAAGCTGTCTATTAAGTCCGAAAATACTTTAAAATTGACCACAGGACTCAACACATGAGCGTTAATAAATTCAATCCATTGGCCCAAACACTCGTCGACAGCACTGATATTACTTTGTGCTACATGTTGTTGAATAATCAAGCTAGACTCTGGCAAAAAATCACCCATCCACGAATTCGTTTCAGGCTAACGTTAAATAAATATTAGATTTAGTTTTATAGTTTTTTTATTTGTCTTAAATAAAAATTCACCTTTTGTAGATTCATTTGGTAAGCTAACAATACTCGCAGTAGATGTCTATGTTCTTGGGCGGCAACTTGTTTATTTTTTTCACTGCCAAACGACAATTTTAATAACAAATTCCCCTGAGGCTTGCCCTTGCCTTTTTTCTCCAAACTGTACCAAGCTATTTGACCTCGAGAAGGTATTGTCTGTATATTATAACAACGAAAAATATGTTAAAACGTCAGTCGTCAAGAAATAGTGAAAAAATAAATATGTAATAATTACCTTAAGTGGTATTAGCGTGCCGCCGATAATTTCATTATCGTGTTTTCCGTTCGTAGCAGTTACCGCGATTTCTTTCATGAACCTTCTCATTCCTTTAAATCCTTTAATTTTGCCGACCTTTGTAACTTTTTCTTTTACCGTTTCCGCCGGATCAAAGTCCCAAACTTCCACGCACAAGATATCGTCAGCGGGAGTCTCGACCGGCCTAAATTGAATACCTATGTTTAGTTTTGATTTCTTATGTCTAATAATATTACCTATATAGCTATATGTGATAAATGTTTGTGGAAATACCTACAGTGAAAAGTGTTCTTCCCAGACTGGCCGCAGAGTTTCACTTTTAACCGACGTGTTATACTTATGTTGTTGGGTAGACGACAAAAATAAGGTACAAAACGGATCGCTAAAACCATTCGCATCTTTTGGTTTTATGTCTTTCCCTTCGATGATTTCAATATTTAACATTATGTTCGGAGCCTTTTAAACAAAATATATTAAACGTTAATACTTTTTAGTTTTTACTAATAACTATAATACTGCTTACGCCATACATTTAAATAATATTTAAAAAACATGTATAATAATTAGTATAAAATCGGTAGGCACTTACTTCTTTTTCGATGACGGCTTGATATATAGCATCGTGAGTTTCTTGCTCTATTTTAAATGCTTTTCGGGCGAATTCAATTATATTTTCTTGATTTAAACAATTTTTTTCCATCCCAATGCAATGTAATATTTCATGCAATACTTCTTCGTATAATTCGTTTACCTGTAATAGAAAAATACATTTATACCATTAAACTTTTGACGTCTTCACAGTACTTATATTTTTATTATCAAATATCGATTAGACCAACAGTCATGTACTGTATTTGATTTTCACTTTGCCTTTGAATCTCTTCTTTTTTAACACCCCTGAAGTTAAAATGTTTTGCTTTAAAATTAGACTTCATTTTATACAAAATTTCGGAGAATGAATGAGTTATCTGCGAGTGAAAAAACTGTGTTGAATACTCAGATGAAATAGCACTTCTAAAGATAAATCGTACGCGTGTGCTGCCCAAGCCAAATGTGCTATTTCTGTGGTAATCTGCTATAGTGCCAAACAGTGACCTAAACCAAACTCCGCCCCCGTATATTTTACGTTGAGATTTTTTTTAATGTGGATCTCGATAAACGTCAAAATAAAGAAATTTATACAAATGTGCACAATCCATTTATGATTTTTTATTGTTTTATTAATATAAAACTGTAAATTATATAGTAACTATTTTATTTTAAAATCAGATAATATTTATTAAGACAGTTCATTAACACAATTAAATAAATAATGATAATGCTAAACAGACACGATAGATGCGCTATTGAATAATTTTTAAATAAGAATATTATGATGGTTTAATGTGACGATAAATCATTATTTTTAAAATTGTATTTTATGTATAATACCACATTGACATTTTTATTAGAATAAAAGTCTATTATTATTTATTTCAGTGATTGTAGGTATCTATTTTTAATTTTTATTTCTATACATTTTAATTCTTTACGAGTTGTCTATGCTTAATAGTTGCAATATAGTAACAAACAAAAACATATTATAAGAAAAAATATTTTTAACGATCCATCAATTTTTTTTATAATAACTGTTTATCAATATTATAATTGTAAACATTAAAAGTAAAAGTAAATCTATAATATTAATAATTATACTATATTTAGGCGCTATAGGTATTTTATTAATTATCAGTTATCACTTCAGTATATTATCAACAGATAGTTTCGAAGGGTATATTTTTTTACAAGTTTTATTTATTATTATATTAATATTTATAGGTACATTTCGGTCATATAGTAACCCGACATTAAATAGTAAATACCTTCTTACAATCACTATTCCAATTATACATATTTTGTGGTTCAGGTACTTATCCTAGGTATTTATGATTTTTTAATTTATTATTTTATAATATGTATAACTGTGTCAATGATTAAATAATTAAAATACATTTGTGTACAACCTAGTTCAACGACTATTATTATATTTTTTTTTTTATAATGTACCTCTTTAGCAAATTTTGGTTATTATAATTATGGTTATTACTTATTTATATTTCACGTGACTAACAGTCATTAGTCGTTAATAACCTCAGAAAAATGTTTAATTAACAAATTACGTGCATTCGTATATAGCTATAATATTTTCATGAACTTAGTTTAACGCAATGTCGTTTTAAATAGTCTAATTTTGTTTACATAATACATATGGTATCTATAAGGTACAAACAGATTGTTATTTTTGTTTTTGTTTTTCATGTAACATTCCGAGTGCCTTTTAAACCCTTAAATCACATGTGTCTTAATTAAAAACCAATCGGCGATGTCCTATTTAACACGGATGTGTGATTTGGATGCTGAATACTCAACATGTGTTTCCTATTAGATTTCTTAGTACTTATTAAATTAATCAACCAGTAGATTGTTTTACTTTTAAAATTTTTAGTTTTTCATAGGTAATATAATGATAATTAATACAATAAACAATAATAAATTATAGAACAGCGTAGTATAGGTACATTTCTACTTGTATTTGTGTCATAATATTTATGTCTAATTGATTGTCATCTATAAAATGGCTATTGGCTATTTAAAATGTAAAATGTATTAGGTAGATAATTTACAAAATTATCTATATACGACATACCTATAGGGTAAAGGCTATAGCCTTCGCGACATAATTATGTATTACGTATCAATATTATTTATTGTGCAATATTAAACAAATTATACCAGTCAAAACTTAAAGTATGTAAGTATTGAGAAACTATTTAAATATTTATTTATTTATTTAAATCATTTATATACCTAACTGATTTTTTACTTAAATAAATTAATAAAACGATTTTTTATTTAGTTTCGATTTTCTATACACCATTATATACAGTTCCCAAGCATTATGTAGCTTATGCACAATGCCACATTATTAACGTTAATTACATAGGTAGTAACTGGTAAAAAATAACCAGAGAATTTCGAACCGGAAGGTGAGTAGGTATAACATGTAATTATAATGTTTTGTATTGAAAACGACTTTTAAATAAAATACAATCAATAAATAGGTAACAACGAAAAACTTGTTAAAATTATCATACGTTTTTTCACAATTATCACTGCCAAATCATAGAGACCATAATTTTTCTCAGGACCGACAGTTTTCTTAAATGTTTATAGAATTAACCTTTAATATCATCATTAGTAACTTGCAAGTGTATAAATTCCAGTTTTCTAATAAATTACTGTGTATTCACAATTTTGTATTATTGTGTTTAGCTATCTATTGTATAGTATTTAATATTAAGAAAACCATGTCACTATATAAGGCGATGCAAAAGATTAACACTCGAATAATTATACCTCGAAAAAAATAAGGGTTTTTGAAAATATTGGTTTTTAAATAATTTGAAGCTATAACAAAACAACATTTTTTATCGTTGTCATTTTCTTACTTTTTTGAAACATAACATATTTTTGATTTCATATCACAATATTTTTTTCTGACGATTTCGTTGTTGAATTATTCAGAGTATTTCGTCGTTTTCACTTAAAAAACGAATTTTAAACTAGCTACTAGAGCTAGAATTTTAAGTTAGGTAGTTAATAATAATCATTTACATTTTTAACGAGCGGAGTAGTGTGGCATAGTATAAACCTACCATAATATAGTACTCCACAAATTGTTTTGGTCTACTAATCTACTACTCCGCTCATTTCAATTTAATAAATTTATGAACTAACCATTGAAAATTCGATTTTAAATTATAGAAGATAAAATACTTGATTTAGTACTTTTTGTGATAGTGACTAATACCTACAATATTATTATTAAAATAATCGCTCAGCAATCAGTTTGGTATTATAATATTTTTGTTTAAGAATTTTTAATAAGATTTTTATAGGCTATTAAGACCTATAGTTTTTCATTTCTATATTTGCTCTTACTTTATTTACATATACTTACTATATTTTTTTTATACATACACTCAACTAGGAACTTAATTTTATTATTATTTTTTTTATTAATCAATCTAAATCCATTAAATTTAGTAAATTTGTTGGTCAATAATTGCATTTTACATTCATGAAATTTTAAATTGAAATTAGGTTTTTTTTAAACTATCAATTTTAATTTTACAATCTATTTCATATAATTAACAAAATGACTATTCAGCTAAACTGAAAAACAGTGAGTGTTAAGAGGATGTCAGCGCACTCTTTATTTTCTCTCTCTGGCCCACGCACAACATAGACAAAACGCATTTACGAAGAATCATTTTTTCTATGTTTTTAAGTAATCTTAGAGTAAAATCACCTATTACAAAAAATAAAAAAGATAGAAAATAATATTTTAAAGGGAATTACATATCGATTTGTCGAAATATTGTACAAAAACAATTTAAACATAATTTAAATTTACAACATTTTGTGTTTATTTTGAAAGTCAAATACAAAGTCAAATAACAATAAAATATTAAATCGATATGTCATGCCCTCAAAAATATTATTATCTATCTTTTTTATAAAAGGTGATTTTACTCTAAGATTACTTAAAAAACATAAAAAAAATGATTCTGTGTTAACGCGTTTTGTACATGTTGCGCGTGGGCCAGAGAGAGAAAACTAATAGTGCGCTGACATCCTCTTCAGTACGTATTATTTTTATTCACTACATTGTAAAATATTGTTAAATAAAAATGTAAGTTTAAAAAACACCTAATTTTAAAATTAAAACGGCATGAATGCAAAATGCAATTATTAAGACCGTAAAATAGTTATAAAAATAGCTTATCGATATTATGTCTACATTAAAAAGTAAAAGGCACGTATGAAAAATAATTGAATGAACTTCGACGCGAGTTAAACAATTTGTTAATTAAAAACTAGTGAATGATAAGATAAATTACCTACTAGAATAGCTTTTTAAACAACTATTATTATTTATTATTAAATATATAGATAACTATGGGTGGTATTAATTAGCTGGTTACGACACCGCCATCTCTTTAACCAGATTCTGGGGATTACCAGGCATACATTTTGTTGTGCAAGTCCTTTAATTAGTGAATTTGTGTGATTTTAGAGATTTATGTTGAATTGTTTGTTAATTTTAATACGCTTTAGTTAGGTACTTCACGGATTGGAGAGATGGCAAGGTCATCATTGTGTTTGGAGTGATTTAATACACATAACAAGGTACTTTGGTCATAGCTCGAAGGGGCTTAGAATTTTAGATTGAAAACGTTGAGTAAGATTAGCAATTGAAATATCGAGAGTCCGATAATTGACTCCGTATGTTCAAATTGGTTTGATGAAAAGTCAATATGGATTAGTATAGTTTAGTTGCTAATTTTGTGTGATTGAAGATTGAACAGATAGTGGAGGAGACGGAAGCGATCCTTTAAGGATAAGAGTTTGTTGAGTGTATCTTACCGAAGACCTGGTAAGACGTTAGTATGTATATAGTAATATTTTGCGCCCTTGGTAAAGTTAGTTCATTAAGAATATCATAGGAGATGTCAGTAGCTGATTACTCTTTGCTCGCCGCACACGTATTAATTACGTTCCGCTTAATTGTCGAGATCTTGTCTACATTTTGTTCGTGTCCAAATGTGTCATATATACTTAGCAGTTAGCACGTAAAAAAATCGCAACCGTCTACCTTATTTATTTATACAAATTATAAAAGTGAGCCTAAGTGCGTTTTTTCTTTCTAAATGTAAATAAAATCATTGCACGTTTAAAGTTCTTACCGCCTACTTTATAACCGTCGCGCTATCACTGCAACGAGCTTCGGTAGGCGACATTTTCCCACTAGATAACATGCCGTGGCCTTCAAACTCACCCACATCACCGTAAGTGAAAAATAAACATGTAGATAAAATTAAAATCGACATGCTACTACATGCCAGTCAAGAGATAGCAGACATGCTCCCGTATAAGATTTTAATAAAAAAAATTTCAAGCTTTCTTGACGAATTTAAGTCAGTAATTAACCCTTTAATTACACTCCTAACATAAGTTATCACATCTCTCTTAAATAATAAAAATGACAAATAACTCGGCACGCAGTTGATAAATTTACCCCAATTATTCAAACAGCTACCTGTGCATCCCAATCTAAGTCAACTCAAACTATTCCTAGGAATCCACTTATACCGATACATCTGCGCTCATTACTCACAAATAATGAACACTCCGGATTAAAAGTTAAAGTTCTTATGTATAAAACATTACTTAAACCACTATGGACCTATGGTTTTCAATTATGGGGTACCTACTGCAAAAGTTTCCAATATTAACAAAACCCAATAATTCTAGAATATTTCCCTTAGGAAGATAATGCCCTACCCTTTGTATCTGATTAAACTATACATAAATACATACGTCATACACACATATATACATGCATACATACATATATATATATACATCATACATAAATCATACATACATACATACATACATACATACATACATACATACATACATACATACATACATACATACATACACACACACATACATACAGACCTTTCGATTAAAATTGTGACAGAAGAAGTTGCACGCTTCTACAAAAACTTTCATACCCGTCTCCAAACACACCAAAACCCACTAATTAAAAACCTGTCCACCCAAACCTTACCTGGCAACCCCAGGCGTCGTCTAAAAAGGAACTGGTGCCGTGACTTGTTAAAACACTAAGGGGGAAAAAAATAAAATATATTATACTTATACTTATATTTGTATATTGAATATATGTTATATTATATATGAATATAGTTAGATAACCAAACAACTTCCAGTACAGTGCCGCTAATGGGTGGCTTCTTATTCAAGTAATCATGTTATGTATAGCCCTTATCTTATATGCTTACTGTGCAATAATTGTTATATATTGTGTATGTACTATTGACTATTGTGAAATGAAAAAATAAATAAATAGGATGTGGACATTTATTTTGACGAAGAGTGAAGGTGAAGTGTACGGATTTGGATTTTATTATAATATTGACACCCCAATCCTAGAATAATTTTCCAAGGAGAGTAAAATGTTTTGAGTACGTGACGAAGCAAAACAAGTTTGTTAGGTTTCTCTAGGTTTCTCTCTTCCCCCTAAGTAATTCCAGTAGAAAGTTCCGGGGGTAGTCGGTTGAGTATTGCCGTAAGACAAAAAAAAAAATAATGTTTTACTAGGTAGGTAAAAAATACTTGCATTTAATTCTAACAATGACGATAACAACTCTTTGTAAGAGAGTTGAGTCCTCTCGGCAATATCATTGTCAACTTTTGAAATTTCTCTTTCATTTAGAGTAGCGAATTTATCCTTTTCGGCAATTATGGTGTCCTCTTCAAAATTGTTCTTGAATCCTGAACCATAACGCTCAAAAAATCCACCGTCCATTTGCTCAGCTCTATAAGAATACAATTTAAAAATAATTAAACAATATTCTGAATAGAAATATATAATTCTTAAAATAAAGCAAACATTTACCATCGATTATTTTAATTAATATAATCTAATTATTTGTAATACTTCAATTTGAGAAATGTCACCTTTACCTAAAAATGTTCATAGCTAGTGGCTGAATAATAGGAAATTAACAACAAAAGCTCCCAACTTGTTAATGCATTTGTAAATGAGATTATGATTTTTTTGTGTCAACATGAATATTTCATGTATTTTAGACTAAAATTTTTAGTAAGTATAGGAGGTACCTAATTAACTTTTTGTATAGTTTCATTGTTACCAGGCACATCCTCCCCCACCCAAATTACGTCCCTGGTTTGAACCCTTGTACTATACAATATAAATGACAATTTTCCATACATAATAAATCAAATTATAAAATTAAGTAATTGTAACTGTGTATAAGAAAATATACATAGGTAACTCGTAACTATAGTAATACAAAAAAATTAATATATTTTTTAAAATTTGATTATGATAATATATTTTAAAGATATGATATTATTATTATTATACAGAAATTAATATCAACATAATTATCATGACTCATTTTATTCCAATTAAATATACAAATATATTATCTATAGGGCAGATTATACACACATTTTTAGAACAAAGTGTATTAAACGGCTGCAGGCTGATAATGACATAATGTCTAGTCGTCCAGAATCATGATTGTTGATATGTAACCTATCTAAATTCTTAATAGGTACCTACCTACATTTTTTTATTCCGTTTATGTATACACAATTATATACAGCTAAAATGTGTCTAAAAAGATATTTTTAAGTTTTTTTCCGATGAAAAAAATCTTTAAACGAATGTTATAAAATAATGATACAATTTTTTTTTTAGAATAATATATAAAATCTAAAATATTTTATGTTTTTTTATTAGGTATAACATGGCATGTATCCATACAATACGTACCTATTGTGTATGCAGTCCGTCGTGACTTCCATTATAGACATTGTAAAAACTAATTACCATATTATCTTAATATATGTTACAAATGTTGAACTAGTTTCCCACATATTATATTGATTTACGCATATAATGTGGAAAAAAACACTTAAACTATTCAATGTTCTTAAGTTAAAATTAAATTCATTGAAAAAATAAAAATCTACTCAGATATCCTAATATGTTAGAAACCTGCACGGCTGCGTGCCGTGAACTACAGAGGATGTCCGACCGGGCTTACAAAGCTCTACTAAAGAGAATGAACAATGAAAACGTATTACGCCAACATTCGACCTCTCTATTCCCAAAACGAAAATCTTCGTATGTCCCTCTGTATAGTACCCACACAATCATCCTACGCTTTCTTCTGCACCTTTCTACTCACTCCTCTTCGATATATATATTGTCTTATACACAAAATATCGCGTTCACGTTTCATTCCAAACTACACTACATAATAATGGGTGGTACCCGTTTCCGCCAAATTATGAGATATTGATCGCTTCCATTATAAATATTAAAAACGACTATTCCCCTAAAATATAATAATATTACCTCAACAAACACTTCCGGTAGGTAATTCCTATACAACAGCATTATTATACGGACTTTTTTCCATCGTTAACGTATTTAATTTACAATAATTTGTACGCATACACATCGATGATATAACATACCTATATATTTTATATGTAATAGTATAAGGTTACCATTATTGTATTTGGTTTTTTTTTTTACTTCGTCCTCTTCTGTACTGACTAACTGACTATAACATAATAACTAATGATGGCGTATTATTTACTAATATGAAGTTTTCTTTACCACCTATCAAACAACTTATAACTTGTTTAGATATCGTACAACATTAATCGTAAGGAAATATTTGACGTTGCAGTATTTATTAATTCGATTACTTATTTTTTCATTTTTAACGCATATGAGAATGAATCGGTATAAATTATATAATATTATGTTCAATTTCTACTAATTGTAAACGTATCTTTATAGCTATGATATGCTCATTGCTCGGTGACGATATTATGCGAATCTATATAATTGATTGTATGTTAAAAGTTCATGGCCTAAATGATTATTACTTTTATCATAAGTCATAACCCGCAGGTTAATAAATGTGTTAAATAGATACAAAATAAACGAAAATAGAATAGTTGTTTTAAATACCTATAGCAATATTGCTCTTTAGAATATCTTATTTTACACAAAATTCTTCGTTATTATATAAGTAGGCATAGGTGCAAATAGGTGGTGTGGCTTTAGGGGCTAAGCCCCTCCTCAAATAAAAATTTCAATAACACTAATCAAACATTTCCTTAATTTTTCAAGCTTATTCAATATTAGTATAGTAAGACTTCAGCCCCCCTCAAATCTCACACTATTTGTGCCTATGATTATATCTATGTAAAAATAATATCGATATATAATTAATTATACATTTGTGAAATTATTAAATTAGTTGTTTGCATCATACATTTGATGTAAATCAATAATTATATCATACAAACAACTGTATAAAAACATAGTCAATCCTTAATATTATAATAACTATGTTTACAGTGTTATGCAGTTTAACTATACAAGTTTTGAATCCCAAATAACATGGTAAGTATATATTATTACCAAACATTATTTGCGCGGAGTGCATCTCAAATTATATTACCTTAAAAAATGTTGAGATTCATAGTTCATGTTTTCTTTTTTCTGATCACAGTAGTGCTGAATGTCTGTAAAAATCGATTCTATAGGATCATATTGATGCATTTCCGACATTTTAAATGTACAAACAAAACAATACATCAAAATGTCAACTCTGTTAATAATTGTAAATGGAAATCGATGACTGCAAAGTTATACTGTTCAGAAAATTAATGCGAAACATTTATGTATACAAATTAAATAACAGTCCACCTAACATAACAAACATTCCATTGCCTTTAACACGTAAGTACTACACATAATATACTGTCTAAGTCTACATAACCAACAAAATTATAAGAGCGTTTTAGTATCATCGACTATCGTGTTGTAACTGCAGCGATATTATAATGTTATAATAATTATTATAATCATTAGTCGCCATGACTCGCGATAATGCAACAATTATATTATAATACTATTATCTAAAATCTAAATTGATTATTAATTTATTCCCGACCGGCTTTTGAGAACATAAAATCCAATAATATATATTATATTTATAATGCTATATTATATTATTATATATTTATCAATGAAAAAAAAACTACCAACGTTAATATTTTCGACAAACAATTATGTGCGTATGTAATTTGTATTTACTGATAAATTATAATCGTTTTATCTACAATAATATAATATTTACTTTCGTTACCGTTTTATTTATATTGGCAATTTATAACTTGACGATCGTTAATCACACCGGAAGGAAACAATTTATAATATAGTCATAGTCGAATGCTCATTAGTCATTAGGTAAACAAGCGGAGAAGGTTTCGCAGACGTATATTGTAAATACTAAAAAACGTATGCACATAGTTCGTTCTCAACGGACGTGCGTTTGAATGAAAACGCCAACGAACAATAATAATAATTATTATTATATTGTATTTACTATTTGGTCGTATATAGTATGACTCAAAGATTGCAATAATTTCGGTTTGCCCGAAAAGGATTTAATTTGGGCACGGTGTATATATCTGAGCAATCAGCAATACATTATGTTTATTTTCCATAACCCTTAACCTCCTGTATACTGCCAGCTGATATTGCGTACATGCTTGGATAATATAATTTTGGTACTATAAATAAACTACGAGTCTACAAATAATATTAATTGTAAATGATGTAGGTGGTAACTGGTATAAGATCAATAGAAATTAATGGGTATGTAATATTGGCGATGAGTCAAATAAGGAGAAAACTATAATAATATGCACACCGCGTCGGTGTAGGTATTCACACCATGAATTAATATATATATATATATATATATACACACATGTTATATGTATAATGTATATCATAATTCACTCACACACACTCAAAATACCTAAGATCCAAGTATATATGTATAATAGATATTGTAGTATACGTCGGACATTCTCAGACGCTTGAATGTAATTAAAATACGTCTTCCCGGTTTCCAAGTTTGATTTAAATTTTCCAAATGAAAAAATTATAGGCGCTCGGAAACACGATTTATATACGCTATACATTGTATGTCTGTAATCGTTTGATGTTCCCTTTGCCTATAATTAAAAAAGTTATATAAGTAAATGGAATCCCAGAAAAAGACCAAGGAAAAAAAGAACACGGAATAAAATTAAAATTAAAAATATATTAATTGATTATGAAAATTAAAAAAAATATTAAAGTGTGTATCGAATATCAATGGTATGGAGAATGCTATGAAAATTAATTTTGTATTCCAATAATATGGTTTATTGGGTGGTTTGAAAGTGGAAGCACCTATATATTATTATCTACAATGTAGAAGACAAGTCAATCCATGCCTGTATAATAGTACATTTTCGATATACTTAATAAT
The DNA here is from genome assembly GCA_008086715.1 of Sitobion miscanthi. NCBI lineage: Eukaryota > Metazoa > Arthropoda > Insecta > Hemiptera > Aphididae > Sitobion > Sitobion miscanthi. The sequence continues at coordinate 28,149,194 of CM017805.1, read as the reverse complement.
TGAAATTAAAAAAGTAAAATATCACAAGTTTTAGAGCTAATTATGGGACATTGAAAATAAAATATCGAAAATCGACTCGTACATAACATACTTTGATTATTATAAATTCATTTTTTTTTAAACTTTTTTTATCAGATTCTGAGTGGAACGATAAATGTATTGATTTTACAATGATGTGTGATTTTATATTTTTTTTTTTTTATTTTATTTTGAGTCTGTGTACACGATAAGTAGTCATAAGTAGTCGAAATAATGCTTCGATTTTCAACTTCAGTATCTTTTTCGATTGGTAAGTGAATATCGTTGGTGCATTGAGGAGGTCAAAATTTAAAATTCACAGTAATTTTCAAAAGCGCCAAGAAAAACAAAAGAAAAATTAAGGAAAAACGGGAATTTTTACGCAAAATCAATTTTTCACAAAATTGAATTTGGTTTTTGTTGTAACTTTAAAATAAATGACCGTAGATACATGAAATTTTCACTGGTTGTTTATATTTCCATTTTCTATACACCATAACATTTTCAAAATATTATGACTTATTTTGAGCTGTTTACGGACATTGTCAGTTTCCATTTTTTTTTGATTTTTTTTCTATAAATATCAATAAAATTTTATCTGTTGAATAAAAAAGCTTGAAAATTTAATATAAGGTTCCTAGGTTGTTGTTTCAAAGGTAGATGAAAAAAATTAAAAATCCTTAGTCACAGTTTTTATTTATAAGCATTTAAAGTTCAAATCTTGACAAAATACGGAAAAATCACGAAAATTAGCAAATTATTTTGAGTTGAGAATTCATAAAAAATTTTCTTTTTAAATCTAAAATTTGAAAATGTAATACAAGATTACCCATAAGTTTGTCTACCTTTATCAAAGAAAAAATGTCTAAAAGCAAATCAAATTAAATTTTTATGAGCGTTTGAAATTCATATTTTTACAACATTTGGTGTTCACTCGATTTCTCATGTAACGATTTTCTTATTTTATTGTAATTAAAAAACAAATGACTGTAGATACTTGAAAATTTCACTGAATGTTTATATTAGGATTTTCTATACACGATAAAATTTTGAAAATAATTTGACTCTTTTTGAGCTGTTTACGGACATTACCAGTTTTCAATTTTTTTTATTTTTTTTCTATAAATATCAATAAAATTTTATTTGTTGGGAAATAAAGCGTGAAAATTTAATGCAAGGTTCCTGATATATTTTTACAATAGTAATTGAAAATATTAAAAATACATAGGCACAATTTTTTTTTATGAGCATTTAAAGTTCATATTTTGACAACATTTATCAAATTTATAATTTAATAATTATTTTGTAGTTAAAAATTTATAAAATGTTCAACTTCTATAGCTAAGGATTGAAAATTTAAATTTATGCACAATAATATCATCAAATATACTTAGTAACATCATAGTCTGACTGACCGCTTTCCCTCAGAATCGTTCTTCTTATACAATGATATTATATCATTGAATTCAAATTTAACACCATCCATTACAGTGACCCACTTGTAACCTACTGTACAGCAGAGCGACATCCACTTACCCATCTTTTTTTATATTTGAATGTATGTCAAATGATTTTTTTAAATATTTTGTATAGGAATGAGAACGAAGCATATATGTGAATGTATAGACAATTAGCTTTTTTGTAGGTTTGCAGTGTTACCAGTGATGAATAGGTAATAATAATTTAATATTAATATATTTTAAATTTTTTCCTTATTATTTTTTTCCTTGGTCTTTTTTCCCGATTATCAGATAAATGTATAAACAACTAACAAATAAACTAATGTTGAACTAATGTTTAACTTAATGTTTAACTGATGTATAGCTTAATGCATACTTAATGCATAACTAATGTATATTCTGTACTTAGGGCTGCGGACCGTATTAAAATAAAATAAAATAACTTAATGTATAATTAACTAACAAATACGTACTTAATACCTAAGTTCACCGATTGGTTTTCGGTATGTAGTAATAATGTAGTATAATAGACTCAATACCCTCCCCCTTATACTCTCAAAATGCCATAGCAAATCATTTGCAACATATTGTACGTGTACTAAAAAAGTGATTATCCATGTTATAATAAGTAAGGTATTGGAACATTTTAAACTCCGAGACAATTGCCTATATTATGATCTCAAGGTGACACTATAAAAAAACGTACCTATATAATAATAAACTATATATACCTAATCGAAAAATAGAAAAACTCCCAAGTTACCTACCTACTAATTTACCTGCAATAGGTACCTGTTGTAGTTTAGATATTAAAAAAAAACAATGGGATGATGTCATACCATGTGAATTTGTCTATTAATAGTCCATTCTGTTTATGCTGCACGAACAATGTTTACATATTATATTATTTATACTATAATACATGACAATTATTTTGGATATTTTTTTCAAGGTCGCATACTCCAGACCATACTTGGGTATGAATTAATCAGAACCATGATACAATAGGTACAACACTTTGGACTTTTCATCATACATCACATGAAAATAATACAGCAATACTAAAATAAAAAAAGGTATGTGTACCTACCCAACGATGGTGTGAATGCCAACCTAACCATGAATTTCGAGTACCTATAATAGTAATATAATAATATGTATACTTTAATGTAAATAGTTAAAAATTAATACAATATTTGAATTTTCGAATATAGGTAGGTATCTACATACGATACTTGAAACTTAAATACATTTTGATAAATTCTTCAAACAGCAACCTAAAAAAAAAGTTGGTAAGTGGATGTCGCTTTGCAGTAGAGTAGGTTACAAGTGGGTCACTGTAATGGATGGTGTTAAATTTGAATTCAATGATATAATATCATTGTATAAGAAAAACTATTCTGAGCGAAAAAGCCTATGATATTACCAAGTATATTTGATGATATTATTGTGAATAAAGTAATTTATATATAACCTAATTAAAAAAACTAATAAAAATTGAAAACTGACAATGTCCGTAAATAGCTAAAAAAAAATTAAATTATTCTCAAGATTTTATCGTGTATAGAAAATGCTAATATACACATTCAGTGAAATTTTCAAGTATCTACAGTCATTCGTTTTTTAATTACAACAAAATAACAAAATCGTTACATGAGGAATCGAGTGAATATCAAATGTTGTAAAAATATGAATTTCAAATGCTCATAAAAATTTAATTTCACTTTCTTGTAGACATTTTTTTTTTAAAGGTAAACAAACTCATGGATAATTTTGTTTTACATTTTCAAATCTTAGATTTAAAAAGAAAAATTTTTATGAATCTCAACTCTAAATAATTTGCTAATTTTCGTGATTTTTCCGTAGTTTGTCAATATTTGAACTTTAAATGCTTACAAATAAAAACTGTGATGAAGGATTTTTAATTTTTTTCATCTGCCTTTGAAACAATAACCTAGGAGTCTTCTATTAAATTTACCCAACAGATAATTTTATTGATATTTATAGAAACAAAAACAAAAAAATGGAAAATGATAATGTCCGTAAACAGCTCAAAATAAGTCAAAATATTTGGAAAATTTTGTGGTGTAAAGAAAATGTTAATTTAAACATTCTGTCGAAATTTCATGTACCTACGGTCATTTGTTTTAGAGTTGCACCGAAAACCAAAATCGATTTTCTCAAAAACAGATTTAACGTAAAAATTCCCGTTTTTCCTTAATTTTTCTTTTGTTTTCAAGTCACTTTTGAAAACTACTGAGAAATTTTTACTTTTGACCCCTCAAAGTACTAACTAGATTCACTTTCCTATCAGAAAAGTTACTGTTGAAGAAAATCCAAGCATTTTTACTGTCCTAAAAGGTGATGACAGACACAAAAATAAAAAAAAAACACACATCATTGTAAGATCAATATATTCATCGCTTCGCTCAGAATCTAATATCAAAAATATACATCAGAATTTTCTTTATACACATTTTAAGATCAAATGTTGACAAAATTGAAAACTACTATTATTATTAAACGGTTTTAGTTATTTTATTGTAATTCAAAAATTATTATTCGTGGGGACTTGAAACTGTTCACTTTAACGTATAAAATAATTAACAATATACAATGATATTTTAAAAATAGGTATTTAGATTAGTTTTAAGCTTAGTTTAGTTTACCACTAATACATTACAACTTATAAATTATATGTTACATATTTTTTTTTTTTTTGATACAATAAACCAACTTTTAAAAATATTCACTTAAAAGTTGACGACTATAAACATTTAGGTATAATAAACATTTTATTTTTATTTTTCATGAAATTTTAAAACCCTAAATACATATTCTGAATTCTAATATTCGCGGATTATGCCGGTAAATATATTTACTATTTAGTATAAGTTAATAACAGTTTGTAATATGAATATTGAATATGTAATAGGTGGGTATATGAATTAAATAAATAATATTTCAATATATGCGATTTGTTCTTGACAACAATTATTTTTTCAACCAATTGTATTACTAATAGATAAATAAATTACGAATAGTTAAATAAATAAACAATAAAATATATTTAGGTTTAAAATAGAGGCTGACACATCGTTTCCGCTCAGAATCGTTTTTCGTGTACAACAGTTTAGCATTGAATTAAAATTGAATACATCCATTCCATTACAGTGACTTAATCAATGATGAAGTACACTCAATTTTTCAAAATAACTATTGACTAAATAATTTACAGTAAAAAAAGGAGAGGGTTTAGTTGAAATCAGAAGTATGGACACTCCTATCTTACAAAAATATCTTAAAAATTTGAAAAAATGGTCTGAGTATATTTAAAAATTCCAAAAATCAGAATTTGAATAAATTAGTTATTGAAAGAAAATAGATAAGTATGTTTGGGTGAATCATTCTATATACCACAAGGTGACTTCCCCGTTTTTAAAAAAAAATTAGTTATTCTTTATATTTAAGAATTTTTAATAATTTAATATTTTTTTAAAATTATTATCTAAGATTTAAAACTAAAAACTAATAACTTATTTAAGTACTTTGAAATGTACTTTACTTATCAACATTTAAATTACTATAATATTATATAAAAATAAAAATATATATTCAATTCAACTCGTTTTTATCGACTTTGGTTATAGAATCTCAATGTTCAAATGCTTAAATAATATTATAACCTAACCTACTATATACGCACTAAAAAAATTCATATATAATTATTTAAGTCTGTAATAAAAAGGCATTCTACATCCCTAGATATAACTTGCAATTCGCAAGACACAAATATGTTATGATTCACACTATATAAGACCCTTCCTATTTTTCTTCTTCATAAATAACAATAGTTTTATTCTAACTAATTTACTAGCAGTTATAGGTTCATACTACAACTTATAATAAATTGTATTACTTGCTTGCTACCTATTACCTATTGTTATTTTTGTACAACTTGTTTTTAAACACGGGTGTTCAAAATAAAAATTGAATTCTCTTAAATGGTTCACTATGATTATGCGTAATTAGTAAACAATTCAAAATATATCCATTAATTAGGTACTTGCAATAATTTGCAGTACTATTAATTATTAAATAGTGGTTATACTTTAAACACTTATACTTCATGTCCATATTCATCAATTGCAGAACAAAATTTCTTGCAATGAGCAATGACGGTTTCGAAAACCAATTAAAAATAAAAATCTACGAACAATTAAAAATTAACTTACACTTTTGTACACAAGAATTCCTACGATTGGGTTTAACCTAACCTAACCTAACCTTGATTCGTATAATGATACCCATTAATTCGATATTAGATCATTATGAGTTGTCACTTTTAATTGTTGTGCATAACATGCATAAATGCATAATATTAGATACAGGTATATTATACCATCTTTATATATTATTAAACGTCAGACGATTTCTTTGGACAGCTATATCTGAAGTTCTATATTGGATCGATTTTCATGATTTTTTTTTTTAAAACCGAATTAGGTACTCAGTGTGCAGATGAGCCATCTGATGAGAAAAATTCAAAAATATATCAATTAAATAGTTTTTGGAAATATTTAGTTGTCCTTGTAGTTGCGTATAGCGACGCGCATTGCTTACCGTGCACACACACACATCTTTACTACCCCCACTACCACTACGTCCACTGCAGTACTGTGTTATTACCACGGTTAATAATACGGTTAAGATATATACAAGGTGTAACAGAAAGACTTGACGAAAAAAAATGACACTACATAAACGTATGACAAAAATCGAAAATTGTTAAGATTATATGATAAGTAAATAATTTAAGAAATATACTCATGCCAGCAAATTTAAAAAAAAAATATTTTGAAAAAAGTTAGGTATTACGTTCCAAAATTATTTAATAAAAAAAATATAGATATTTAAAAAAATTCTAAAAAATGAGCTACTTGACTGAAATAAATGTTTTTACTATCAATATTGTTCTTATGATCAGATTCACAAATTGTATATTTTGAATTTATCCAAAAATATTTAAATCAATTTTAAAATACTTTATTTAGTGTTAAAAAATAAAAATAATTTTTTGTATAATATATATGTAGCGCAAATGAATATAAATTATATTTAAAAAAAAAATTTAAATATTGATTAGAACGAAAGTTATTCCAAAAGTCAGTTGTATCTGTTACACTCTGTATATCTACAACCGTGGTTATTACTGTCTGGCGTATACAGGTCAACATAATATTATAATATATTTTGTCATGCGCGTATATTATACGTTTACATTTTTCACGCACACAATCCTATGTCTACTGCTGCGTTATCGTCTTCGATCATAATATACAATGAACGGAGCCACAGCTCAATATTTTGATGTACATGTTAGCGACAAGTCGCCAGTTATGAGTACATTTCTGCGCATGTACACTTGTCGCATATTTTTCCATTGTTCGCATATTTTTTTAAAAAATTTTTTATACATTTATAAGTTTGAGATTAATATGCGACTATAGTTACTAGCGGCGCATGTGTAGTAGCAGATTATTGAGATTTTTACGTATTCTGTTAAGATTTCACTTTCAATGCGTATAAAAAAAAACTGTGACTATGGATTTTTAATATTTTTCAAATGTCATCGTAACAATATATTACGAGCCTAGCATTAAATTTTCAAGCTTATTACCCAACAAATAAAATTTTATTTACATTCATAGAAAAAAAAAAAACTTATCAAATTGGAAACTGCAGAAAATGTCCGTAAACAGTTCAAAACAAATCAAAATATTTTGACAAATTTTTTCGTATATAGAAAATGCGAGTATAAATAACCAGTGAAAATTGCATGTACTTATATATGGTCATTTGTTTTAGAGTTACACTAAAAACCAAAATCGATTTTGTCGAAAACTGGAGTATACCTTACAGCTGAATCGTCGTCGTTGCCGGCGACGTGCGTAATTACCACGGTTTAAGATATATGTATATTATATAGGTATATCTACAACCGTAGTTATTACTGCCTGGTGACATGAAAACATAAAATACTAAATAAAACATAATATATTTTGTAATGAGCGCATACGTTTACATTGTGCAAGCACACAATCCTATAATATCTACATGCTACGTTATCGTCGTCGGTATTTTCTAATGAAAACACTATTTCCAATTTCGTAATTTCATGTGGCGAATACCCACAAATAAATCCTGACACACTATTCGTTCGATTGAAATAAATCCATCGTTATTATCAAGTGATATACTAAAATACGTATTTGGAGATATTATTTTTAATAAAATATGAAAATGTGTCAAGTTTCAACACAGTGCCAAAGACTGTGACTATTTTTTGTTTCTTACAGAACTTTTAGATAGTTTACATTTAAGTGGTTAACTCCGCACAGTTTGGTATTAAAGCAATAAGGTGCTATATAGTAATACTCACGAGAAATTTAAATGTAGTTTCAGTTCTAATGAATGGTACAAGATATATTGTACGAAATAATACGTACGACCATTCTTTAGACTTAGAATTCATAACTGGCCAGCGTATTTTATTGCCTCAAATTTATTTGACATTTTGACCCTTTCTGATTCTATTCTTCCCTTTTCATTTACTAGACGTAAATTTCTGATAATTTAACAATAGCTTTTGCTGCGACAATAAACAACAACCAGAAAACCGATTTTGCGTGAAAAATAAAAAAAACACATTACTTTGAAAAATCAATACATTCATCGACCCGCTCAGAATCTAAAAGATACAATGAATATAGTTTATAAAAACCCACAGGACACAAACAACTTAATTTTATTCTTAAAAAAATCAGAATTGTATAATCTAATTAAAAAAAATAATATAACTTAATGTAAATAACACCTTTGTACTAATGACCTAGATGTCGATGTATTTAAGAATAATAAAAAAAAAATTCTATGATAATAATAATACACAAATTCATTGAAATTTTCATTGGCTTATCAATTCTTTTTGTTTTGTGTGAAATATTAACAGTTTTCCTCGTTTCCCGTATAAAAATGTCTATAAAATATGTTTTTAAAGCCGAAGAAAGTAAATTACTTTCTATTTTATGTTTTTCCTAACATTATTATAACGATTTATACATTTTTATATTTATTTATATATTATATATAATTAAATTCAACAATCTTATTTTTTTTTCTGTAACCTGGCAGCGACGGTTAATTCAGCCAACACAATTTAATAGGTACATAAACAAAATAATGTACCCATCTACTCGTTTATTTTGGATATTTTAAATATCACAATTGTTATTTAGATTCAACAATACAAAAAGTATTGTCAAGTGATTGCATCGAGTGACAGGAAAACTATTTGTAAAACATATTGTGTACAATACAATTGCAGCTATTCAGGGGTTACCAATCCTTGAAGCTTTTTGAGCCGTCCCGCAAAGCTGACTGATATTTTGATTTTCAGCGCCAAGATCGTAACTGTATGATGTTTATTATATAATATTAGGGTTTTAATTGTGAGGAATTCAATCAATAAGTAAAATCATTCAATACAAAGGAAATAATGGTAAAATGATTTTTTATCGTTCGTAAGATTAATGTGAGGTAAATAAAATAATAAAATGATTCATTAGCTATCTTTTCAACCTCATTACATCGGTATGGCTCCCCAAACAATTTCGACTCACAATGTAGAAATGCATCGAAGATTGAACTCGATTTAAAAAAAAAATTTGTATACCCCTGGACTGCAGTTTGCAGTAAATCATTAAACTCTGGGAACAAAGCCGGATTAATAAAATACCAGATTACTAACGACCAGCTGTTAATACAATTAAATGGATAAATGTATTGGTAATTATTACTAACAAATTCCTTTATAGAAAATAATATACAATATTATATACAGTTACATATTATACGCGACAAGAAAATTAGTTTCTAAACTATTTAATATAATATAATATACCAATATTTTTGTTATTTTTTAATCAACCATATTTTATGCACTTTCAAATTGTAAACTTGACAAATAGTTTTAAAATAAATTTCAATGCACAATATAAAATGTATAATAATAAAGACAACTTTAAGTCTATAATATAGCCTAGTTAAGAAGTTACTTGTTACTATAGGTATTATCAAAATATATTAATTCACAGTAAAATCATATCGCATGTACACTATAGGTAATCACTTTTTAATACGCTTCAATTAAGTATGCATACAGTTTACATATATAAACCAATATTTTTGAAGGGGTGGGTACCAACAGTGGTAACATTTTTTTTTATTATTATAAATTATTATAGTAATATTAGAATTGTATAGGTACTCAATACAACATATTACATATGAATGGTAGACGGAAGTTAGAAGTTACTATTTTATGTTACATATATATATATGATACGTTCAATTATATGATTAATTTTTATGTTTTATACAACTATAGTAGGTAAGTTACTACAATTATAATTGCACTATTTGATCCAATCATCTAATTTCTGGTTTTAGCTGCCCTTTCAGGAAAAAATGTAACCGTAAAATATATATACAGGACATATTGTTATGTAAGAAACTCATTATTTCAAAAAATATTAATATTTTTAATAATGTAAAAATAACAACAACACGAATTGTCACCGATTAAATTGATTGCTTAATAAAGTATACACTACAATGAAGAACAAGTCGATGATTTATTTATTATTATGAAACGGGATGAGACTAATACAAATGTTGACATCAATCTTACAGCTAAAGTGCGTAACATTTTAAATTATAAAAACAACAAATGTATAGTGATGAAAATTACACAATTGGAACTGGTTTAATCCCTCAATAGAAACGATGGATCCTCGTTTGCTAATCTCGTCATTTATATTAAAATATTATTGAGGTATATTGTAATATTACATAACACATTATTTTTAGAGCGGGGATGAGGCCATGGTGACGATTCCCTCCCTTTTGTGTCCGACAACCACCCTTGACAACATAGATATTTGTAAATATTAAATATAAATTATAAGTAGGTACCTATATTATGCAATGGGCTGGTCCAACTATAAGGCTAGGGAATTATAAATATTATAAACATCTAATGTTTTTTTTTTTTTTTTTAGTCAGACGTTTTCAACTGTGTGGTATGGGGATTGTGATATTTACTATAATATGGTAATAATATATTAATATTAATAAATTATAATGTCCTAATTATAATAATATAAGTAACGTTACCAGCCCTAAGGCTATAGTGGTATCTAAAAATAAACAAGTAAAAATTAACTACACACTAATTTACGACTGGACAGCTATCCTTTACACTAACTAGCCACGGCCACGACGGACCACGATGACTATAATAATAATTATGATAATTATAAGACAAATCATTATAATCATTATTACTTATGCATAATTGATAACGTTTTTTACGGATATTTAATTATAATATATTATTATTACTGTATGTCCGGCGAAATACTCTGGGCGCTCAATTTCCGCTGTAACCGAACGTAAAACACTTTCCACATCGATTCTTCGTCCTCCATTTTTTATTATTATTGTTGTTGCTTTCGACTGTGACCGTGACGCGAGTGCAGACGAAAGTTTTACACGAAACAGACGAGGTATCTATCGTAGGCAGATATCATATTATTATAGAGGCGCGCGCGTAACACCTAAGCACAACTTGGTGGCGACTGAACGGTATGCCGCGGTAACCGGTTGCCAATGAACCCAAACGCTCGGTAAGAATTTATTAATCATCACGTGACGATGATGATAATAATAATGATAATAATAATAATAGATATTATTTTAGAGGGGCCGACCTTCGCCGAAGAACGTGGCGGCGACGGCGGCGGCGGCGACACAACGATATTTGTATGAGAACGCGCCAGGCAGTGGAGGAGAGGTGCAATATTACGATTTGGGAAGGGGACAGATTTTTTTTTTGGGGAGATTTGTTTTGTAACACATCGGTAGGTACCTTCTGTGCACGCTCACATGCAACGCGAACGTTCTAATTTAAGTTTGCGACGTGGGCTGCAGCCGAGTTAACAGACATACACTTCATAGCACAATGTGTATAATATACTTTATTATATTTTATTGTACGCGTACATTATTTTTAAATAATTTTGCAGGTAGATAAATCCTGTGAGTATTGCGGTCTACACACCGCATAAAACACACAGTTATAATAATATGTTTATGGGTTATCGTTTACCGGCATAAAAGTGGTAAAAATTCGAATGCATTTTGCACCAAGAAGAAGGTAAGAACAATTGTAATCGACTAAACTAGACTGCAGGCGAAGGGTGGCCTACATAATAAATATACCTATATATAGGTACAACGTATTGTTTTCCCTATATCGTCGACCGTCGCACACGGCCTCTGGTTAGTTATTTTCATTGAAGCATACTACAAGATATTTTTGCTCTTCAAGGAAAACCGAGGCAGCGGCGAACCCAGGGGGGTGGACCCCGAGTCCTGACTCTCCCCCCCACCACCTTGGCTTATGTCATAGTTATATTATTATTTTTAAAAGTTTCTCTGAAATGTTCATCGAAACTTATTGATTAGATTGATTATTAGTTATTACTTATGAAATTTGGATATTGTGTTTTTTTTTTATTGGTTTTAAACCCGGTAAATTGTGTTTATTAAGAAATAAAATGTATGTAAAAACAGAAAAACAGTAGTTTAATACATTTTTTTGGATCGCCCCTTGAATAAATCCTGGTTGTGCCACTGAGTCGAGGAATCCTATGTGATAAAATAACATGGCACAATGCGGCAATTTATTATTTAATGATACGCATACTATATATTATATTTACCTCGCCGACCATCTGTAACCAGTTCGCCACTTTTCATTGGCTGTCATAAATAATATACAGGATGAAACAAGAAGACCTGACAAATAAAATAACATTTGTTCCCTCCAAGGTGAGCCCCCCAAGGTGGCTTAAACGTAAATGGTGCAGACATTTATTACATTGAGAAAAAAAAACCATAAAATAAAAATTCACAAGAACAAATCAAATTGAAAGTGTCACCACATGGGTGGCTTCTTTACCCAAATTATGGAACTCATTTTTATTTTATTTTTTTTCTTAATCCACATACATTCATTATAACCATGATAAAGATTGTATATTTACTATTGAAAATAAAAATTAAATAAATATATATATATATATGTAGGTATATAATATATTGGCGTTTGCGTTATATTATGTATAATATGACATTTTTCATTTTTTATACAAAATATCCAATTTATTAGTATCTGGTTTTCGGACAAATTTTGATTTTAAAAACATTTATTTAAGTAATTTAGTTTAATTTTTATGATTTTTAAAAGTCCAAATTATATGAAGTAAGACTCATTCATTTGAAAAGTAATAACTTTTTAAAAAAATATTTAGATTTTAACTAGTACTTATTCGAAAATTATCGTAAAATATTTTTAAAAAAGTTTATACTTTTTGAATTTTAAATATATTTTACGACTAGTTCAACATTACTTAACAAAACTAATGAGATTTCAAAAAATTGAAAAAAATAAACTACATGACTTACATAAATGTTACAATGACATTTTTTTCTAAAAACCAGATTTACAAATTAGCCATATTTTAATCAGATTTAAAAAATTTATTTTCAGTTTAAAAAAAATAATAAAATGTTATATTATACGTGTAACGCAAAAGTCAATACATGTATGTTATAAAAAAAAAAAATTAAAAAATATTAATTAGAACAAAAGTCGTTTTATTTTTTTAATTTATTTTTCAGGTCTTCCGCTGTTACACCCGGTATATATATAGTGTATTATGAGGCGAAAGATGATGACTCGACGATATTTCAACATACCATACTATTTTATCATGGAATAATAAATATGTTTTGGTCATAGTTATAGTGAAAAAATATCTAGTAGCATGCTACATTAAGTTAGGAATTTAATTTAATTATTTTAATTATTTTAACCTATAGGTTTTTATTGTTTATTCACGTTTATATGACATTAATCAAAACGTTACGAAAAGTGGCCTCGCGAAAATTGGTTTGAAAAAAAAGTTGTACTCAGCCCAAAAACATATCTATGTTCAAATATATTTTTTACTTTTATAATAATATGATGCGACGAATTTCATAAGTAATTGATATCAAACAAGTCGCGTACAATTTTTTTATTACGTGGGTAATAGGTAGGTACTTATAATGTGACGTGCATAAATGCATTACTCATTATTTAGGTATACTACCTATTGTTTATTATTATATTATTAGTTATCACGTCATGTATAGTACATAAACGTGTCACCACTTCGACTTCGCTAAGCTTTTAAATAAGGGGTGTCGAACCCACGGCTGACATAAAAAATATTCCAAATATTTTCAAACAATGTTGACTCTTTTTGAGCTATTTAATCCATACAATTTTTTTTTTAAATTTTGCTAATTATTTTTCAGTTAGAAATTCATGTTTTTCTTTTCATACCTCAGATAAAAAATTTGAATGGAAGATTTCACATACAAATATTTTTACCTGTATCAAAAAAAAAAGTGAACTTAAACGGAACATACATTTTTTTTTGAACTTTTGAACTTATAATTTTTACGATATTTGAAATTCGGCGGTAAATAATTGATCGATTTTTGATATTTTGTTGTATTTCTAAAACAAATAACTGTAGACTCATGAAATGATCACAAAATATTTATATTAGCATTTTCCATACATGTTAAAATTTTCAAACTATTTTGACTCTTTTTGAGATATTTATAGCCATGATAATTTTTTCAAATTTTGTAAACTATATTTTTCAGTTAGAAATTCATAAAATTTTTACTTTCATAGCTAACACAAGAAATTTTAATAGAAGGGTCCCAACAAGTGTTTCTATCTGTATCAAAAAGAAAGAGTTCACCGAAATGTCACACTATTTATAGCCATCGTGAGAAATTTTAGATTTTTATAAACTTTTTTTTAACTATTCAATTTGATTATTTATACAAGTAGATGACACATCGTCTCCGCTCAGAACCGTTGTTCAATGATTAATCATTGATTTCAAATATCTATTACAACGACATGCTCTATACAAATACTGTACACCAGAGCGGTACCAACTTGTCGACATCTATTTTTTTTTATAGTCCCATCTCTTCAACTTTTAACTCTTAACATATTTTCAGTCAGCGGCCCCTCATGACTTGAACGGCCCAAAATTGTCGCGGCCCACCGAGTTTTACTGGGCCTAGCATATTACGTAATACAGACACGCGCGTGATGGACAGACGGCCAGACGGTCGTTTAGGGCTCAACAGATTTCATGTTTTGGGAAATGAAATTAAGTCGTTAATGGAGTCATAAGGAAAAGAGTTTGAAGATGAAAACTGGCTTATGGATTTAGCGTTTTTATTTGAAATAACTAGGTACTCATTTAAATGAGTCAAACGTGTGTAAATATCAACTCATTAGTAATATGTTTCAAACAATAACTGCCTTAGAACTTAAACTTAAACTATGGCAAAGTCAAGTTAAGGTGAATAATTGTATACATTGCACTGTATTGACCAAACACAATCCCAAGAATAGCGATAAATGTGCATCTTTATTGTTATTAATTTTAATTTTCTAATGTTTTAAAGATTTTCGTAAGAATAGTCAACTCTTTGCTGTTTTTCAACACCGTTTTCGGCTGATATCACTGTTGTGGAAACTAAATTTCAAATGGAATGTATTGAGTTACAATCAGATATTCAATTCAAAGAAAAATTGAATCAGTCGTCTTTGTAATTATAAATAAAATGTAATAGTTCATAAAAATATTTCTACTTATCATTCGCTATGGCAAAATTTTAAATTAAATGTATGTGTCCCAGTCATTACTTCTACAGGTAGGACACCCCTGTCTTAAATACTCTGGCTTGTTTAAACAAACTTTTTACTACTCGACTATAGTTTCAAAAACTGCAAAAGAAGTAGTAACAGCTGATATAAATATAGTATACTTTGTTAGAATGTGACATTTCGATATAATATCTGTTTGTATAACATATTTTTTAACAACTGCAACGCGCTATATAGCACATAAAATATATAAGGAACAATGCGTGTCACGTGTGTATACTAATGTAAGTAGGTACCTATACCTAATAATCACATGCAAAATTAATCATACTCGACTTTGTCACGATATTATTTCAATTGGATATGTCATAATATGCAATAATATGTCATAATATGGAATACATGCAAAATATAATATGTATACATTTTATTGAATGTCTATTTAATTTAAAGGCATATACAGTGTGTCGATAAAGTGTAAAAACCCAGGTGTAGTGGTCTATCAAAACATCATACAGTGGGGATCACAGTATATGTGTAGGGAAGCACAACAACATATATTGGAGAAATACTATTTAGTTGAACAAATGGCGTTAAAAATTACACAAGTACTCACCATAACTGCAGACATGGAAAAACATCTGGATCAATATAACAATAAATTAACAAATGTTATGCTAAATCAACGACAATACGGTTTGATGACTATGTATGGATTATTGCCAATTTTGGTTAGGCGTCTACACAGTAAAAAAGTTCCAGTTATATTTTACAAACTATATTAATAAAAGTTTAAAAAATAGTTAATGACAAGCGAAATACCCTATTTACATAGATACTGAAAATGTCATCAATTGTCGTTATATTTTTATAATTATTGCACTTTGTGCCTACGTATCATGTGAGATTCCCGCTAATATTTAAGCGTTTCATACCTTATATTATAATAATATTATATTCCAATGAACTTGTGTGTATCTACTTTATATTATAAATATTCGCATCAATTTTTGGAGATATAAAACGTTCCCTGTCCTTTATCACAAATGATTAAGTAATAGACACTATACTACTATAATAAGCACTCCAAATTTCAATATTCTAACCTACCTATAGATTATATGGTAAAACTGTAAAAGTACATCATTATAAGGTAAATATAGACATTTTTTCGAAAAGTTTTAAGTTGTTGGAAATATTGTATTTAAGGCAATATCAAGCTATAAAAAAAAGTTATCAACTTTGAAAGAATATATAATTACATTATACTATTTTTGATGTGAAAACAACTCATACGACGTTCAGATGTTTCCACAATGAAAATTTTCGAGCGTTATCGTTTTTGCGTAACGCTCGATACCTATTATATTATTAAAAGGAGAGGCGATTTTTATATCTCAATAATCTCTTTAATATCTCTAACTTAAATTCTACTGGTTTTTAACATTTTTCGAAAAACACCGAAAATTGTTTTGCCACTAACAGTCTAATTTGGACGTCGACCGTCGACCTTGGAGGTAGGTCGAGATCGGAATTCGTGCCGAGCGAATTTTCTATGGAGCTAATTTTTTTTTTTTAGTTCAATTTATTTGTCACTTTTATATGTATATATATATATATGCGTATGTAAATATGTACGTAGCGTACCTACCTATTATGTAAATATTTTATTCTATTAAAAGTTATTGCTGTGTGTTCTGAAAAATAAAATTTGAACAAATATAATTCTTCAAAATTTTCAATCCTATCCTACAAATAATATGAAAGCACGTGTTTTAAATTAAGAATATTTACTTCAAATTTAACATGGTAAATCAACATTTCTGAGCTCATATATATATGTTTTCACATCTTCCGAGGGTGACACTTTTTGTTTATCTTTTATCTTTAATTAAGATTTTTACTTGACAGTTGACATTTTTACACGTAATAGTTGTATGTGCGGAACAGTGAAAGGGCTAGGTAGTATACCTTATAGTTGTATTAATCACTATGCTTAAAAACATGTAGTCAATGTTATCATCATTGCCGGAAAATTGGGTTTTTTTAAAAATCATTAAAAACTGGTTTTTTGGTCGCAAAACGTGAATAAGGAATCGGCGAACTGGGAACAAACCGGTCTTAGAATGACCAAAGAAAAAAACAATAAACATAAACTACTGTTTTGTAGGTAGTTACTAAAGTTGGTTCTTGGGGTGAAGTGCCGAAGTAATAGTCTTTTATCAAATTAAATTAGATCAAGAAATAGTTTTGTGCAAATATTTTATATTATTTTTTGACAAAATGATGATCACCCCGTTTATAACTTTGGCAAGTGGTACCTAACAATTTTACGTGGTTACACATAAATTTAAAGACCCGATTTTGCATAAAATGCATGTTGCTTTTTTTCAACTTCATGTGTAGTTAATGAGTATCTATAATCATTACTTGATTGATTAAATATCAACATTTTATTTTATATATTTTTGCATATTCCGACGTTATTGCATAATGGTCGCATATTATGTTTGCATATTTTAAGAAAAAAGCATACATATTAATTATTATACACTAAAAAGGTGTTTTATTTATTTTTGTTTTTTTATACATAATATAAAATAGTTTACTTCAAAGAATTAAATTTGTCGTACTTACTAAAATGTTATTTACTTACAGGTTTGAAAACAATATTAACGATTAAAAATGAATAAATTAAATTGTTGTACTGCATATATATCTGTGCTATAATATATACAAGGTATAACAGAGACTTGACGAAAAAAAAATGATGTTACTTAAACGTATGACAAAAATTGTTAAAATTATATGATTATTAAATAATTTAAAAATATATTCGTGTCAGCAAATTCCCAAAAAAAAATATTTTAAAAAAAGTTATTACGTTTCAAATTCAATTAATTTAAAAAATATTGATAATTTAAAAAATTCTAAAAATAAACTACTTGACTTAGATAAATGTTTTCACTATCAAAATTGTTCTTATAAGCAGATTCATAAATTGGCTGATTTGAATATATCCAAAAAATTTAAATCAAATTTAAAATATTTTATTTTCGGTTAAAAAATAAAAATAATTTTTTGTATAATATATGTGTAGTGTAAGTGATTAATAATATATAAAAAAACATTTTAAATATTGATTAGAACAAAAGTTATTCAAAAATCTGTTACACCCTGTAAATTATACATTTTACTCTTTGTTTATAAGAATTCTAATAAAATTATTAAATAATTAATAATACAAAATTAAAATAAAATATAAAATTTAATAAACCTTGATATTTAATATTGCATGTTTCGCATTTATTTCTTGCCTATTTTGACTTTTTTTAGAACATGTTTGCATGCATATTTTACAATTTAAAATACATATAAATCCGGTCTTTACACATAATATATTTTAATCCAGAAATACAAAATATTTGTATACAATTAAAAAGGTATTTTAAAATTTTAAATAACAAAATAAGCCTGTCAGAGTGTCAAGCACACGTCCTTTACGTCCTATTCCGAAGTAAGTCCTTATAGTTACGGATCTTATATGATATATAAGACTATATTATTATAGCAAAGGATTATAATTTTAATTAATTGGAAATTATCTATTATAAAATCCGTAAATAATGATAAATATTCTAACTGAAACTCAATAAATAATCAAGCGAATATGATGTTCTCAAGTCTCAAACATTCAAAT
This sequence comes from Sitobion miscanthi, assembly GCA_008086715.1. NCBI lineage: Eukaryota > Metazoa > Arthropoda > Insecta > Hemiptera > Aphididae > Sitobion > Sitobion miscanthi. The sequence continues at coordinate 28,130,143 of CM017805.1, read as the reverse complement.
ATACATTATAGAATATTAGGTAGGTACCTATATATACAATTATTTTCTCAGCGCATGCCAAGTATAATGTACTCCAAATTGTATATTATAACTACTCAAATGTGTAGAATTTATTTTATGTATTTAAATAATTAATACATATAGTATAATAAGATACGGTCGTGTATAAATTCAAGTCTACCTACAGACTATAGATTGCCGATTGGTATACTACCTATAATAGGTATAATACTGCTACCTACATCGTAGAATAATTTCTAAATAAAATTTAGTTGTATATATATTCAAATTTCAAAAAAAAAAAAATTAAACAAGTGCTCCTAAAAATAAATACAATTTCATTAAAAATCAAAAATATTACTGTTATGTATTTACTAACTTGTTTTTGTTTTTCAATTGGACTAACAATATTTACATTGACTTATGGAACTTATGTTTTAACCACTACATCAGTGGTGAATTTACGGGAGGGGGGGGGGGTCAAGGGGATCACCCTATCACCCTCCCCCCCCCCGTGACAAAAACCTAAATACACCACTGCACTATATAGGTGCACTGTGTATCTACACAAAACAGACTTTCAACGTGTTAGCATTATTATTGCATATAGTATTTTATTATCTTATCCGTTATATTCAGCACTAAAAATAGTGTGCAGTTTTTGTCTATCGACATTTTTTATGTCAACATCAAAATTGTGTGGTTTTTGGACGCAACCAACCGTTTAAATAGTTAGTTGAACCATAATCTCAGGTTGATACAGTGACACAATAATATTAATCATAGTTGTTTACCTACGTGTAATCTAAAAACGATTAGTTATATATTTGTAAATAGCTATATACCTTATAATATATTATGTGAATAGTGTATGTACAATGTACTTCTTATATATATCTAGTTATACACTTGGGAGTTTACCAATTGTGATTAAAATTACCTTTTAATATACCAATAAAATTGCCCTCGGTCATTTTCTGAGTCATTATACATAAATTGAACTCGGCCTTTTCTGGGTCGATAGACCATTAATTATTGCGCTCGGTAATATTCAGGGTAATATTCATTTTATTCAATAGCACATAAAACAATATTTTCATTGGTATATATAATGAACATGAACATAAATAAATAATAATACATATATTATAATCAGATAATCTTATATACACATATATATTATATATAATAAATTACAATTAAACAAAATATCACTATTATAATATATTATTTTATATTACCTACTACCTACAGTATATCTTTAGTGAACCTATATGATTAAGAATTCTTTATGATCTATAAATAAATAGCTTTTTTCAGATTTAATAAAAACGATTTGTTCGTCAATTTTAGATTCTGTGCGGAGCGATGAATGTATTGTTTTTATAATATATTATGATATTGTGTGTGTTTTTTTTATTTTTTATTTTTCTATCTGTCACCACCGTTTGGGGCAGTAAAACTGCTTCGATTTTCTTCAAAAGTATCTTGTTTAGATAAAAATATTAATTCTTCAATAGGAAGTAGATACCATATTGGATAATAGATTAAACAATTATTAATAGGCGACTAATATTTGAAACGTCTATTTCAAGTTTTTTTCTGTTAATTAAAGTACCTACTCAGTAAGATGTTTTATATGATTTTTAATATATTCAATATTTAACCTACGGTGCCCAAATTTAATTGCTCAATTTTCTACTTTGCCCGTAACATATATAAAATATCACCTAAAAGTATAAATCGAGTCACAGAATATTTGTACAAATCGTAATACCAGAAACCATCCTCTTTTAAATTATATCAATAATACCTAATAATGGTCTTTAGAAAAATTAACGCGCTCGAAATTCTTATAACGCTGCGGGCCGTCGAAACATACTACCTACCTGGCTAGTAATACACGTCGTCGTCTAGGAGATTTTCTCGGAGATCGGTCTCTGCGTTGGGATATTTGTACTTAGCTCATTACCAATTCTCAATTAAATCCTAACGTACGCAATACTATCTTCACTCAAAAAATAAAAGATGGCAACTAACTGTTATAACATCGACCGCACCGCGGTAAACGTCATATTGCTCGAAATCTTAGAAGACATTGTAGTCAACAAAATGGAAGGCACTTACGCTGACGAAAGCGACGAATACCTCGCGCGTCTAGTTACTCTTCTTCTGTCTGCCATTGATACGGTCGCAACTACTGCAAGTGGCGACGATCAGACCCCGGAGTCGGAGCCTGAAGGACAAAATCCGATTCTTGGAGGCGCAGATAGAAAAGAGTTCAACGAAAACGTCGAGGAGTCTGTCTCCTTGCACAGTGATGGATTGCCGAGCGGCGATGCGCTGCCATCTGCACCAGAGTCGGAGTTCACTCCGATCCCAGAGACAGCACCGCTCGGCGACAACAACAAGGTCCAGGAAGACGACAATTCGAACATTTCGGAAGTAGAAGAGGACCATTCCGTTTTGCTGACTAGCAGTTGCGTACGTCGTCGTGTGGGGACGCGCCGTCCTCGGGAGTCGGGGCCTGTCGATCCCACTCCGACTCCCGAGGGCGGACCGCTCGACGACGTTTTGGGTGAGAACGACGGACAGGATGACGACGACGGAATGGAGGGGAGGATGCGGGAAAGAGCACGGACGGTGCCCGGCGGTAAGTCACCCGCGCATGTTCTCCGATCACCCGCGGCGCGACGGGTTCGCTGGCGTAGCGCGCTCGGTCATCGTTGACGCGCGAGACCCTCTGGCGGCTCGGCGAGCGCCCGGCTGCAGTTACGGTCACGTGGAGCGGCGGCGACGGAAGACGGCGGCTATAGCAGAGTTACCGGCGCGGGCAACGATTCCGCCCCGACGGTACACCGACTCGGTACGACGGCAGCGGCGACTTGGTACGACGGCAGCGGCGGAGACTTCGTCACGGGGTGAGTGGTATGGAGATTTGCGTGCTAGGAACACGGGGACGTCAGCGGCGTCGGACTCGCGGAAACTTAACTGTTTCACAGGGTCTGGAGGCGGCGGTGGAACGAAGACGCGGCCGAAGGGACAACGCCAGGGCGAAAATTACCGAGAGTCAAGGATCGCGCTGTGGTCCGCTGACTCTCGCCTTTTCGTTCCGTGGTAATCCCGCATCGGTCGCTTCGCTTGTCCCCACCGGTTCTGCAGCACAGAATCTCACTTCGCTCGCTCCGGGTCTTTGTCTTCGCCGTCCGTCGGCCGAATCGTCGTGCCGTCGACCGTCGACGCGCACGACATCGCGCACTAGCCGCCGTCAACCGTGGTCGCTTCCGTGGCCGTCTCGGTCTGGCCTCGCCAGCTGGGCAAGGTCGTCAAGCGTCCGAGCAAACGCGCCAGCGACACTCGTCAACCCGCGGGACAGGTCGGAGACCGTGCAGAGGTGACCAGTGGCCAGCAATACTGCATTTCCGCACCAATTTGCCATTTCGCATCCTCCCCCCCTTGTTTACTGTGTCTCCTGTCCGCCGTATTTTTTTTTCTTTAAATTTCATTAAATTATCTCAAATTGTTAAATTGTTCACATGTTATTGTAAATTTCGATTTTTTTTCCTTCTATTATCATGAACATAATAATGTAAAATATTATAGTTATAGCCAATGTGCTAATTTTTTTGAAAATTATTGTTAATACATTTTCGTATTATTTTTGGTTTATAATTATTATTAATTAATAAACATATTTTGATGTGAACAAAAATATATTGTTTCTATTTTTTCGTTTTGTCGAGTGTATAATCAATTGTTACAGATTTAACGACTAAAAATCGTTAAAATATATATTTTAAATAAAAAAACTCGTTAGTCGATTATACAGAGTATAATGACCGTAGCTCTCCGGTATAAACGCTACGAGAATATTATAATATGTTCCAAGAAATATTTAAGCCATGAAACACTAAAGACAACGAAACTGCTGAATAAATAATAAAATAACGCATTACACCGGCGGATACGACATGGACAGTTATATAAACCGTACAAGAATATTGTAAATAATAATAATAATATATGTATTGTGTAGAACGTGCGAACGTCAATATAGTCGAATAGTTAATATACAAAATCATATTTAAAAAAATTCAAAATTTTATTTTACATAGGTAAAATAATAGTATAATTTTTATATAATATAATAGCTGCATGTCGAAAAGTAATATTGTTTGAAAACTTTTCGGTTTAGGTTTAAACCATTAAACCCCCATGTATACTCGCATGTACCGATACCATATTTTCTACATATATTTTTCTATATTATTGACTCGAGTTGTAATATCCTAATCCAAACAAAACTTGGTACCTACTTTTTTTACTAGAAATTACTTCACATATATTTATACAATTATACTGCAAATTATCTCCACATAATACGTGATATTAACATAAGTAATATTGGAATATAAGCATTACAAGTTTAAGATAATAATCACCACTTCACATGCGGCTTACATTATACACAGAAAGATCGAACTAAAAACAGCAATAATTATGAGTAGGTATTACGACACTAATTATGATTAGCATTCATTGTATAAATGTATTAAATACTAATAAATAATATAATATTATATGGTGCTTTTATTCAATATACTTTATAGTCACCGGTCTGTAGATTATTATAAGCAATTGGGTAAAAAAAAAACAAAAATGCATGTTGAAATTATTTTGTTGCTATTTTAGTTTATACCCATAGGCGTGCGCAATTTTTGGTTCCGGGGGTGCACACTAAAAATTAGGGCCCACAATAATTTTTAAAACAATTGTAGATACAGACAAATGTTTTAAAGATATCAAATGCACTAAAAATATTTATTTTATTTTATTATTCCTTCTAATAAATATTGCATATCAATATATAGATATACAATCTTATAATGATAATCGACGTTTAAAAGGAACAACATTTTTGAATTCGTCAACAATTTCATTAATTTAATTTACACTTAATTAATAATTAGGGCCTTTGTCGTTTTTGGTAAAGGGTCCGGGGGTGCCCAGGTACCCCCGGCACCCCCTGTGCGCACGCCTATGTTTATACCTATGATTAATTTACAATAATTTATGTATATTATGGGTACATATTGTATGCATACCAAGTCCGGATTAGGGGGGGGGGGGTCCAGGAGGGACACGGTCCCGGAGCCCATTGATTTTGGGGGCCCATTTTTATCCCCAAAATATGTACTTTGTAATGCGTTAAAAAATAGTTTTCAAAAAAATAAAATAATTTTAGTAAGTAATAATTATTATAAAATAAAAATGTTCTTAATTTTACATCACGAAAACCTAACCTAACCTATAATAGTTATAAAATTGATATTCTATGATGAGTTCAACTTTAAATTAATATTAATAAGTTATATCAATAATTCAATATGCATAATATACGTAAAGAAAACAATAAACAATACAAAGTTATGGATATATATATAATAGTATTGGTTATAAAATAAAGTAGAATGACAGTAATAAAGAGTACCAGGATGACTTATGCCAAGCTAAAATTATAAATAATAGCAGTAATAGTTTTTTTTGAATGATGTAAATAATAGAAGTTATGAGGGTTAATTTTGAACTTGACACAGAAATTTACAAATACATAGTCAGGTCCTGATTGAGCAAAACTGATTCTTAATCTAGGAATTATTAAATTAGTATTTTGCTTATAACGAGTAGAAAGAGTATGTATTGGTAGTAAATATAGTATGTGTATGCTTAAACAATAAGGTATATACATACAATAAATTAAGGGAATTAATGTTCAGTATTTCCAACTCTTTGTATAGAGACCTTGTAGGGAATAGTATTGGAAAATTAAATAAATATTTAAGTAAAGAACTTAATGGGGTTTCGAGTTTATTGACATGCACATGATATGCTAAACCCCGAAAAGCAATTCCATGTGCAAGAATAGATTGTACTAGAGCATAGTATACAATTTGTTTAAGCTTATTATTCAAAATATTTTTTAGATTTTAAAAAACATAAAAAATTTTCTTAAATTAATCATATGCTTATCAATATAAACATTCCACTTTAGACAATCATCAATACGAAGCCCTAAGTATTTGACGGTATTTTTTTTATGAATGGTTGGGCAACCACAACCACTGTTTTTATTATCCAGTTTACAGGATTCATTGTGTAAATTACATTTGTTCGTACTAATTTTGGACTCTAAGTGGAGCGATGAATGTATTTATTTTACGCAATGATAGTAATATATGTTTTTTTTGTTTCCTAATTATTTTCAATATTTTTTTCTTGCGTGGTATAAACTACAATTAATATTACTCTTTATTTTTTACCTGCCCCCGTCTCTCCCAAAAAAAATCTGGATACGCCATTGGTTTAAATAGATATCTTACAAGTACTGTATATTATGATAGTGTGAATGTATGATACTTAGGTGGTTAGGTACAGGACTGACTCAAGCGAAAATAGTGAACTAGGCAAAATCAAATTTTGTCACCCCTAACAATATAATATTATCAGTATTTTGAAAATGCCACCCTCTTACTAAAGTGCCGCTTAAGTACCACCCTAGGCGTGGGCCTATTTCGCCTACACTTTGAGCCGGGCCTGGTTAAGTACAATAATATAACCTAAGTTATATTATGTAGGTATACTTCGTTTAATGAATATATAATATTTTAATAAAATAACATAATTACTCTTTCAATCTGCATAATATGCTTACATAGTGTTCTTGTAAGAATAGTTGTAACAGAGCCAAATCATCTATCACCATAAAGTATATATATTACATATTAAAAGATATATAATAAATCAATCTCACTGGCCACTGCACATGCACATCTAATAATTTGTTTAGAAAAAATAGTGTTATAAAAAATATTATGCTAGTAATATTATCAAGTGCACTGGTATGACTACAATCGTAAAATATTTAAATCTCAAAATATTTTATAATTTGTATATTGTTAATTGATTTATTATTTTTATTGTTAATTTTGTCTAAATTACAGTCTAAAAAATTATCTTGTATTCTTAATTTGAAATCAATGATATACCTGATAGTATCATTGTATATTTGTATAAGAAAACGATTCTGAGCGAAGACTAGGTATAGCTATTTGATGATATTATTGTGAATAAAGTAATTTATGCAACCTTATTGTTTAGAAAATTGTATGTTTCTGACCGATTTTTCGTAAGGTTTTCGTATTCATGATTACTCACTAACAAAATAACAAAAACATATTTATGATTCATAGATTTTTCTTGTAGAGAAAAAATATCAAGTAATGTGCTAATATATGTGATATGATTTTTCAATTTTCAACTTTAGTATTTATATTTATAAATGATGTACCTAAGTACCTTATATAAGATGTATTGATTTTACAATAATGTGTTTTTTTGTCACCACATTTTGACTTTTGGAGCAGTAAAAATGCTTCAAACTTCAACTTCAATGTATTTTCTGATACGAATGTGAATCAATGAATCTAATTGGCTTTCTAAAATATTCTTATTTCTTATTACAATTATTTTAAAATATAAAACGCATGTCACACACAAGTGGTAGAGTGTTAACCCCACCCCCCCCCCCCCACCAATTGGTTTTTGTTCACTGTTAAGAAATGAAAATGACCAATGGTTAATATAATTCCAGATAAAAATTAAATTTTTATTTAGCGATGGTATTCGTGTCGTGTTTAAATGCCATCAAAGACGAAAACAAACTTCTCCGTGTTCATGCACACTGCTGCGTCACTATCGTACCATATTATAGCATATACCAAAGACCAAAGTACCGTAATCGTGTCAGTTATGCGCTAGTTATTTCGGGTATATGATATTTTAAATTATATTCTGTTTCAAGCCATGCATTTATTTCAGACAGTTTGTACTATAATATATATATTAGTCAGAAGGAAAAAAGCCAGTAAAAATAGATACATTAAATAAATATAATAAAGGGACATTTGCGACACAGATTTACATTCAATAAAGAAACGATTTGATATGTCAGGACCAGAGAACTCCTTTTATTAGTAATCATATCCAATATCGTGGTGAACATAGCTCCAAAACAGGCCGTTTTAAAATTTTAAAATTTTAGTCATATAACTCTTTACGCTTAACTTTTTTTTTAAATTCCAGTAAGAAAAACTATTATAAAGAACTTTGTTTTCAAGCTTATTGAACTTGATCTTCATATTTGAAGAAAAAAATCAAATGTCTAATAATAATTTAAAAATAGCCAATATATTTTGAAAATGATGTTATATCAATAAAATACTAATATAATTATTGCATGATTAAAATGTCAAGTTTCTAAGGTTATTTATTTTTTAATCCCAGTAAAAATTGCAAAACTGGAAGTGTTGCGTAAATAATCTCGCTTATATGTAATTTATTTTTTCAGTTTATCTGGTTTTTTGCAATTTCCTTGGAATTGTCATTTGTTATTGTTTAATTCCACTAGATCTAATTTGCTAACAAAAACCACCTTGAAATTGAGATTGAAACATTTTAACTGTTACAAAACATGATTACAGACACAGAAATGAAAAAAAAACACATCATTATAAAACCATAGTAATTCATTCATCGTTCCACTCAGACTCTAAAAGCTGCTGTCGACGAATAAAATATGTGAGTTCATACAGTATATAATTATATAAAAAAATATGAACGTTTTCTTTATAAACTACAATATAGGTACTATTATTTACCATACATACTTAGTACAATAGTGCTTAAGTATATTACCCACAATGTATAATACAGAAAAATGCATTATCATTTGTTATTAAATAATGCTTAAACTATTCAACCATAGTTAGATGCTTTTAAAAAAAGTTCACGAAAAAACAATAATGGAATATAATATGATTTATCATATATTATCAATTATAATAATGGTTTGCGTATTTTTTGTTTTTATTTTCAAGCGTCTTGGTCCTTGAACCTATAAAGCTTAAATTGATTTTCATGTCATATATAATTACGATATCGTATAAGTCGTGACCCTAAGAAGAAAAAATTAACCAGTAAAATACTGACATTTATTCTATATACATATATATATATATAGGTAGGTACTATCTGTTGACGTCTGTGCGATTTAATAATAGCTCATAGCTGTTAGTTCAAGTCACGAAAACCATAATTTATTATAAATCGAGTGGTAATATTCAAAAATATAATATCGTAGAATATTCAAGTGGGAAGGAACTTTACGTTCAAATGAATGTTTGAAAAAATTAAAATATTAAATATAGGTAGTAGGTATACCCACCTAAGTATTCAAATAAATAAAAATAATTTGACTACGTAGATACTTGGTCCCATCACGAATAAAAAAAATCCCAACTACAATAGATCTAATGTTATCAATAAACATATTAAGTAATGCGATTAAAATCGGCTTTAATTTAGGTCGATTTTTGGTGTAGTTTCAATTTACTATTATTGTTTTTGAACAGAGTTAAATATTTTTTTCTACTCGGTGAAAATTAAATTCGTACCTACCTACTTGAAGGTCGATAGAAGACAATAAAAATAATAATACAGCTAATGTGGTATGGCTGTAATGTGTTGTACAAGTACGACGAATGGTCGAATAGTACCATTATTATAGTATTACTATTTACTAGGTATAGAAAAACACAATACAATAATTTTTTTTTTAGTTTTCGTTGTCCGTTATTATTATTCTATTCTTATTTAACAGTTTAGACCGTTCAGCCGTTGTACTTAGCGTTGTGTACTAGGAAAGTTTTTAAATACTATGCAATAGGTAGGTACATATTCCTTTCTGCGCTGTAATAAAGTAAGAAGATATAGATTTAGTTGTGTAAGTATAGGTACTGTAATATAGAAATAAATGAAAATGTAATGCATTATTCTCATTTTAGTAGGTACCTATTATACTTTAATAATTAATAAATTATTTACAATATACGTCCTACAGTGTACTAACAATTAACAACTACTAACAACTACCTATTAACGATGCACTTAATTAATTTTGAATATTTCTTATGATTGCGTAAAGTGTATATAGAAAATGTTTAATATTTCAGTTAATTAAGTTTTTAGTTCTCACAATAAATTGATCGGCAAAACCTTAAAAATGAATAATATACAGTCAAGTATTTATTCGAATCATAAATTACACTTAGCACCCCTCCCCCCATTTATTTTAAACTAAAATATTATTAATAAATAAAATATCATGATTTTATTTTTATTTTTTTTACAAATTATTTTTGCATTTACCTATAAGTTTACCTTAAAAGTTTTTTAATTACTTAAACCGAATTATAAAAATTAACATATTATAGTTAATAATAACATAATATTGTCAACAATAAAACTAATCTAGTAGTATTTACTATACGTATATAATACTTATAGTATACCATAGTCATTTTAAGGTAAAGGTAAAGGGTATTTACAACATAATATTACTGTATAGTGACTAATGAGAATATGTCTTGTCACCAGCGTTTTATCGATAGTCGATATTGAATGCCGTGATGACAATTATAGTAAATTATGCATAATGATAATTGATTTTGTATTATTAATCTAACAAGGTGATCATGTCGGCTTCGTGGCCCGTGTTTACAATAATTTTGTCAACCTTACATATAAGATTTTATCTCTTTGAATATTATAATTTTTTTTTTTCATATGCGATTTTGTGGCCAGTTTAAATTTTTCAGAAATAATTTCTGTAAATAGAACTTGTGATTATTTTTGTTATTAACTGCTAATTTGTTATTGTAATTAAATATTTTAATAAAACGTAAAAAAAAAAATTATGTTAAAAATATAGAAAATATTCAGTGATAAGCAATTCGGAATTTGTTTTTTGGTCGATGTTTTGGGAGATGTGGGGGGGGGTAAAACTTTGGGTAAATAATTGCAACACTCATTTGAATTTTAAACACAACGTGTGCCTATGGAGTATTAGTATTAAGAGTATTACCTACCAATCTCGAAACCGTTCACGAATTTTTTGTCCATGTTCTATAAACTATGTATAGATTTAACTGCGTAAACGCATTAAGTTAGCGAGAACCAAATCGATATAAGTAATTTTATGCATCGTCACGTGTGTCAATTAAATCCGGCTTGGTTACTTTTTGATTTTGTTTTTAAAAATAACTTTAAACAATCATAATATAGTCGTACTTACATTATACACTAGTTTATACCTACCTACCTATGCGGCTATGCAACGTTATACCGACCACAATAATTATTCTCGTAAAAATAACTTAATGAGCATGATATACCGATACATAATAATATAATATCCATGTCGTGTGCTCGAACAAATATTGCGCAAAACAAGTGATAATAATTAACGACAATATTATAGTTATGTTTTTACGAATTATCTTGTTCCCCGTGATAGAATAGAGTCATACAACACAACATGCTAATGTCAAATGAGTGGCCGTTTATATTATATATGCGTATATCAAGGCGCAAGTAAACACACGATTCTGATTAAAAATAATTAACATAACGACTGTAAATGAACAACAAATTGTATGCGAACCACGCAATTTTAACTTCACTCGAAATCTAAAATTAATCAATTCTACCTTTTAGTCGTCATTTGACATACCGTTGTAAATATAATTATACATTTTACATTTTAATCATAAAAAAAAACGGGGAAGTCGCTCTGCTGTATAGAAGGTATTGACTTTTACCCACCTCACAATTGATTTGATCTATGTGCATAGCCAGGAATGTTCAAGAGGGGAAGTGTTATGACCAGCGAACCTTAATATACAAAATAAATTATATAAATTCGATATTTTTCAATAGTCAATACTAATATTACTAATATTTACTATTAAATAATGGCCGGCTAAATGGCTTATATTGTAGTGTAAATATATTTTTCACAATTTTATTATACATATACCTGAAATAAATAAACATATTCAAAGAGGAAGAGGGCGTAACTACATCTACATCGCCCATTCGTTTAATAATACTATATTTGTCATTTATTTTTCTACTACAGGGTATTTTTTTTATTTTTTTTTTTAAATACCTCATTCCTACCTATATGCAAGCCTGGGCAAGTTAATGATAATTTTTAATTGAATTAAGTTAAGTCAATAGAAAATATTTTTAAAAGTTTATAGTTAATAATTATCCTAATTTGTTTTTAACTCAATTAAGTTAAAAGTTAAATGGAAACTTATAATTAACTTACCTATTAAATAAGTTCAGTTATTTATTTAATTATTTTTTAATTTATAAGTAGCTTGCAGTAATATCGTTTAAAATAATAAAAAGTAAATGTTTACGCAACATGTAACATCAATAATAATTGTGTTGTGTTAATTATTTAATTATATTTTATAAATCGTCATAACTTGGATTTGATTAAAATTAACTCGTTATTTATTAAGTTTATATCAATAAAAATCAGTTAAGTTAAAATTAACTTAACTTTAACTTTTTAACTCGTTTATGCCCAGGCTTGCCTATGGCTATATATATATACAATGTTACTTTTAAGTATGCTCGATTTATTTTTGTGTTTAAATTATGCATACATTCCAATTTTGTTAGAATTTTTAAATACGCACCTGAAAACTATATTTTTGAATATTTGAGGATTATTGTACCATTTGAGGATGATCCTGTGACAGCACAAACTTCTGATTTTCTAACAGGAAAAGCAGATATACTATTAATAATTTTGATGTAAATTAAAATTTTAAGTTATATAACTTTTGTACCAAGGATACTATGCTATGGTTATGGAACAAGTAGAGAAATGGAGAGTTGTATGATTTTACAATCATATTATGATCTATCAAAATTCAAAATAAATAATTTCTAGAAATGGTCAAAGGGTATTATTAAATACTACATCTTATACTACAATATGTACTGTTTATATTTTTGAAATACCGTTTTTAAAGATTGTTATCCTTAGACCTTAGTATAAACATTTTAATAACTCGGAAACTACACATTATAATTTTGATTTAGATAAGTATTAAGTACAGAATAATATTCAAGAAAATCATCTGCAAAATAGTTTGCAAGTTTTCATTTGAAAAATGGATGTTTGTATTTAATCAGGAATTTAAAGTATGGTCTTTGGGTAAACTTAAAAGTCAAAATTTGGATAAATGTATTAAAAGGAAAAATAGGGGTGGGTATAAAAAATCACTTTTCATATAAAAATGGATTTTGGTCTGTCTGTCTCTAATTAATAGACTCAAAAACTACTGTTTTCAATTAAAAATGTACCAATAGATAGGTACCTTAATACTATCGTAGCGTGTTTATAGCAACCCCTCTTTGTAGCCAAATGGTAGCTCATACTGAGTCATAACATGCATATTTTTTAGTTCACGTTTTGTTGTTTTTTTATTGGGTTGTCATTGGTTACATATTAAATTGTTTTACAATAATTACCAACTAGTAGAAATATTCAAATATAGCATATTATACATTTGTTTACAAATATATTTAAAAACAAATGTTTGGCATAGGCAACGCCGGACGGGACAGCTATATATAGTATTATATAATAATTATTTTAATATTATTGTTATAATAAATCATGAGTCAATGCCGAATACACCACTACGTTAACTTAACCTATCACCAAACAAATATAATATGAAACAATAACTAATAAGTCGTTCAACATCCATGCTGGAAAATATTTTTTTTGGCGAGGTTAAAGAGTCGTATGTTAATCCCTTCAAGAATCTGTAGTACGTCTTACCTTAACGCGCCACCCTATTGGCACGTATTCTTCGGAAAACAGACGACAAATTCCTTCGGGGTATAGGTTTTAGAGGCTCAACTGAAGCAAGACTCGGTATAGTATCTCGTTGAGATGGTTCCGTAAACGTTCGCGTGAACAGATCGAAATTCGCAGACGCACTGCACATGTTATAGGTACGCTGCAGTGCATGTATTGGAAAAAAACGGAAGGGGGATGCAAAAATATAATAAAATGTGCGAAGATTTAAATTCCGATTAGAAAATAATAAGAAGGGGAACGCTGAAATATTTGTAAAAAAGGAGGAGTGCTCCGCCACCCCTCCCCTCCACTTCCCCCTCCAATTCAACTATTCAAACACTGCAGGTTATACGCACTTACGGACGATGACGAAAAAACGGTTCGATCGAGAGAATAGATGAGTCGGACGGACATGGCTGGCGGCGAAGGTTTTCCCAAGACCGTCCACCGGAAAATATCCCGGTTAGATATTTATTTTTGATGTGTGTTCGCAGCTCTGAACTCGTCGTACAATATTTGATATATTTAACTTGTATGAAGCATGTTACCAACATTTTGTTACTTATACGTATTGAATCATATTACACACGGAACACTATACAACACAGCAATACAACATGACCAACAACTGTGAACCCTACGATATGGATGATATGGGTTACAGTTACTGGTTACCATATAACTCAAGGTGCTATTACACTGCCTCCGCGTCAGTGTAAAACATGTGGTCAGTGTTCAGAATTTTCTCGTCATTCGGCAAATCGAATAATATTGTTTAAGTAGAACTACGATTTCACAAGTCATTAATAACCACAAACCACCGTTACGACGGGCGATAGTTGAATATTTCCAACTATTTGGTATATTGTGGTAATACGCGTGTTAACCACATGGTTTACACGGAATACGTAGACAGTGTATAATAGCCTCTTTCCACTCGCGAGTTCCATATTATGTGGACTGCAGTGGTCACCTCAGCCAATTTATACTGTGGTAAGCACGTTGACGCTTGGTTACTGGTCAACATATGGTAGAGACTAGAGTTTATACCACAGTCGAAATTCGTAGTGGTCGCATCGTTAAGCCGGATCACAGCTACGTCGTGTGTCGTGTCGTGCGATGGCGTGGTTATTATGGTTACAACTGGTAACCCTATTGGTTTCAAAGTTGAAATGTAATCAATTATTGGTATACTCGGTTGCAACTTGGTTATTACATGATAACAAAAAAGTAAAGTCCAATCACAATACGATTTGATTGACACTTGATATAACAGACGACACATGACGCGTGTCTGTGAATCCGGCTTTATAAGTGGTACTCTTGAAGATGGTTACCGTAACCACGATATTTTCCATCGGTCAGCGGTAGGAAATTAGTTCTCGATCGACCGTTTTCTCGTCACCGCAAAAAGTGGATATACCTAGAATATTATGATGAAATCCCGTCATTTTAGTGTTCACTGTTCAGTAAGTAAGTAATTATTACAAATGGATACCTATACGCATTAATAATATTATAAATATAAAATGTGTTATTATATTTTGCATATGCGACAATACATACGATATGTCACCTAACCTATGCGATGGCCAACGGATAGCAACATGTAGTTGATAGTTATCAAAGTGTTTGACTTATTGAGATTTAATTAATAGAAGTATTCTACCCTTACTATAAGTACCTATAGTAAGTAATAAGTTAACTAAGTAATCAATTATAATATGTAATGGTGTATACGAATAACGAATACATAGGTAAACAATATATAGGTACGTTACTTGTACAGTTTTTTTGTTAATAAAAAACAAAAATGTCTCAATTCGGTTACACGCGGCAGCTGCATTTATGCATTTGTCATAAGATAAGTTATGCATCGTGCAATATAATTTAGTCAATCCAACAATGTGCTAACCAATTCCCAGGTGCGTGTTCGTGATAGCGAATTTTAATTTCATGTTTAATTCATTCCGTTTACCCTATACCGTGACAACCGACCGCACATGATAATAATAACATAATATTGGACACGAAAATACGAAATATTCAGATAATTCATTATCTTAACAATAACATTCAACATTTTATTAAAATATAAATACGATAAGCATAATTTAAAATGTGTATAATATACTACGTATCTATAGTACATTGTGCTCGATGTATGCAGAATTCAAAACAAAATATAGTTTATTTTTCAAATCACATAGGTACTATAATATGATTTAAATTCATTATTAGTCTAGAGCCCGGATTTATATGCATTTAAAAAGTGTCAAACATTATGCAAAAATGCAAGGAAAAAGTGGCTAAATATGAAATTATATTCCATATATTAAACATTATAAAATGGGGTTTTTTTTTAAAAAAAAAACACATTTTTACACCTAGGAAAGTAGGTACCTACTAGATATTCTATCAGAAACAAAAGGATATTTAAAAAGTTAAAATTTTAATACTTTAAAAATCAAAATACAATATTTTATAATCATCATATTTTCATATTTTAGATTGTTTAAAATACAATGTCTAAAACTCTCAGAAAACTTAAAAAAAATACAATCAAAATAAAAAATAAATAAAATCATCTGTAAATATTATTATAGTTATAAAAAAATAATTGTAAAATTGAGTTACTACCTATCGCTGTGCACGTCGAACTCAGTCGAAGTAACAACATAATATAGTATGCCGAAATACGGGTGTATGTGATTTATTGTTGTTAATATAATTATATTATCTATACGTGCTCCGATCTCATGAAGTGTTGAAAAAATGACAATATTCTTGTAAGAGGAGACCCTGTCAACGATTTTTTTTCCTTTAAAATTACTAAAATGTATTTATCTTAAATTAAAATAGGTAATTTATTAAAAACCCATTAAATATGCGTGTTTTATGCATTTATGAATAAATATGCAATAATCCTCTAAATATGCAATATAAAATTTGGTGTTTAAATTCGGTGTGAAATGAACCGTGGACATTTTGAATACCCCTAGACGTGCATACACTTAGTACAAATATGCAAGTGTATAATATAATTCCGGGCTGTAATTATTACGATACAATAATATTAAAAATTGAAACAATTTCGATAAACCTCAATTTTTTAGTCTAAAATACATAGGCACTCTCGTATGCGAAATTAAACAACGGCTATCGTATAATATAACTAAATATTCGGGTAGAAAATATTTTTACGTTTAACAACACAATTTCAGCTGTTGCAGAATGTTTGTAATACAGCATCCCATAAAAACCTGTTTGGAGGGTGCGTCCTTCTATATAAAGGACACAGATTGTGTACCTTTTTTTTTTTACAAATTCGAGGAGAATTTAACCTTTACGACGCCAGTGTAATATCGTATGCCTTGTCATATTGTAATATGATAAAATGAGTAGATGTATCATAAAACGGTTTTAGAAAACATATCGATTTATGGTTTTATGTTTGATTTTGTTGCTAATGGTTACGTCTTACGTTTACACTTTAATTTTTACATACAGTACTATAGTAATTTAGACAATTAAGTACATAAATCTATCTAGATAAATAGGTACTTATTATATATTATATTTATTGTATATAAACATACAAAATTATCAAATGCATTTTAATATACAACTATATAAGTAGGTATATAGGTAGGTACATACATAAAACCTATATCACTATAAATAGTAGGTATAAATCTACGATTTATCTATACAGACTTTTTGATATTTATCAAACTATTAAAATTATCCCAATATAATGTATGGTTGTATCGTTATAATGTAACGGACTGTAAATAAATGTATTTTATACGCTTAGAATATTATAAAATAAAATTACTGTAATTATATACCACTTCCAGTCTGAAAAGATTACGACGAAATAATTACTTGCACGTCGTTCGTATATAGACAATATTTATATATAAACAGGCAACAGAAAAATTGTATACCTACCTGGGTTACCTAGGTACCTATTTTTTTCATTCCGCCACACTACATATTTGCACACTATGCAATTATTAATATTATTATTATAAATTAAAATACGCAAGATATTATCGAAATTGTTATTTCTCACGAACGCGTTCGTCGTAGTAGTGCGGTGTAGATACATGTAATTTAAAAATCATATACTAAATACTTCCTAAAAAATACTCTCAAAACGTAGTAATAACGAATGGCAGCGACTTACGGTTTGACTTTTCGTCCTTTTCTTTTGTGCCAACTGTCTACGATGGCTTTGCTGATCACGGCCTTTTTTCCCACCAGAGTCCGCCCGAGTTTAATCGCTTTTTGCCTAGTGGATTGTGCCGTTCTCTTGCGCTCGTCCTCCGCGGGTAATCGCAACACTTCGGCCATTTTTATATAGATACAATATAAAATTATAAATAGATAAAGTCAAATATAAGACGATCGGAATGACGACGTTGTACAGCGAACTATAATGATTTAATATAATTATAATATATAAACGTAAATATAATAAAGTGTAAACTAATCGATATAGTCTTAACAAACGAACAACGATTAAAATCACGGTACGCCTATATTTAATACTATATTTTTTTGATCATTTAATACGCATGCTTAGAGACATTATTATTATACCTGCAGCGGTCTGCAGATACGCGTTCGACGACGGACGGTGGACGACACGAAGAGCAATCGAAACCCGAACGCTCCACGCCGCAACACACACGGCCCCTTCGGTATATACCACTCACTATTACCACTCACTATTACCACTCACCAGTCACCACGGCGGCTAGCGGACAAACAAGTGCTCTGCCGAGGCGTAGATCCTGGCTGGAGTGCGTGCACGTCGGGGGACTTGACCGTTCGGTACAATAATAACACGACGTGTTCCGGCTGCGACGTGCGGTTAGAGTATAATATTTTTTAAATCATTATATGATAATAATTAGGGCCCAGATTTATATGCATTTGCATGTTTTTTTCTAACAGTCTTAAAAGTAAATAGATAAGCTACAAGTTTGAATTATGGTCAATAGATCTCCGGAATACAAAGTTTTACTTTGCATATTTTTCGAGGCGTACTGCATATTTCTGTGTTTTACGATTTTTCGTTGCATATAGATGGTTTTAAAATGCATTTTTTGTAATTTTTTGATGTGTACTGCATATTTCTGTATTTTAGTGTTTCATACCCATTTGTTTTACTATTGTTCGTTGATTTTTCCATACGAGACAACATTAAGGAAAAACTATTTATTCGATGTACATGAACAGACCATATCGTTGCCAAAATCCGCGATTTCATTTCAAATCAAAAAATATGGATAAAAATCGTCTAATATAATACGACTATTACAACTGGGTACACGTATTTCCAATGCTCTTAATTTAATTTTTTGTTTAAATGCATTTGTGTTTGCATATTTTTGCATATTTTAAGTGCATATTTGAACAATAATCGGTGCATATATGCATGCATATTTCGTACGTTTTTAGTGCATATGATTCCGGGTCGTAGTAATAATATTATGACTGCAGGGGCAGTGTTTGGATTTTCCACAAAATAAAGAAAATTGCAGCATGTTGTTGCAGAAGAGCAGAAGTAAAGATTGCGTTAGATTTGATATAGGTACTGTTACTATAAGTAATAGAACGACTGACGCGTGTGTCAATCAGCAGCTCCAATATACCCGTTGAATACGCAATATTATACAGTATGACTATATATATAGGTAATAATTAAATAATATGCCAAACACCAGCTGCACGGTCCACTATACTTACTTATGACAATTACAACAACAATATTGCCTCTAAGTGTTCAGGTTTTCTACGAACGTATGCAATATAATAGGTCCACGAATATACGATGCAATATACACAGACAATTATTACAAAATACAAAATATTTTCTGAAAAGCTATCTACTGTACATAAAAAGCAGTGTCGGCCAGGGATGGACTGGGACCCAGTCCGCCCATTATTGAAAAAAAATCGTTAATTTTATCGAACTTAATTTTTAACTTTTGGTTAAAGACCAATTACCATAATCAACAGGTGATAAATGTTATAAAATTGAAATTTATTAGAGGTAATATTAATTTGTTTGTTATTTTTATTGTACTTTAAATAATAAATCATAGATAACATTTAGGGTAGGTATAAATGTGATATATGGATCATTATTACTTAGGTACACAATATAGTTTAAGGAATAATTATAATTGTTTAATTAGGTAACGCATAATAAACTTATTTAGGTGCAACTATTTATTTAGTTGTACTTGAAGCGACCGATCTTAATGATGATTGTATTGGGTGATTGGCAACAGCCATATTTTTTTACATATTTTCAAGTTGAAATAAATTTTTAAATTCTGAGCGAAGCGATGAATGTATTGGTTTTACAATGATGTGTGTTTATTTTTATTTTTTTGTGAATCTGTCATCACCTTTTAGGACAGTAAAAATGCTTTGATTTTCTTCAATAGTAATTTTTCTGATAGGAAAGTAAATCTAGTTGGTACTTTGGAGGGTCAAAAGTAAAAATTTCTCAGTAGTTTTCAAAAGCGCCGTAAAAAACAAAAGAAAAATTAAGGAAAAACGGGAATTTTTACGCAAAATCTGTTTTCGAGAAAATCGATTTTGGTTATTGGTGCAACTCTAAAACAAAAGACTGTAGATACATGAAATTTTGACTGAATTTTTATATTAGCATTTTCTATACACCATAACATTTTCCAAATATTTTGACTTTCTTTGAGTTATTTACGGACATTTTCAGTTTCCATTATTTTAGTTTTTTTTACTATAAATATCAATAAAATTTTATTTGTTAGGTAAAAAAACTTAAAAATTTAATAGAAGGCTTCTAGGTTATGGTTTCAAAGGTAGATGAAAAAAATTAAAAATCCTTAATCACAGTTTTTATTTATAAGCATTTAAAGTTCATATCTTGACAAAATACACGGAAAAATCACGAAAATTAGCAAAATAATTTTGAGTTGAGAATTCATAAAAATTTTTCTTTTTCAATCTAAGATTTGAAAATGTAAAACAAAATTATCCATAAGTTTGTTTACCTTTAAAAAAAAAATGTCTACAAGAAAGTCAAATTAAATTTTTATGAGCGTTTGAAATTCATATTTTTACAACATTTGATATTCACTCGATTTCTCATGTAACGATTTTCTTATTTTGTTGTAATTAAAAGACGTATGACTGTAGATACTTGAAAATTTCACTAAATGTTTGTATTAGCATTTTCTATACACAATAAAATTTTGAAAATAATTTGATTCTTTTTGAGCTGTTTACGGATATTGTCAGTTTTCAATTTTTTTAGTATTTTTTTCTGTAAATATCTCTAAAATTGTATTTGTTGGTTAAAAAAACGTGAAAATTTAATTTAAGACTCCTGATATATCGTTCTAATAGCAGTTGAAAAATATTAAAAATACATATGCACAGTTTTTTTTATAAGCATTTAAAGTTCAAATGTTGACAAAATTTATCAAATTTATAATTTAATAATTATTTTGTAATTAAAAATTTATAAATTGTTCAACTTTTATAGCTAAGGATTGAAAATTTAAAACACGGTTCCACGTAAATAGGTTATTTATAAATTACGTTATTCACAATAATATCATAAAATATACTTGGTAATAACATAGGCTGACTGACCGTTTTCGCTCAGAATCGTTTTTCTTATACAATGATATTATATCATTGAATTCAAATTTAACACCATCCATTACAGTGACCCACTAGTAACCTTCTGTACAGCAGAGCGACATCCACTTAGCCACCTTTTTGGTATTCTAAAGCAGTATATTTTTGAAGTACTTCAATGTATTAAAATCAAATTATGTATGAGTAGTTTACGTACGTGAATAGTTTAATGTTTATGGGTTTATAACCACGGGCCCAGATTTACATACCCTGAAAATATCAAAAATGCCCTAAAAAATGCATTTTAACCGCAATAATTTCGTTACAAAATGACTAAAACACCGTTTTAACAATTCTTGAGCAAACAAAAATACAAACTTAATGAAACAAACGCGGTCATGATGTAACACCAACTTACCAATTACTTATTACTGGATGCATGTTTAACAGCCGTTAAACTATAGATAGACAAAATTGTTACCGACGTATCAAAGTCGTAAATAGTACGATCGACCAATTATGAATGGTCGGAACAAAATGTTTTTAATTAAATGTTCCAATTAAGTTTAATCTAAAAATGTATATAATCATGTATAAATATGCACTATAATGTAAAAATTATCTAAAAATTACAATAATTATTGCTCAAAAAACGTCAAAACTGATAAAAATGGAAAATAAAAGTTTAAGTTTTTAATTCTTTAATGTATTAAACGGATGTTGTACTTGAAAAGCATTGCCGGGAAATTTCTAAAAATAATGAATTTTGCCTTAAAATTCGTGCCCTACAGTTATAAATATTAAAAGTTTAGTTGAGCGGAGTGGATCATGTTGGTCGACTATCGTTTACCAAGGTGTAGTAAATAGAAGAGGTCCTAAAAACGTCATCAACAATAATAATATTTTACCAGGTGGATTATTTTTTACCAGCCCGGGGAAAATAATGATACACCGAACCACTGTGCAATTATACAGTAGCACAGTGTCCCAGTCCGCCCCTGCCGGGACCCTCTGTTTTATGTTTTTTTTTAGGTTCTTATAAAATTGATTTGTGTGGCGTGTTCTGGTCCATATAGGGAGTGGGGACTCCGCAAAGACTTAATCGAAATTTTTAACCATACGCCATTTTTAGACACAATTTTTTCTTTACAGGGCCCAAGGCCCGTTCATTATAGGACCTTTTAAAAAACTGATCCTAGGGCCTTTGGTGTGCAAGGCCGATACTGCGATGAAGGGTCAAACCGGATCTCTTAAAACTTAAAAGACATATCAATCAATTTTACATTTTATTAATTCCACACAGATACTTATACTTGCAATAATTATTATTATTTTATTATTATGGTAATATAATATTTAATTTATGGATTCGTCTCTTTTATATAGGTATATTATTAACGTCATCAGCATAATAGAGAGTATTACACTTAATAAAATGTAAGATTATTAATTTTTGAGGATATATATAACACGCCTATCTAGGATGTACCTACAAATGTATTACAATATATGAGAAAGAATAAAATAAGAAAGAGAAAGAAAAAAATAATAATCAAAAATAGATTACAAATCTATTTAAAAAAATATTATATGTACTATACTACTGGATGTTTTTCCTCTGCAAGGAAAATTGAATTGAGGAATCATAAATATGTTTTGTTAGAAATTTAATTACATTTTTTTTTTATTGTTGATTATGTGTTTCAATGGCGATAAACAAAGCGTTACAAAAATCGGCCTCGAAAATCGGTTAGAAAAAAAATGTTGTAACCAGCCCAAAAACATATCTATTTAAAAAGAAATATGAAAGACAAATATAAATACAATTAACAATACAATAGGTAAGTATTGACAATTAGATATATTATATTATTTTCTATATATGATAATTACAATCTAATATTCTGTAAAGAACAATAAGTAAATGTGAAAAGGCTAATAAAATACATACGAGTGAGACTTTTGATGGAAGAAGCCACCCATCGGTGACACTACCACTATAACAACAAATTGTATTAATTACAATAATACACGCGGGTATTATATTATATTTCTTAAGACGTGAATGGTGAATCTAAAAATGAATGTTTTGAACATTTCAGGACAACCGATCATATTGTTTAATATTATATACAAGAATTTTAACTTTAGTTGTCTAAGGCTCTATTTATACCATTTATCATTTGAGTATTAAAAACCTGGGAACTTGTGCTGCTGTATATAATAGTCATCAAGTGTACCTTTTGAGCAGATCACTGTAATGAGTATAATGGATGTGTTAAGTTTGAGTTTAATGATAATTGATAAATCGTATTTCATGAGAAAAATATTTTTTATTCCGATTATTCTGAAAAGTCAGGTACTTTATACTTTTGACCTTTAAAAGTACCTAGGTATTAATTTGGTCGAATTTGCTATACTCTCAAAGTTGAATAACAAAGTATCTTCAAAACAAGATGACGAATACAATAATAAAAAAATAAAAACACATTGATATAGCCTGCATAATAATTAAATGATTACCCTGAGCCTGAGGCCAAAAGTCCTGAAGTCTGAGAGACAACTAAAGTAACGTGAATTTGACGAGAAAAATTGTTTTTGTGTAAAACAAAAATTAGAGTACCTAAGATGGTGTAGATGTAAGCCATATTTACTTATAAAATATACTTAATATTAAGAAGATGTCAGCACACTTTTTGTTTTCTTCTCTGGCCCACGCAACATAGACTAGACACATTTACGCAGAATCATTTTTTTTATGTTTTTGAAAGTCAAATAACAATAAAATATAAAATTGATATGTAATTCCCTCAACAATATTTTTAAGTCACCGCGTGTAAAAAATTAGATTATTGTAATTTATTAATATATAATTAAAAAAAAAAAATTACCAAAATCAAAAAAGAATCATCGAATCAGTATTGTCTAGTTGGTTCCGCGGACACGAAAATAAAATTAACTTAACTGCATGACAATGATAATTAACTAAAAAAAGTTAAGTTTTAACAATAAAAATTTTGTTGGTAAGTTGATAAGTTGATAAGTCAAAAACAAAAATAATTAACTAGTTAAGATAAAAGTTAAAAAAATTAACTAGTTAATGCAGCCCACCTTTGCATTGGACCTCCCTACATAATGTGTATAATATATTATATTGTACCTACGTGTTCAAACATGCGTGCAAAGAACAAGAATCTTTTTTAAATATATGACATATAAAGGTAGCTATTGGTACGTTGTAAAATTAATATCTACTAATTCACTAATAATTAAAATTACAAGCCATTCACAGTAATGGTTCATACTCTGCTGAGAACCACTGACGCAGAACTCTCACGCGCGTAAATATAATATTATTTATGTTACGGTCCAAGTGTAAAATATATGCTCATTGTAAACAGTGTCCTGATATTGTATACATTACCTGAGTTCTTCGATCCGTGCGGATAAATTATATACATAACAAACATTTTATACAATGGCCAGCAGTACTGAAAGCACCATGCAAGTGAACAAAATTTATATAATATTACGCGCTTTATGTTTTGTGATTTATTGAAGTTTATTGACATTTTTAAATTTATTACAAGCCGATCCTGCTTGGCGTTGTCCATAAAAATTAAATGCTCGTGGATTTACCCGTTCTTATACTCCGCTAAATGTAAGCTGCACTTAGCTATATATGGCATATGCTACACTTTAACAAAGTTCATTAGGTTATTTTGACTAAACATAAAATACAGGTCTAAAATTAAATTCAATCATAATAACTACCTATTTTATTTTTTGTAACCGATGGAAACAATATATAAAAAAAAAATGTTCACGTGTTATCTATACCTACATATTCAACATTTGTGTTTAAAAGTAAAAAGGGCGAGTACCTACGAGTAACCTTTTTACTTTTAGGTACATATATTGGCATGTTGCAATTATCTTTACACTTGCATATATAGTTGCATCTCCTTCACTCAATGTAATGTATTTTTGTCTTTTGAACAAGTGCATCGATATTCGATCATAACCTTCGCAAAGAAAGATTGGAATAGAGCCTCTTGCCGTATTACTTCTTAGTGATAACCGAGGTCCGAGGTGATAACTGAATGTCTGGTACATAATTAGGTAATACTAACAAACTCCTCTTTGCAATTTGTAAACTGATTTCTACAGCAACAATGTTGCCATGTTAGCATGATGTTGCAGTTTACCTTTCATTGTGCCTATAATTTCAAATTTGTAATTTCCATCGTAAACAAATTTTCATTACAAATTAATGAACATTTCACATTTTTACTATAGGTAGTAACAATTTTGTTACTTATATAATACCTTCCATACTTTCAACATTTATTGTAAGTCGCTACGAGATCTATATCTACATCTGGTATTTTTTATTCTCTTAAGGTTTGATCGATTTTTCCTCCACAGAGTGTTCTTTTTGAAATATATTTTATTTTATCATAGTTTAATGTTGTGTAAAATTTGTTTTCGTCAAATATTCGACAGTAAAATCGCATTTGACCAATATTTAACTACCTACTGCCAAAACAGACATCAACAAATTATTAAAGAAATATATAATATAGCTATATATAGATGTATGTAATGTATACAAATACAATATATATACATTATACATATGTTTGGGGTATGCCTAAAACTACTGTGTTGAACCATCTGGTGCCCTGCAGGTGCAAGTACCCCTCTTCGCCCCTTCCAAATGGGAAGAAATGGAAGAATTATGAGATGTAAGCCTACCTGCAAATCTTAAAAGACGGCTATGTACATACGTATAGCATATTATCGATATAAAATCCATTGCACACTAGTCGATATATTTCCACGGAAACCTTACGAAAAATCGGTTAGAAAAAAAAATACGTGTACCCAGGCCAAGAACATATTTATATCAAAATATTATTGTTATTTATAGCGACCCTGTATTGGACGGTCGCATAATACAAGTATAAAGTGTTTATAAACACAAAAATCGATTATTATATTTGAAGAAATAAGAACGAGACGTATCTGTCTTACCGAAATACGAGTGGAATCAGAGATGACATATGATTATATTTTATTTTCGGACGACTATAATATTACGATGATTCTATCGAATAACGAGGGGCCTTGGGCGAACGGTATAGAACAGCTCAACGAGTGTATAAACACATTATAGACGAACACAGACGGACTATACGGACCTTATAGACCAAAAAAACATGTTTTTGTTAATAAGTATAAGTGTATAACCACGAAATCCTTACGAAAAATCGGTCTGAAAAAAAAGACGTGTACCCAGGCCAAGGACATATTTATGTCAAAATATTGTTTTTTATAGCGACCCTGCGTTTTGGACAGGCGCATAATATGTATAAAGTGTTTATAGACACTATTTATGGCAAATTATGGCAAGTTAAAAAGCACAAATTATGGAAATGCAACTGATGCTGTGATCAAATGAGTGCTAACTAGAGATAAATTCAAAATTCAAACATTTTACGGTATAACTGACAAATTGATCGTAGAAATGGAAAAACAAAAAACACATATTTATATCAAAAGATGGACAAAAGATTTAGTTTTTAACTGAATAGATTTTAAAAGACGAAGAAATAAAAATAAAGGCAAATAATTTAGTTGAAGCCTATAAAACCGATTTGGAATCTGCGTGTATGCACTACAGGTACTGTGCCTAGGGCCTGCGATAGTGAATTCGGGCCTGTTTGTAGTAACCCTGTATTGGACGGGCGCATAATAAGGGTAATCGGAAAAAAATCCCCAAAAAAACCCTATGATATTGCCTAGATAATAATCTGAACTTTAAATTTTATAAGAAGCCAATTCACTCTAGTGGCGTATATAGAAATAATTTTTGGGGTGGGCTATAATGCTATATAATATGACTATTAAATTATACTTTAATTTTACAGTAAAATCTAAACAAATTTGTTACTTATATAGTCGTCAAAATTACCTCCCGCTAAATATAAATAATTGCGGTGTTGATACTTTTTTCGTCTAGATATTGTTATTAGTTGTTATGACTTTTATTATAAAATTGATAATTTTAGTATATTACATATTAATACTTTAGTTAAATATCATTTAAGATGTTAGGATTCATAAATAGGAATACGAATAATTTTAAAAATATTAACTCATTTATAATATAATATTGTTAAATTTCATTATAATATTTGTCAAATTGAGATTCAACTTACTGTACTTTTAATTTTGATTCCCTACCAAGGGTATACCTATCCGTTTATAAATAAACAAATAAATAAATATTTATATAGCAATATAATGTAATATAATATGTACCTATTTATCAACATTATAATAATATAATAATTATCATTCAAATTTTATATATTTTTATTATTATTAATTATTATTTTTGACAGCTGTACCCATAGTACGATTAGGTATAGCTTTGGGGATTTTTTTCCTAGATTCCATAATAACTAATAAGTATAGTGTTTATAAACACAAAAATCGATTATTATATTTTAAGAAATAAGAACGAGACGTATCTGTGTACCGAAATACGAGTGGAATCAGAGAAGCCATATTATTATATTTTATTTTCGGACGATTATAAATTATAATATTACGACGCGTACCTCGCATAACGAGGGGCCTTGGGCGAGTGGTATAGAACAACTCATCGAGTGTATAAACACATTATAGACGAATACAAACGGACTGCGAACGAAACGATGGATAATATTATTTTTCTTTGTTCCACCCGGTTCGCCATATAGTACGCGTTTTGCAATACGACTATATACTTATTTACGCCGTTTTCTCCGGCACATTAAAACCCAACTCTGCACACAGACACATTCAACAGGCGTCATGCCTTGTGGATAAGCGGTCGCTTGTGAGCTCGTCTTGATAAATACAAATTGTAATAATAACATTTTGCATTTTGTGGGGCGTACCTACCTAAACTCGTATACAGCTATAATGGCTATACTGCAGTGGACGCGGTCACTGAACGATGCTATACATGTAGGAGGAGGCCGATTAGGCCGAAGGTTACGACTTGTAATATTAAAAGTGAGCTGCTGCAGATTTCGCGGTTTTACAAAATTGAAGCGTGAGCGATGGGATGGGGTGGGGATTAGTAAACTTAACATCAAAATACTGCTATATCATAAATCTACGTTTCAATCTCCATCGCCAGAAAAGTGAAAAATTTAGAGCTACGACTCGCGCTATAAATAAAATATTTAACGAATTAACTCGATTCCCTAAGTACGAGTCACATATAGGTAGGCAGGTATTTCGGATATATCGAGGAATAAATCGGATATCTCTCCAAATAATACTCTCCTTTTATATCTATAATAACGTTTATATCAACAATTAAAGTGTATTAAACATTTTTAATATTTCAATTTATTTTTTATACCATTTTTGGACACAATTTTTATACATTCATATCTTGCGCATTTTGTTTATCTTTTAATAGTACTATTTTGTATTGAATTATTAGTATATATTTACTATTTTAATTTATTATTTTCAACCATTACTTTCATTACTTGCGTGGTTTCCAATTAAACTTGTGCTCACACAAGTGGTGACATGTATTATAGGTACATAATATGCATTTCGCGGCAACGAAAATTGAATCTATTTTAGTTTTGACGGAAACGATATGGCAGGCGGAAACAGATTTTTTTACGGAACCGACACAAATGTGTTGATATTACTCTACTTATCTAAACTTTAAATGAATATTTAAAATGCGATTTATTAATTATTTATTTGATGTTTATACACAAATATCTCTAGGAAAGTATTCTGAACTGCTTTTTATTTATTATATTAAGTAATTAAAGTGTCGTAAAAAAATGTCTAATTTCTGGTAGCCTATAGATATTAAAACTGACGTCTATAGAAGTCAGATACTGTATACTATACTACAGGTATATAGTACAGTATTTTTAATAAATGATACATTTACATACAAATTTCAGATTTGCTAAGTGCATTATATTATGTTTATAATCTATATGCATATCTACATAATATTATGTTAGTAATTAATATCTAATATGCGTTTAAATTCTCATAAGTACCACCTATGGGTAATACACTATTTTCTACACCATAGAGACAAATACCTACGTCCTACGACCTACACTTTATTGCTTCACTCGAGAGACTGGTGTGGCGTGTAGGTGTATTATATAAGTACCTACGAGTTGGCCAAAATTTTAAGATAAAGTTCGAGCCATTAAGGTAACCTATCTTGCTCTGATATTTTGATTGAATATAATAAAGTAATCATACTTTATAATTGAAATAAATCATACAAATGTCGTCAAAATTTGAACTTAAAACAGTTATAAAAAAAAGTATTGTGACTTCATGTTTTTTAAATGCTGTAAGAACAATTTATTCAACAAAATAATTAGGTACATAACTTCAATTGTATTTTATACCTTCCTATTATCTATACAATATAGGTATTGCATACAACTTAAGATAAACCTCTGAATTAATTGTTTACCCCTCTATTATGGTTCTCTATGTATACATTTTTAAGTAAAGTGTATTTTCAATACCTACAAACTTAAAAGTTAGAACACTAAAAAAACATACACTCACAAGTCACAATAAAGGGTACTATAATATAATGTTGTATATTAGGGGTTATCCGTATGTATATCTGTAATCTGTACAGATTGCAGAGGATTTACCAAGCATGATCACCTTTTTTTTTCTTCAATAATGCAGTTTATTATTTGAAAATTCTAATTGGCCAAAAAATAAAATTTAAATAAAATTCAAGTCTTTTAGAATATTAATCTTAGAAAAATCACTAACGCTCCCTTCTTCGTCTCTAATTTAACTATCCACCAAGATCTAGGTATTCTACCTGTTATAGCCGAAGTGAAACTTTTTTACAAACGTTTTTAACAGTTACAAACAGACTAGAAAATCACCCTAACCCACTAATAAAAGAGCTACATACCTTCTCACTGCCCGGAAATCCACAACGTAGACTCAAAAAGAAATGGTGTCGAGACCATTTAAATTAAATATCCCTCCTTAATTACCATAATATAAAAGAAACACCAAGCTAAGTGTCACTATAATGGGTGGCATCTTATTCAAGAAATCCATGTTTTTTTAACCCTTATCCTATATGATTATTGTACAAAATTGTATAGATTGTGTACGTGCGTTTGTGAAATTAAAAAAAAAAACCAAAAATCAAAATTTGAATAAATTCAATATTTAATGAAACACGCGGGAATGAGCGTTCCCGGTGAATCACCCAGTATAATATATTACAATAATTCAAACTATATAAAATTATCATAATACGGTGGGAAAAAGTACGGCGAACACAACAATATACACGCATTATATTTTATCACAGCGGACGTTAGATATCCATTAAAACGGACAGTCGGTAGTACTGTTTTACTGCTAGTAAAAATCGGGATGAGTCACACTTCGAGTGCAGCCCGCACACGGCACAATAAAACACGTCCAGGACACAAACATAATAATAATATATATAGGTCCACCGTAGTTCCTGCCACTCCCGATTATCAAAGTAACAACCATAGACACTTGTCCCTATATTATATACGCAGAATATACCTATATATAATATAATTATAATGATAATGATGATGATAATACTATAATAGTAATAATATATTACAGTATTAAATACTGCAAATTTCTACCTATATAATATATGATATTATCCATCGGCCGCTTGGCTGGTTTACGTATAATAAAGTGTTGTTGTCGAATGGCGGATGGCCTGATTGTCCAAAAATAAATTGATAAAAATACCCTATACGTAAATTATAAATCATATAATATTAATAAAATACCTAATTACAGTCTTGTTAAGTATTCGAATACTTGTATTTAAATACTCAAAAAATAGTTTTTATTTGTATTTTTATTCTAGAATACTAAATACTTTTTAGATTCTGAGTGGAACGATGAATGTATTGATTTTACAATGATGTGTGTTTTTAAATTTTTTTTTTTTATTTTTTTTTGTGTCTGTGTACACGATAAGTAGTCGAAATAATGCTTCGATTTTCAACTTCAGTATCTTTTTCGATTGGAAAGTGAATATCGTTGGTGCATTGAGGAGGTCAAAATTTAAAATTCCCAGTAATTTTCAAAAGCGCCGAGAAAAACAAAAGAAAAATTAAGAAAAAACGGGACTTTTTACGCAAAATCGATTTTTCACAAAATTGAATTTGGTTTTTGTTGTAACTTTAAAACAAATGACCGTAGATACATGAAATTTTCACTGGTTATTTATATTTTCATTTTCTATACACGATAAATTTTTGAAAATAATTTGACTCTTTTTGAGCTGTTTACGGACATTGCCAGTTTTCAATTTTTTTAGTTTTTTTTTCTATAAATGTCAATAAAATTTTATCTGTTGAGTAAAAAAGATGGAAAATTTAATAGAAGGCTCCTAGGTTATTGTTTCAAAGGCAGATGAACAAATTAAAAATCCTTAGTCACAGTTTTTATTTATAAGCATTTAAAGTTCAAATCTTGACAAAATACGGAAAAATCACGAAAATTATCAAATTATTTTGAGTTGAGAATTCATAAAAATTTTCTTTTTAAATCTAAAATTTGAAAATGTAATACAAGATTACCCATAAGTTTGTCTACCTTTATCAAAAAAAAAATGTCTAAAAGCAAATCAAATTAAATTTTTATGAGCGTTTGAAATTCATATTTTTACAACATTTGATGTTCACTCGATTTCTCATGTAACGATTTTCTTATTTTATTGTAATTAAAAAACAAATGACTGTAGATACTTGAAAATTTCACTAAATGTTTGTATTAGCATTTTCTATTCACAATAAAATTTTGAAAATAATTTGACTCTTTTTGAGCTGTTTACGGACATTACCAGTTTTCAATTTTTTTTATTTTTTTTTCTATAAATATCAATACAATTTTATTTGTTGGGTTAAAAAGCATGAAAATTTAATATGAGGCTCCTGATATATCGTTCTAATAGTAGTTGAAAAATATTAAAAATACATAGGCACAATTTATTTTTATGAGCATTTAAAGTTCATATTTTGACAACATTTATCAAATTTATAATTTAATAATTATTTTGTAGTTAAAAATTTATAAATTGTTCAACTTTTATAGCTAAGGATTGAAAATTTAAAACAAGGCTCCACGTAAATAGGTTATATATAAATTACTTTATGCACAATAATATCATCAAATATACTGAGTAACATCATAGTCTGACTGACCACTTTCCCTCAGAATCGTTCTTCTTATACAATGATATTATATCATTGAATTCAAATTTAACACCATCCATTACAGTGACCCACTTGTAACCTACTGTACAGCAGAGCGACATCCACTTACCCACCTTTTTTTTTTATTTTAATTTAAATAATCTGTATAAAATATTTTTACAATAAGCACAATAGATGGAGGGATACATAAGAGGGTTTGGTTGGCTTGATTAAAAAAAACTATTCAATAATAGTACTTCATGGCGTGGATAGTAGTGGTTAGTCGACTTATAATGAATTGATTGAATTATTGATTATAAGTTATTAATTTATTGAACTTAAAAAAAAGTATTGTGTAAGTTTTTTCAATTTTGAATACTTTTAAAAGAAAGTATTTGAATACGTATTTTAATTACAAATTACACCAAGTATTTAAATAGGTTAGTATTCTGAATACATTTGAAAAGTATTCTTAACAAGACTGATTATAATTATAAAATAACGACATAATAATGCATTTTAAAATGTTCTAGAAGTCTAGAACTAAAGGAAATTGCCTACTCACCGCGGCCGTATAAAACAAAACTCAATCTAAAAAAATTTAAAATTCACATAAAGACATTAAAACGATTACAATAATTTTACAATATTTATGGTTTGCATTGAACCAGTGGACTCCAAAATATTAGTCTTGACATACCGTCGATAATATGTATACATAATAATATATTATAATAATTATAAATATTAAAACAACGTAATAATAATATAAGAGAGAAAAATAGTAATAAAGGATAAATCGATAAATATTATTAATCTTTGCGGCAATTGATATAAATAATAAGATGAATAATAATTGTACATTTTTACATAATTAATTTTCTTTGTGTGCATTCAGCGTGTTTATATTATAATTATTTTGTAGTTCCTAATAAAATTAAATTCCGTACATGTAAAATGAAGTATATATACATTTTTGATGATCAAAAAAAAAATAGTTATTTGGTCAAGTAGTCCATGAAAATGTTCAAGCTGTGTAGGAAGTAAACGAATATTATAAAAAGGTTGAGAACTGCAGCTGTTATATTTAGTTAGTCAAAATTATAAATATGTTGCACCCATAAGCATTGTCTCGTAATCCTAATTATCTATAATTTAGACTAGGTAGGTAGGTAGGTAGATTACAGTATTTTTAAAAGTGTAAATGCTTAATATTATAATGATTAGTATTTATTACACAATAATATAATTATCATGAATACTTTAAATAATATCCACCTAACACTTTCTCTTATAGGGTACACTAAGAATTGATTTCAATTCGATTTGTATACTATATGTATATACCTACCTAGATATTTAAGTATCCAAATATATGTTATTCAGAAAAGTGTTCATTGCACAGAAAAACAAACATCACTGATAAACTAAATACCAAATTAAACATTCCTCACGCACAGCCTAACTAGAGAAAATGTAATTAATATAATAAAATTATATAATTCATACTGTAACTTCGGTGTTCTTCAAACATAGGTGCACATAATATCCTTGGTGCAAGCCCGTTTTTCATTAATACATACATAAATAAATAAACTATAACAGATTAAAACAATTTATTTTCAATTAACATTACGCAAAAATGTTTTATCCGTATAGCTCCTAGTTTTTTAATCATATTTTAGTTTAAAATATTAATTATCAAGGTTTTTGCTGCTGATACAATTTTAGCCCCCCAAAAAATTTCCTTAGTTGCACCAGTGGGTAAGTGGAAGTCACTCTAATTTACAGTAGGTTATAAGTGGGTGACTTTAATGTATATGGTGTTAAAATTGAATTCAATGACATAATATCATTGAATACGAAAAACGATTCTGAGCGGAGACGGTTTGTCAGCCGAGGATATTTAATATTTAATATTATATTAATATTGTTATTATTTATTTAATACGGTAGTCGGTAAGTTAAATTAATACTATAAAATTACAAAAAAAAAAAATAACTAAAATTATTATTCTTGGTTATTTAATATGTGATTTCGTACAAATTTTAACTTAAAATAACTGTACAATAAAGCTATGTTTATAAATATTATTTAGATTTTATGGTTACAGAATTAACTACTTATACGTGCAACCTTGTTTTACATTTTCAATCCTTAGCTATAAAAGTTGAAAATTTTATACATTTTTAACAATAAAATAATATTTTGTAAATAGTCAATATTTTGATAATTAATTATGTCAACATTTGAATTTCAAAAGGTTATAAAAAAAAATCTTACCAATGTATTTTTAAGCTAATATTATAACAATATATGAGGAGCCTTGTATTCAATTTTCACGCTTTTTGGCCGAACAAATACAATTTTATTGATATTTATAGAAAATAAAACTAATAAAATTGAAATTTGAAATTGTCCGTAAAGAGCTCAAGAGTCAAGACGAGTCAAAATATTTTCAATATTTTATGGTGTATAGAAAATTCAGTAAAATGTTTATATATCTACAATTATTTGTTTTTGAATTACAACAAAATAACAAAATCGCCACATGAGAAATCGAGTGAATATAATCTTGTAAAAATACGAACTTCAAAGACACATAAAAATTAAATTTGACTTTCTTGTAGACTTTTTTTTGACAAAGGTAGACAAACTTATGAGGAATCTTGTGTTACCTACATTTTCAAATCTTATAAGTTTAAAAAGAAAACATTTTATGAATTTCTAACACAAAATAATTTGCACATTTTCGTAATTTTCACGTGTTTTGTCAAGATTTGAACTTTAAATGCTTATAAAAAAAAATTGTGACTATGTATTCTTAATATTTTCAAATGTGATTGTAATATTAAGAACCTTGCATTAAATTTTCGGGAGTTAGCCGTTTCCGCCAAAAGTGTACTTTCCCCTTTCCCCCAATTCACTTTTCTGCCAAATCAAAAAAGTCAGTCTAGTATTTAAATATTATGTATAGAATAATATGTATTTTATTCATATTCTAATATAATGTTTTAAATTATAATTTTATTTTTATTTCATATACATGTTAATCATATTATAATTTACATATAAAATTAAAATTATTTTGTAAATTAAATACAGGATTCATAATAACAGTTTTTCTTACTACTATTAAAAAGTTTGTACTATAATGATATATATAACGTACCGTAATTTAAACCTAATGATAAATTTATCACTGATTATCGGGATTATTTCGAAATGAACAATTTATTAGTCAGTATTCAAATGGAGATCTTGACAGGTAGTGTGACTATTTTAATTTAATGTCAATATTTATATTTTATTTTCTTTAAGTTCCAGATATGACTTCGTAAAAGAAATATCATACAACCATATAGAAGGTATAAGAATGTTAATTATAAAATATATGACTGACGCATGTATGTGAAATATAAATAAAAACATAATTTTAATTTGATTTATAAAATACATATATTAGGTATAACACTTTTTAATAGTGATAAAAAACAAAATAATTTTAATTTTTAATGTAAATTATAATATGACTGACAATTGACATGTATGTGAAATAAAAATAAAATTATAATTTATAATATATTATAATATGACTGTCATGTATATTGTATATATAATATTTAAATATTATTCAAATTCTAGACTAACTTTCTTGATTTGGCTGAAAAGAAAATTGGGGGGAAGAGGGAAAGATATACTTTTGGCGAAACCGGCCATGCCCAATAATGTATATTATTTACTCAAGTAAAAACTAAGAACCCTAATTGAACTAAAATCCTGCGTACGCTACTGCAGATGAAAATTATTAGAAGTAATGCTCTAAAAAAATTAAGAGAAACTAGCAAAGAAACTCCATCCCCTATGGCCCTATTCCTCAGCACTTTCTGCCACTAATGAACACTAATAATAATAAAAAAAATTATAAAGTAAAATGATAAAATAATATTCAAACGATAGGGGGCTGGGTGGACACGTGGTAGACGGCAGACACACGTCATAATAGACTTGTAAATTTGTAATCGTATTAATATTTATTTTTATATGATAGGTAATATGAAAATATATATATGATAAGCTGAGAAATTATCATTGTTAATAAATAATAATTAATAGTTAGTGCGAATAAAGCTATTGAATAATGAATCAGAAAAAACGGATCCCACTCGAGTCATGCCTATTGTCATGATGGTTTCACGTATATTTGGTTTCCGCATAAATTCGTGAAAAAAAAAGACTATACATTATACAATATATATATAATATATCGTATTAAATACCTACGTATAGGTAATTAGGTACTTTGACACGAACAATAGTACAGATTCATTGGCACGATGAAACAATACCTACGTATGAAACAAATGAATAAATTATAATTGTTACACAAAATAATACCTAGTATTACATACATTGGCATATCGCATATTGTTGTAACGGAATTTTGTGTCGTTTGGCATTGTTCATCAAATAGAAAAAGATTTTAATAAATCCGGTTAATCGAAGGCATTGAAACGGAATTTGCAAGTTTCATATTAAAAAGACAAAATAATAAGACACCTTACTTAACGTGTCTTGATCAATATACTCAATATAGACTTATAATATGCAGACAACGGATTACAAAAAAACGTAATTTCAAAAATAAACCTTTATAGTCGTCACCCATATCCCAAAAATGAAAGTGGGACTGAACATTAAAATTTTTAAGTGTTGCACTAAAAGGAACCCAAATTTTAGATTCTGAGTGGAACGATGAATGTATTGATTTTACAATGATGTGTGTTTTTTTTTGTATCTGTCATCACCTTTTAGGACAGTAAAAGTGCTTGGATTTTCTTCAATAGTAACTTTTCTGATAGGAAAGTGAATCTAGTTGGTACTTTGGGAGATCAAGAGTAAGTTCCCAGTAGTTTTCAAAAGCGCCGTGAAAAACAAAAGAAAAATTAAGGAAAAACGGTAATTTTTACGCAAAATCTGTTTTCGAGAAAATCGATTTTGGTTTTTGGTGCAACTCAAAAATAAATAACCTTAGATACTTGAAAATTTCACTGAATGTTTATATTAGCATTTTCTATACACGATAAAATGTTGAAAATAATTTGACTCTTTTTGAGCTGTTTACGGACATTGTCAGTTTTCAATTTCTTTAGTTTTTTTTCTACAAATATCAATAAAATTTTATTTGTTGGTTAAAAAAGCTTGAAAATTTAATAGAAGGCTCTTGGTTATTATTTCAAAGGCAGATGAAAAAAATTAAAAATCCTTAGTCACAGTTTTTATTTATATACATTTAAAGCTCTAATCTTGACAAAATACGGAAAAATCACGAAAATTAGCAAATTTTTTTGAGTTGAGAATTCATACAATTTTTTCTTTTTAAATCTAAGATTTGAAAATGTAATACAATATTATCCATAAGTTTATCTACCTTTATCAAAAATAAAATGTCTACAAGAAAGTCAAATTAAATTTTTATGAGCGTTTGAAATTCATATTTTGTTGTAATTAAAAGACGTATGACTGTAGAATCTGTAGATACTTGAAAATTTTACTGAATGTTAAAATTAGTAGTTTCTATACACGATAAAATTTTGAAAATAATTTGACTCTTTTTGAGCTGTTTACAGACATAGTCAGTTTTCAATTTTTTTATTTTTTTTTTTCTATAAATATCCTTAAAATTTTATTTGTTGGGTAAAAAAGATTGGAAATTTAATGCAAGCCTCCTGATATAATGTTACAATAGCAGTTGAAAAATATTAAAAATACATAGGCACAATTTTTTTTTATAAGCATTGAAATTTACATGGTAAATGGGCCGACTTAAGATTTATGTAAATACTAGACTGGGACAAATGCCCCAGTTGCCTCCCCTCCCCAAATGATGCCATTGCCTTTATTGTGTATTTGGTGCCATTATTTATATCTATTAAATATTTACCATAGACATTATATTGTGATCATATTTTGTTCTACATTTCATTCAACTCTAAACTTCAGATGCCCTATAATGATTGTTCAACCAGCATTTGTCGGTTATCACTGGTACCTATTCCCATTGAATTCTCTAAAACATAAAAAACTTGGAATTATGTACCAGTACCTATTCTTATTTTTGAATAAACAATATTTCATATCGTATATTGTATAACATACAATTAAAATACGTTCATTAGCTACATTATAAGTTAGGTAGATTCAGACCATTAAGCAATCAATATAGTTAAAAATAAGAGCTTGCCTAAAGTTAAAAACGTCGTTAATTTTCTTAAAAACCTAAGGACATTTTAAAAAACTTTTCCTATCTTTGCTAAATTTTAATTCAATAAATCTGTGTTCTTAATAATAAGCTTTTTACAGCCGAGCAGTGTTTACAAAAAAAAATATGATAAAATCACATAATAGAAAAGGAAAGAATACTGCTGTATTTTGAAACTATAAAATACAGGGAACATATTGCTAGTCTATTTTTAATAATAATTGTGATTTAATAAAGATTCCTTACTTAATTTTAATTTATTTATAAAATACTATTCAACAATGTAAAGCCTAATATAATTTGCATATAATATATTATTGTTATTGAATTTTGAATTTAAATAAGTAGTTTAATATTGTAAACATCGTAAGTATGAGACGAAAAAAAGTAACATGGGACGGCAGTATGTAAAAGGCGGCATTTTCTTGGTGGTAGGCAGGTCCTAGTGTTTAGGATAATATGTTGCTCCCTAAGCCTAAAATAAACATTAAGCTCGTCAAAAAAAGTTGCTGAAAAAGTTTGAATTGATGACAAATTTGATAGTTAACAAAGATTGAGACGTAAGGCGACTTTCTTTGCTTACAAATCCCGAGACAACCCTATAATTGATCCAGAAATGTACTTTAAAGTTAATTTTTTTAATCAAGTTATAGATACAGGTATTTAATCTAAGATTATAAAAAACTACTTGTGGTTCTAAATATGTCAAATTTGTTTAGTTGGTCTGGCAACTTTTTCAATTGAAAAGGACGTATTATACAAATTGGACTTGGAAGAAGTAATAAAATAATTTGCAGAATTAAAAGCCAGAAAAATAAAAATTATATTAAAATAAAAATATTGAATTCTTTACATAGTTTTTACATACATGTTTGTGAAGAAAATGTATTAATTTAAACTAGGTAAATGTCGATAAAAATTTGAATTATTTAAATGTAATAAAAATAAAATTCTTATCCTTTAATAATATTCATTTGTGATATTGAATATTTCTCTAATAGAGCCGGAACACCTGATAAATTAAACTGTTAGGATTAAATGTTCATGTTGTCTTGATATCACTTGTGGGGAAATATCTTGTGAAGATCATTGTGTAAGAATAGCTGTAAAATATAAACGTATAATATAAATAATAATAATGTGTACATTATAATAGTATACATAATGAAACATTAACATAATAATACCAAATTTATTTATATAGACAAATAGACTCCCATTCATGTTATTATTAAATTTTAGATAAAATTAAAAAAAATTATCAAGGTTAAAAATAATGAAATGTTAATATTAAAAATGACCATTACCTTGAGGAAATGCAATGATATGGTCCTTTTTTTTGGTCACTCGGAAACTTGGCATCTATATAATAAATTAATAAATTAATAAAAGTATATAACGATAATACTATAATATACTATATATATTCCTAACCATAATAGTTTGTGACATGACACATTTATGGCGCAAAATAAACCACAAATGTTTACCTTGCTTGATAACCAGTATTTGGTTTAAGATAAACCAAATATAAAATTAATAAAATATTGAGTTAATATTATACCTTATATTAATATTATATATTAATTAATTATGAATAACTATAGTGATATTACAGAGGTCTAATATTATGTCACTGTCTTTAAAACTGCCCCCCTCCTTCATGGTACAATGCTTAGACCATTTATGATATTAGCCGTGATCTCAGCTGTGATACACGTATGTGTTGTCTCCATCTAACAAATGCATAACATAGCAAAATGTATAATCAGAGCAAAATAGAGCAAAATGAATAATCAATTTAGCTCTGATATGCTTAATATTAGAGTGAATTGTCTTATTATCAAATTTTCAAGTAAGAATAACATTATATACGCATTTCATAGATTTTTTTTTATATTTTAATTTTAAAGCGAGTTATGAGCATTTGAAAATGTTAAATAACATAGTCGAATGGATTATTCAGAATATACGTTTTTCTATAATAAGTGTTTGGAGACACGCGTGCATGTGTAGCATCCTCAAAACTTTAAATTATAATTAATTTAACATGGATTTTAAATAAAATTTGAAGTTGGTAAAATTTATAATCATAGCTCAAACTTTAAAGTTTCATGAGTAAACCCACATATATATAACTATACTAGACAGCCGTCTTACCATTATCAACATAGATAATAATATACTCATAGATCGAACCATAGATCTTAGGTTCTACTAAGTAGTAAGTACAAAGTGATTTACTTGCATCAACTGAGAAGCATTTTCTGTCAAATGGTTCAAATCCTCTTGTTTTGAAACATTGATACATTTTAATTTTTCTGCCAATCTTCGGTTTTGTTGTTGAACCTTTTTCAATTTCTTTCTGACGTCATTGTGCTTTTGTTTGGCAAATGCTAGATGTATTTTAGCTGTAATTGGTGTAGAAAAATGTTCAACGGTTAAATCATTAAAATACCTAGGATACTTTAGTGAAAATTCTCTTTTTTTTGATGTTTGAGTTGGTGATATACTGCAATACATAGTATACAAAACGTATTTAAAAAAAATATATTTGTTAGTAGATACGAGGTACGTACTTAGTGATCAAACTAGTAGAGGTATCAGATCTTTGAGGTGAGTCAGCTCCATTCGGTTTGGAATTATTAATTGTACTGATATCACTAAACAGGAGTGTATAATAA
Organism: Sitobion miscanthi; assembly: GCA_008086715.1. Taxonomy (NCBI): domain Eukaryota; kingdom Metazoa; phylum Arthropoda; class Insecta; order Hemiptera; family Aphididae; genus Sitobion; species Sitobion miscanthi. The sequence goes on along the minus strand of CM017805.1, from coordinate 28,088,469 downwards.
TTTACAATAAGATAACTATAAATCTATATAAAAAAGTAGGTGTATAGACATAAAATCCTACATACATTTGGCTTGAATTTTCAAAATTTGGATGGAGATTTACACCTAGTTGTATACTAGGGACAGCAGAGGGCATTAGGCGACCATTATCTTTAATATCTTCAGGTAAAAAGTGATTATCACACACTTTGTAAGATACAAGATGTTTTGTATTTGAACAATTTTTCATCCATTTACTTTTTAAAACTTCATCGGATCTTTGAGGTGAGTCAGCTCCATTCGGTTTGGAATTATTATTTGTATTGATATCACTAAACATGAGTGTATAATAATTTACAATAAGATAAGCATAAATCTATATAAAAAGGTAGGTGTATAAACATAAAATCCTACATACATTTGACTTGAATTTTCAGAATTTGGATGGAGATTTACACCTAGTTGTATACTAGGGACAGCAGAGGGCATTAGGCGACCATTATCTTTAATATCTTCAGGTAAAAAGTGATTATCACACACTTTGTAAGATACAAGATGTTTTGTAATTGAACAACTTTTCATCCATTTACTTTTTAAAACTTCATCGGTTGGAAATCTATAATACATACATCAAAGAGAAATTAATTAGTCTTACACACAATACACTTAATGATTTTTAAATGTTAAACCTTACCGATATAATTTAATTTTTGATGCATTTGCATAAATTACACCACAATTTGGAACCACACATTTATACACCATATTTACTTTTAAAGAAAAATGTTATTTGTCGTAGCCTATTAAATCTGGTATCGGAGTTAGACTCGATACACTTGGATACGAGTTGGTACTGCAGACTTCTATACTACACTATATAGAAATCTGTGGTCTGTACGTAACTATCGTAGATAAGTTAATTTTTTAGACCTATAATTAATAAACAGCATAAACTAGCTTCTATTCTTATAAGTCTATGCTTTTCCGCCGACGACGAAGGTGGAAAGGTTTGACTGTTTGTGGTTAGGAACCTTAGAATATAGACGTAAGCCAAAACGCTCGAATTACCGACAAAGTAGTAATTGTTTTATTTGATATAACTCACAAAAATGTGTGACTACGCGTGTATACTACGAGTGTTAGTAAAAAGACAAAAAGATTTAACATTATTGTTTACAAAGTACGGTGAACGCGAAAAATATTTAAAACGACGGGAGCGAGAGCCCAGCGGTTCGTAACGGAGCATGACGAAATACGCAACCAGCTGCACGACCCTAACCTAACTTGGCCAGGAGTACGTAGCGAGACTGGAGGTAATCTTGGATCATATTCACAGTGGATGAAGCCACAATTGAATATTTTGAATTTTGGTGTACACCGCCATGAAGACTGCACGAATGATAACAATTTTGTTATGATAACAACATTGATAACAAATAAGAGCGTAAGATAGATAATATTATTATCATAGACATTAACTATTAATATACATCACGATTTAAGATAGTATGGTGCCCATCGACTACGGTATAATGGTTTATTCGACGACCATCAATATAAATCTAGCAATCAGCTGTTTTTAATAGTATAGCGCTTTTGGTGGAGATAATGAAGACTATGCAGACGACTTTTACCCACCTCAAACTGTATATTTAAACCTAACATGGCAGAACTGATAATAAATATAATAATGCAGTTTAAACATTTTAATTATCATTGATATTTTACTATGTTAATGTAATTTAATAATCAATTATAATGCTATAATTTTGGTTTTTTTTTTTATATTATAATATAAAATGGCATGTTGTGTACCTTTATTTCCTTATAAGGATTTAAAAACTAGTTGTTGGTGTTCCTAAAATTCCTCCTTTAGGGATGAGTGGGAAAAAGTTTTAGATGTTTTAAAAACTAATTCTAAAGTATGCCGTTACCACTTCAAGAAAGAGGATGTAGTTGATACTTGGGAATCTGGTGTAGGTTTTAGGAAGTATACAGTAAGTAAAATAATATTACTATCTTAAATCGTGGTGCATAGTAATAAATACAACATTTATTTAGTTATTTTGTTATTTAATATAATTAATAGGACAGGTATTTCTTATTTTTTTTATTATTTTATTTGAAACATTATTTTTAAATATTGGGATTAATAAAACTATTTTATTTATTTATTATTTTATATAAATTAGAATTTGTTAATAAACCAAGTAATAAATAAATGGATACTAAGTAACAAACCATAATCATTATTATAAATTTGAATTAAATTTACTGCATTTGTGTCTGGTATAAACAAATAAATGTTTTTTAAAGATTATGTGAAAATATCCATCATCCATCGGTTAGGACGGTTAGATTATAATTACAAATAATCTATGGCAAATGACAATTGTCTGAGACGAACAGCGATTCCAATACGTACCAACATATTTCATTCCACTCTGGTATTAAGCTAGCCGCTAGGTACTATTTTTATAAATGTCATTAATCTCAATACTTCCAGACTGAACTTTTGGATCGGAGATATGAAGAAGTGCGGATTTTCCTTGTCGGAGATGCACAGCTCTGACACTATAAGACAATATTATACACTCGAAGGGAACGCGTTTCACTGGAAAATAAATAGGTAATTACGTAAATTTTGTCCTTTTACTCTTCTGACGCGGTAGACCTAATGTAAATATTTATTGTCAGACAAACTTATATACCCGCCAGACGTAGAATAGTTTTAAAAATCCAGTTGTTTTAGGTGCACAAAAATTAGGATATTACGAAAATACTTTAAATATAATACTCTACCTACAGCTAATTCATTGTTATAGTAGAATAAATTTTTTAAAATTTAAAACCAATGATTTTGCAATGCTTTTATAAGTAGGAAGGTAGGTGGTATTTATACCTACCTATTAAAATAAGAAAATGTATAATGATTAATGTTATTTAATATGATTTGTAAGTAGGTACATAGCAGTTTATACCTACCACTCGCTGACGATTATTTTGTCTTATACGTTCTTCGTAATTCCGTTCCGTCACGATAGTTTTAGTTTTCGTTAAATAGATCCACCACTATTATGTCCGTATGCATAGTGAATTTATGTGTCACATAACATACCTAGTTGAACATGTCTCATGTGAAACATAAATGTTCTATCCATACAGGCTACAGGCATTAAACATTGGGTTTAAGAGAATACCTCAAACGCACGTTTTTATTTTGGGGGTTTTACGGGATATACCTATAGGACATTTTTCTTCAAATTTTCACAATTCACTATTTGATATTGTGATATTATTGGTACCTAGGTTAAGTTTCTGTTTCATAATAGATCGATAGTTTACCTAGGTATATCACATTCTTTAATTTAAATTCCGGTAATCGAGTATTGGATAGTATACCTACGTGACTTAAATTCGTATCGTAATTTAATTACTAAAGAAATAAAATTTCCCTAACAGTGTCTAGGGCCACCGGCAGGAGAATGCATTATATAGAATGTCTATAAACTTGACGTCTAGTATAGGTTAAAATTGGCATGCGACCAAAGGGGCTTGATCTGGAAAATTTAAATGATTCAATAATGTTCATCTCATTATTTGAATTAAACTTATTTTTAAGCGATTGTTGTGAAAATAAATTTTTAATTTATTTCATTCAACACGCTCATCTTAGTTTTCTAATACATGTAAATAATTTAAGAAATATACTAATGTCAGCAAATTCCCAAAAAAATGATATTTTTAAAAAAGTTATTACGTTCCAAATAATTTAATAAACAAATTAAAGACATTTAAAAAGATTCTAAAAAATAAACTACTTGACATATATACATTTTTTTAGCATAAAAATTGTTATTATAATCAGATTCACAAATTGGCTATTATGAATTTATCTAAACAAATTTAAATCAAATTTTAAATTTTTTATTTTCAGTAATAAAAAATAAAAATAATTTTTTGTATATTAGACGTGTAGCGCGAGTGACAATAAATTATATACAAAAAAAAACTTTAAAATTTTGTATATAGTAAAAGTATTATGGCATTTGTCAGATCTTGGTGGGACATACTGTATATACTGAAAATAAGTTCTATGTATTTATCATATTATAATATATTTATGTCATCTGTGGCAATCGCCAATTGTCGACATTCGGCGGAGATGATTCACTATTCTAATAATTATTGCAGTGAACAAAAAAATAAAATAAGCCAACAATTGACGGACAGTTCGTTAAGCAGTATAATATTATAATATAACACGAACTTCCACATTTTGTAACGTTTAGGTTATTTTCATAAAATATTTCCATACTTTCTAGTTTCAATTTGGAGCGAGATGTAGACGGATGAAGATAACTGTTTTTTTGGCGGCAGCGTGTGCTGCAGTACAGCTAGGTTTCACCGGAAGAGTCGATGTTTACGCGTAAGTTTGCTTTTCATATTATTTTGGGGCTTAAATTTAATTTTTAGAATTGAATTAAATATTTATTGTCACGAAAAATCTGTTAATTCGGTTACGTAGAAGCGTATACGTTACTACCTACCAAAGGCGCAATGTATAATAAATTATACGCCAGTTCGAACAATCCAAACGTTGTTTTTCGTTTTACCACGACCAATTTATTAATATTTACACCAATTTAGTATTTTACCATAATTATTATTAGATTATAATATTATATGATTGTATAGGTATGCTGAAATATTTAATACCATAACCATTTATTACTGGTACATTTTTTTCCCAAACCTGAAGTTTAATTTAAGCTTGAGGGTATGTCACTTAACATACGTAATTTTTATTTTTCCACTTAATATCTATATCATTGGCACCTACGTATACTGCTGCACACCTAAAATACAAAAGTTTTCAAGGAGTACCTATAGTCAACTGTCAACTGTCTATCCTGACCACCCATGTGGACGCATATGAATACCTAATATAATTATATACTCGTGTACCTATTTTAATAGTGTAAAACATGAACATGAGTGTTACGATTATTTTAATTTTTGTTTATTTTTCACATAAAGGTACATTACATAATTGTAATGCATTGTAATCCTATTTATCTCTTGTTTACTTTAACACAATGCTTCAAAAGTTTTTATTTAGTTAATTGGTATAATATTTGTAAATTATTGAATTTAACTACACCTACTATAATTAGTATAGTAATAAATCCGTGTATAAACTATTAAAATAAAAAATTAAAAAAACATCAAAGAGCACAATATTTTGCCGGTAGTCGAGTTCTAGTTGATAACTGACTTGTGAATAAATTTAATTTTCGTTAGGTATAAAAACTAATAAATCCTTGAATACAACATTTAAAAGGTGGGTAGGTGGATGTCGCTCTGCTGTACAGTAGGTTACAAGTGGGTCACTGTAATGGATGGTGTTAATTTGAATTCAATGATATAATATCATTGTATAAGAAAAACGATTCTGAGCGAAAACGGTCAGTCGGACTATGATGTTACTAAGTATATTTGATGATATTATTGTGCATAAAATAATTTATATATAACCTATTTACGTGGAGCCTTGTTATCAATTTCAATCCTTAGCTATAAAAGTTGAACATTTTATAAATTTTGTTGAAATTCGAACTTAAATCCTTACAAAAAAAAAAATTGTGCCTATGTATTTTTAATATTTTTCAACTGCTATTGTAACAATATATCAGGAGCCTTGCATTAAATTTTCACGCTTTTTTACCCAAGTTTTCAAAGTTTTCAAAATCGTATGGTATATAGAAAATGCTAATACAAACATTCAGTGAAATTTTCAAGTATCTATAGTCATTCGTTTTTTAATTACAATAAAATAAGAAAATCGTTACATGAGAAATCAAAGTGAATATCAAATGTTGTAAAAATATGAAATTCAAACACTTATAACAATTTAATTTGATTTGCTTGTAGACATTTTTTTTTTTTGATAAAGGTAGACAAACTTATGGGTAATATTATATTACATTTTCAAATCTTATATTTAAAAAGAAAAATTTTTATGAATTCTCAACTGAAAATAATTTGCTAATTTTCGTGATTTTTCCGTATTTTGTCAAGATTTGAACTTTAAATGCTTATAAATAAAAACTGTGACTAAGGATTTTTAATTTGTTCATCTGCCTTTGAAACAATAACCTAGGAGCCTTCTATTAAATTTTCAAGCTTTTTTACTCAACAGATAAAATTTTATTGATATTTATAGAAAAAAAAACTAAAATAATTGAAAACTGGCAATGTCCGTAAACAGCTCAAAAAGAGTCGAATTATTTTCAAAACTTTATCGTGTATATAAAATGAAAATATAAATAACCAGTGAAAATTTCATGTATCTACGGTCATTTGTTTTAAAGTTACAACAAAAACCAAATTCAATTTTGTGAAAAATCGATTTTGCGTAAAAAGTCCCGTTTTTTCTTAATTTTTCTTTTGTTTTTCTTGGCGCTTTTGAAAATTACTGGGAATTTTAAATTATGACCTCCTCAATGCACCAACGATATTCACTTTCCAATCGAAAAAGATACTGAAGTTGAAAATCGAAGCATTATTTCGACTACTTATCGTGTACACAGACACAAAAAAAAAATAAAAAAAATTTAAAAAACACATCATTGTAAAATCAATACATTCATCGTTCCACTCAGAATCTAAAATACTAACTCTGTACCTATAATAAAAATCAATATTATTTATTGGTAGGTTTATATAATATCTACAACGCATGGGTTATATTTCTTATTTTTCGGTAGATTTTTTTATTATTATTGTTAATCGATCAGGAGATGTATTGCCCGCAACTTTTCAATTATATTTATTGTAATTACCTATACTGGTATAACTCTATTCTGGCTATCAATAAAGTTGTGATAAAATTAGAAAATTGGTCAGGTATGATATTTTTTTAAGTAATTCTTTTGCGTAGGGAATTCGCTCAATGATATTTAAATATTTTCACCTATAATCAAGTACGATGACTTATATAGGTAACTAGAGACTGAGTGAATAGGAAGTGTGTGTGATATGGGCGAAGATAAGGAAAGAGTTTAACATGCTTTCAGAATGTTTAGTGTATGAAAGGGAAAGACGAAAAAATAATTGTAAGGTTAGGAGGGTAGGTAAGTGGAGTGTGAGTAGCAGATATGAGAATATAAAGTTAGGTATTAGGGTACAAAAGAGGATAGAATAAGAAATTAATTAATTAAGGGTAATTAGGGTAGTGTACATATTGTAGTGAAAACAAGAGAGAATAGGTTTAGGTGGTTCGGTCACTGTATGATAAGAGATAGTGAGAGTGGCTATAGAAGTTAATTTAGGGGGGAAATGAGGGGCGAGAAGATTAGCTGAAGAAGAGATGGATAGACAGAATACCGATCATATGGTGGTGTGGAATGAGAGTGGCTAACCTGTATATAGCTGTGAGAGACGGGGGAAGAAAATGTGTAAAGGTAGAATAGTTATGTTAACAATGACGAATACGTAGGAAAGGATCTTGAATTGCAGAGACCACTTGACTGTTTGGCTGAAACTATACCGTTATCAGTTGATATAGGTTTACAACCTTGACTTATAGGATAGAATAAAAAGATCTGTTGCTGGTTGGGATGTCAGCGCACTATTTTTATTTTTGACCCACGCGTAGCATACCAAATGTGTGATTAAGAAAACACTAAAATGATTGTGCGTGGGTCAGAGAGAGAAATAAATGGTGCGCTAAATGGTGACATCCTCTTAAGTGTTATCAAGTTGAACAAGCAGTTGATTGTTGACAATTTGACATTTAACATTAACTGTGGTAGGTATTATGATTGGAAGTAAAAGTAATTAGTAGGGCTGTGAATTTAATGCAATGAAAAAGTGTGTAAATATTTGCCTGCATGTATGCACTAAAAACAGGAAATATATATGCACTGAAATATTCAAAAATATGCACTCAAAATTTAAAAAAATACTGAATGAAAACGTTCTTATAAAAATTTTTTAATTAATAAATAATAATTCAAATTGGTTTACAAAAAAAAAATTCTTTATTTACACACTTGGTAGGTAGGTACCTATTTATTTTTTCTAACGGATGAACCGAAATATATAAAAACATTTTAAGAAAATAAGCATAAATACGAAGAAATTATGAAAACATGCAATTATATATGAACTAACCCAAAAAAATAATAGTAAAATAAGATTTTGGCCGAATCCATTTTTTATATGGTCACGGTGTAGCAAAAAAGCATGTAAATGCATTTAATTCACAGCCCTGGTAATAAGTAATGATTTATCTGTAGTGGAAACCGGGGTACAGTGAGACGCATATGGTAACGGTGTTGTAATAATAGGGATCTCCAAAAAAAAATACGTACTAATAGTTCAAACAAATCATAAAAGCCAACTGTAATAAATATTAATTTATGAAAAAGTATTTTAAAAAGCATTATTATTATAAATGAAACAAAACTATGAACCGTAACATAATATAGGTATTTCTATATTTTTAGCTCCATAATTTCTGTTAAAATATTAGGGAAATGTATTAAGTACCGTAAAAGTGCTAAATTTGAGCTATTACTTATAATATTATATTCATAACAAATTATCGTAGAAGTTTAGATAATGTTATTCCACATACCCATTATCTATTATAGTTTAATTTAACTACAACATTCTAGTAGTCTGAAAATATTTAGTTCCACGACTCTGATCATGCAAACTTTAAATACTAAACTACGGGACTGAAATTTAGTTTATATAGATCTAAATAGTCCAAACATATATTGCTTCAAAATATAAAAATAAAGTGTCTTTATTGTTGTAGGTAGGTAACTATCAAAAAAAAAAAATCATACTTGACATCTATGTATAATATACGTATATTGTAATAAATGTTCAAATGTTTATTATAGTACATTATAAAACTAAAATTAAATATAATACATTATAACAGGTGTTCAAATGTACATTTCACACTACATATTTTGTTATTTCACACAGTCTCTCTTCAATTTCAAATTTTTCTTCAAATTATCCCAAATTATCTACAAAATATAAATGTTTAGTAAATTGGAAGACTTGATTAAGTATTTAATCATTTATCTCAAAGAGATGCGCCGGATCGCCACATTACCATATCGAGGGCCATGGTGCAAGTGCCGTCCATAAATATCATAACATATATTATAATGGTTTGCGCCTGTACCGATCCTACGAAGTTGGCGATTGTCGGCAACGACTCGCGATTGTGCTGGGAACAGGAGCGGAAAGAGTTACCCAAAAAATATATAATTGCAAATAATAAATGCCTGTATGTAATTTGCTTTGTTCGAGACACCAAAATATAAACAATATATTATTATATTAAAACAATCGGCGGTTATAGTACCGAAACAAAAGGGCGCCCCAACAAATAACATAATAATACAATTAAGTGTGACAATACAAAATATATGTAAAACCTGGTCCGGTGTCGTTGGCGATGGCCGGTGTGTTTCTAATCGCCTACGGCGACACACACTGGTTGGCGGCGGCACACAATATTAGTGGCGGCACGCAACGGCTAGCGACGGCACACAATCGGTGGCACGGCTGGTCGCCGGCGGCATGGCAATGGTCAACGGTACAACAAACGGCACATTCAGCGACAGCCACATCACGAGGGTTTTGGTGTCACGCAATATTAGTGGCGGCACGGCACTGGTCAGGTGGTAATAAAGCCACCGTGGACATAATATTATGCCACTCATTTCTTTCCGGTGGACAATTATTTTCCGCACTGCATACCTTGGTATCGGGCCTATCCCGGGTCCCGCAGACGTGGAACGAATCGAAGTACAAAATACAATGAGGCGGGACATAACAACGAGTGCGATTGACGACCAAGGTACCGTGAAACACACGAGACCAACGCTACATGGTACATGGTACGTTCGCGAATGGACGTGACAGGGCGTCGCGGTCGACCACCTCCGTCGAAAACTACATATGGAAACGAATTGTTGGTTTAGAAGTACATACGATACCCATGCTACACAACCTACAACAAGGACAACGGGTCACAATTACGCAAACTAAAAGCTGCAGTCGTACGGTGCATAATATGATCCACAGCGCGCAACATGCGGTCACAATTATAAGTGCACGTAATCAATTCGTTGATGATAATATCAACAATCATAGGCGTAACTAGCCCTTTATAATAGGGGGGGGGGCTAATTATAATTACTAAATTAATTTCGTAAACTCGAACAATTCGTTCAAATCTTTAGTAATAAAGAATAATTGTACTCGGTTTGCTGGTTTTATTAATTCCGAACTCTGCGTTATTTTATTTCAGTAGCGCCAACTCTGACTACAACTGTCTACTATTCGTTAATTAATCATTATAAAATAATAATATGTACAAATTATTTCTCCCTGATTTTTAAAACTTTATAAATACAATATCTATGTTATCGACGTTATCGTGTAACTAGTATTATCATGTCTAGAATCTAAAACAAAATAATCACACACGAGTCCATTCAATAATGTACCTATGTTTAAAAATAGATTTAAATGTATAAGGTAAATCCACTGTTCTAAAAACAAATCATAAATACAGGTCTTAGATAGTGTTATTGATATAACTATCAAGTGTCTAGCCATAATAATATAATATATTATAATAAAACCTTATAAACACAATATTATATACATTTTATTTTTATTAGATAATTATTTATTGTTTATATTGGTGTATTCGTTTTTATGATACCTACATTATATTTTTTGACATTGCGGGAAAAAATAAAGTTAATACTAAAATGTTTTTAGGCACATACTGACATACATTTAACCAAAAAATTTGGAGGGACTATAAGAAATTTTGAGGGGGCTGAAGCCCCATCCTCCAAGCCCCCCCCCCTAGTTACGCCTATTTCAACAATACACGCGATACACGACGACAGAAAGTTGGGGAGGTCACACATCAGGGATCACGATAGAAATGAGTCGTCCCATTCCGACGGATTTCCGTGTACATTATTTTTTTTTTAACGATAGGAAACAAAATATTTGAAAAAAAATCAATACGTAATGGTACGAATAATGATTGATGACCAAATAGTAATACATAATATAAATCAGTGTAAGAACACATGTTAACAATAAACACATGTGAAACACAATACAAAGCAGCAATGCTGCAGGGTGCTAATCAGTATACATACGCCAAAATGTCATCACCTGTCCTCATAATATTACATGAACAAGTGCATAGCAATACACTAAAAGATTATAACTGAAAAAACAAATCAATGAACATAATATGGTTCATGTAATAAAAAATTGATGAATACAAAACCAATATATAGTTATAAATAATAATACCAAGTACAGGATAATAATACAAAAAAATAATAAAATTATATGATGAGGTCTTCCCCGGTCGAGGACGGCCGGGGAGCGGTTAAGCCACCTCGAGAGCTTCGGCTTCAGAAGCACAGCTTTGAGGGCGTATGCCGAAACTGCGGTAGCGTGAAAACGCGTCTATATGTTTGAACATACTCCCCCCGTGAGGCTATACCTCACATGCAGTGACGTAGAACCGGACGCATGACGTAGCAAGGGATGAAAGTCCGAAGTAGATGGATGTATGAAATCCATAGCTGCTGGTCACATATGCGCCTTACCTGTGGTGTACATTTTTTTTTAACGATAGGAAACAAAATATTTGAAAAAAATCAATACGTAATGGTACGAATAATGATTGATGACCAAATAGTAATACATAATATAAATCAGTGTAAGAACACATGTTAACAATAAACACATGTGAAACACAATACAAAGCAGCAATGCTGCAGGGTGCTAATCAGTATACATACGCCAAAATGTCATCACCTGTCCTCATAATATTACATGAACAAGTGCATAACAATACACTAATAGCTTATAATTGAAAAAACAAATCAATGAACATAATATGGTTCATGTAATAAAAAATTTATGAATACAAAACCAATATATAGTTATAACTAATAATACCAAGTACAGAGTAATAATACAAAAAATAATAAAATTATATATGAGGTCTTCCCCGGTCGAGGACGGCCGGGGAGCGGTTAAGCCAGCTCGTGAGATTCGGCATCCGAAGCGCAGCTTTGAGGGCGTATGCCGAAACTGCGGTGGCGCTAAAACGCGTCCGTGTTCGAACAATATTAGGAATGCAAACTTAATAATTGACTAACTGTAAATATCATAAAAAAATATTACGATATGTACTAGACTCATATTATATTATGATTGTATTAGTTACAAACTCTCGAATTATGAGTTATGTTTGTGGATTAAATTAATTTCTTAAAAGGAAATGCCTCAAGGTTGCCTCAGTTGGTTGAGGGACTGTAGTAAATGTGCCGTCCACCAATAAAGTGCCGGAAAAAAAACGATTAATTGAAATATAGAAGGTACTTATATCATATACTTTTATCAAAGTATTATTGTGTTAGTTACCGTCTTGTGTAAATGATATTGTCTTATGTTTTGCCCAATTTAATTATACAAAATATTTAAAATTAATGAAATCACAAATATTAATACAAGAGAGAGACTGTGTATTGATTTACAAATTTGTATTAAATTAACTTTTTGCATAGAGAATATGAAGGTGGACTGGGCGTTTAATATCAGAGTGTGGGGGACAGGGCTGGGATTTCAAATTATGAATTGAAATATTTGTATAGCATGAATTATGGTGTCAACAATCAAAGGTTCAACTTGATAAGCAAACACTTAATTTTGGCAACCTGCAACTCAGGATCTTTTTATTCAAAGTGTCCTAATAAGTCATAAGAAGGTTAGTTAGGTAAACCTATGGTTAGTTGAAGCTATGGTGATGATAGACGTCTATTATCACTGGTCGTGAGCTTTGCGATGATCTTTTCTTACCAACTATCAAGGTATTCGATATTGTAAACATAACAATGAAAGAAAATATTTAAATATTATTAATTTGGTTAGGTTAGGTTAGGTTATGATAGGACAGGAAATTAGACGTTAACTAATTATCATAAATTTTAACACGGTATTAAAGACTGTCAGCTAGAGTTGTACCGGTATAGTTATTAAAAAATTAAATACAGCCAACATTAATTAATGGTGTTTTTACCATAACGAATTATAAAATATAACAAAATGTTATTTTATTAGGATTTTATGAGGTTTTCAATAAATATGGGTTTTTGTAAATAGAAAATGTATAAAATCAATAGTTTTAATTTAAAATATAGTTTTGTGTTTTAATATCCTATTGTCGAAGAATTCTCAAGGTTTTCTTCCCAAATTTTTTTACATCTTACTAAATCCAATTTTTTTCCGCACATATTTACAAAGACTATAACAGATATCTGACTATGTTTTTATTTGCATTTAGAAAATAGTTTGTAATTTAATATTGACTGTAAACCCAGCCAAACAAAATATTATTTTAAATTAAACATTATTTTATATACTTCATAAATTACAATCACATAGTAGAGTCTGTGCAGGACCTTTTTCTCATATAATTTTTTTGCATCCTTAATAAATTACATTCATTTTTATACAATTTATAATACATATATTATGGTGATACCCTTTCTGATCATAATAACTGTTCGTATTAATATAATGTAAACAATACCTAGTTTTTGGATTGTAGTTAATATGTATTGTAGTATTTAGCTTCCAGCGTATTCTTTTGTTTAGTGTTATTTCATCAAGGTTCCTCAAACAACTTTTTTTTCAATTCATTGAACTCTAGTAGATTATTTGTATAAATATTTTTCAACATTAACTGGCTACACCTGGGAGTACACTGAGTACCTGTGTACTTACTATATAAATTAAAAATAGGTTGGTTAGGTTCTCTCACGTTCCCCATTCAAATTATTTTTTTATATATTTAACTTTTTTGATTTTATTATATTTATCTTTTTTAAAAACATTTACAACCTGGTGGTGCCATTTAATTTTTTTTTTAAATATTTTATTTGTTTCTTAAAATGCGTTTGCCAGTGGGTTCCCACATTAGGTTAGGTTCAATTGATTTTTAATATGAATCTATTCAAATTTGTTAACTTTCAGAGAATACTAAATGATTAATATTATCTAATTTGTGTTTGCTTTATGATCTTATTTGCCTAAAAGATTCCATGCTCCCCTCCAAATTTTTTTTTACTGTAATTTAATTCCTATTGGCCATTCTCTATAGATTTATTAAACACTGCCAAGCCGGTGCCAGCTAAATTTTTTTTAAATTTTTTTTTTTAGTATTGTAAATCTAGTTGAATTTTTTGTATTGACTTGAATATTGATAACCTGGTGCCATACGAAAAATCCTTCTTTAATGAACTAAATATTTTGAATAGTTTTTTCTATTTAATATTCTTGAAATTTTTGTTTGAAGTTTGTTATGTGTATCCCTACAATATAATTTTATTTTATTTTTTTTTGCTTTCTAAAATGCTTTTGCCTGCGGGCGCCAACACCCTCTTTCAAGTTTTTTTTTTAAGTAATGTAATTCTAGTTGAACTTTTTGTATTTACTTGAATATTGATAAGCTGGTGCCATACGAAAAATCCTTCTTTAATGAACTAAATATTTTGAATAGTTTTTTCTATTTAATATTCTTGAAATTTAGTTTGAAGATTGTTATGTGTATCCCTACAATATAATTGTATTTAAATTTTTTTTTGTTTTCTAAAATGCTTTTGCCTGCGGGCGCCAACACCCTCCTTCAAATTTTTTTTTAGTAATGTAACTCTTATTGAATTTTTTGTATTAACTTGAATATTGATAAGCTGGTTCCATACGAAAAATCCTTCTTTAATGAACTAAATATTTTGAATAGTTTTTTCAATTTAATATTCTTGAAATTTTAGTTTGAAGTTTGTTATGTTTATCCCTACAATATAATTTTATTTAAATTTTTTTTTGTTTTCTAAAATGCTTTGCCTGCGGGCGCCAACACCCCCTTCAAATTTTTTTTAGTAATGTTACTCTAATTGAATTTTTGTATTGACTTGAATATTGATAAGCTGGTGCTATACAAAAAATCCTTCTTCAATAAACTAAATATTTTGAATAGTTTTTTCAATTTAATATTCTTGAAATTTTAGTTTGAAGTTTGTTATGTGTATCCCTACAATATAATTTTATTTAAATTTTTTTTTGTTTTCTAAAATGCTTTTGCCTGCGGGCGCCAACACCCTCCTTCAAATTTTTTTTTAGTAATGTAACTCTAATTAAATTTTTTGTATTGACTTGAATATTGATAAGCTGGTGCTATACAAAAAATCTTCTTTCAACGAACTAAATATTTTGAATAGTTTTTTATATTAATATTATTGAAATTTTAGTTTGAAGTTTGTTATGTTTATCCCTACACTATAATTTTACTTAAATTTTTTTGTTTTCTAAAATGCTTTTGCCTGCGGGCGCCAACACCCTTTTTCAAGTTTTTTTAGTAATGTAATTCTAGTTGAAATTTTGTATTTACTTGAATATTGATGAGCTGGTGCATACGAAAAATCCTCTTTAATGAACTAAATATTTTGAATAGTTTTTTCTATTTATATTCTTGAAATTTTTGTTTGAAGTTTGTTATGTGTATCCCTACAATATAATTTTATTTAAATTTTTTTGTTTTCTAAAATGCTTTTGCCTGCGGGCGCCAACACCCCCTTTCAAATTTTTTTTTAGTAATGTAACTCTAATTGAATTTTTTGTATTAACTTGGATATTGATAAGCTGGTTCCATACGAAAAATCCTTCTTTAATGAACTAAATATTTTGAGTAGTTTTTTCTATTTAATATTCTTGAAATTTTTGTTTGAAGTTTGTTATGTACCTACACTACATATTTTTTATTTAAATTTTTTTTTGTTTTCTAAAATGCTTTTGCCTGCGGACGCCAACACCCTCTTTCAAGTTTTTTTTAGTTATGTAATTCTAGTTGAACTTTTCGTATTTACTTGAATATTGATAAGCTTTTGCCATACGAAAAATCCTTCTTTAATGAACTAAATATTTTGAATAGTTTTTTTTGTTTAATATTCTTGAAATTTTAGCTTGAAGTATGTAATGTTCTTTCCCACAATGGAATTTTATTTAAATTTTTTTTTGTTTTCTAAAATGCTTTTGCCTGCGGGCGCCAACACCCTCCTTCAAGTTTTTTTTTAGTAATGTAACTCTAATTGAATTTTTTGTATTGACTTGAATATTGATAAGCTGGTGCTATACAAAAAATCCTTCTTCAACGAACTAAATATTTTGAATAGTTTTTTCTATTTAATATTATTGAAATTTTAGTTTGAAGTTTGTTATGTTTATCCTTACACTATAATTTTACTTAAATTTTTTTTTGTTTTCTAAAATGCTTTTGCCTGCGGGCGCCAACACCCTCTTTCAAGTTTTTTTTTTAGTAATGTAATTCTAGTTGAACTTTTCGGTTTACTTGAATATTGATAAGCTTTTGCCATACGAAAAATCCTTCTTTAATGAACTAAATATTTTGAATAGTTTTTTTTGTTTAATATTCTTGAAATTTTAGCTTGAAGTATGTAATGTTCTTTCCCACAATGGAATTTTATTTAAATTTTTTTTTGTTTTCTAAAATGCTTTTGCCTGCGGGCGCTAACACCCTCTTTCAAGTTTTTTTTAGTATGTAATTCTAGTTGAACTTTTCGTATTTACTTGAATATTGATAAGCTTTTGCCATACGAAAAATCCTTCTTTAATGAACTAAATATTTTGAATAGTTTTTTTTGTTTAATATTCTTGAAATTTTAGCTTGAAGTATGTAATGTTCTTTCCCACAATGGAATTTTATTTAAATTTTTTTTTGTTTTCTAAAATGCTTTTGCCTGCGAGTGCCAACACCCTCTTTCAAGTTTTTTTTTAGTAATGTAATTCTTGTTGAACTTTTTGTATAAACTTGAATATTGATAAGCTGGTGCTATACAAAAAATCCTTCTTCAATGAACTTAATATTTTGTATAGTTTTTTTTATTTAATATTCTTGAAATTTTTGTTTGAAGTTTGTTATGTGTATCTCTACACTATAATTTTATTTAAATTTTTTTTTTTCTAAAATGCTTTTGACTGCGGTCGCCAACACCCTTCTTCAAGTTTTTTTTTAGTAATGTAATTCTAGCTGAACTTTTTGTATTGACTTGAATATTAATAAGCTGGTTCCATACGAAAAATCCTTCTTTAATGAACTAAATATTTTGAATAGTTTTTTTGGTTTAATTTTCTTGAAATTTTAGCTTGAAGTATGTAATGTGCTTTCCCACAATGGAATTTTATTTAAATTTTTTTTTGTTTTCTAAAATGCTTTTGTCTGCGGGCGCCAACACCCTCCTTCAAATTTTTTTTTAGTAATGTTACTCTAATTGAATTTTTTGTATTGACTTGAATATTGATAAGCTGGTTCCATACAAAAAATCCTTCTTTAATGAACTAAATATTTTGAATAGTTTTTTCTATTTAATATTCTTGAATTTTTAGTTTGAAGATTGTTATGTGTATCCCTACACTATAATTTTATTTAAATTTTTTTTTGTTTTCTAAAATGCTTTTGCCTGCGGGCGCCAACACCCTCTTTCAAGTTTTTTTTTAGTAATGTAATTCTAGTTGAACTTTTTGTATTGACTTGAATATTAATATGCTGGTGCCATACGAAAAATCCTTCTTTAATGAACTAAATATTTTGAATAGTTTTTTCTATTTAATATTCTTGAAATTTTAGCTTGAAGTATGTAATGTTCTTTCCCACAATGGAATTTTATTTAAATTTTTTTTTGTTTTCTAAAATGCTTTTGCCTGCGGGCGCCAACACCCTCCTTCAAGTTTTTTTTTTAGTAATGTAACTCTAATTGAATTTTTTGTATTGACTTGAATATTGATAAGCTGGTGCTATACAAAAAATCCTTCTTCAACGAACTAAATATTTTGAATAGTTTTTTCTATTTAATATTATTGAAATTTTAGTTTGAAGTTTGTTATGTTTATCCTTACACTATAATTTTACTTAAATTTTTTTTTGTTTTCTAAAATGCTTTTGCCTGCGGGCGCCAACACCCTCTTTCAAGTTTTTTTTTTAGTAATGTAATTCTAGTTGAACTTTTCGTATTTACTTGAATATTGATAAGCTTTTGCCATACGAAAAATCCTTCTTTAATGAACTAAATATTTTGAATAGTTTTTTTTGTTTAATATTCTTGAAATTTTAGCTTGAAGTATGTAATGTTCTTTCCCACAATGGAATTTTATTTAAATTTTTTTTTGTTTTCTAAAATGCTTTTGCCTGCGGACGCTAACACCCTCTTTCAAGTTTTTTTTAGTTATGTAATTCTAGTTGAACTTTTCGTATTTACTTGAATATTGATAAGCTTTTGCATAAAAAAATCCTTCTTTAATGAACTAAATATTTTGAATAGTTTTTTTTGTTTAATATTCTTGAAATTTTAGCTTGAAGTATGTAATGTTCTTTCCCACAATGGAATTTTATTTAAATTTTTTTTTGTTTTCTAAAATGCTTTTGCCTGCGAGCGCCAACACCCTCTTTCAAGTTTTTTTTTAGTAATGTAATTCTTGTTGAACTTTTTGTATAAACTTGAATATTGATAAGCTGGTGCTATACAAAAAATCCTTCTTCAATGAACTTAATATTTTGTATAGTTTTTTTTATTTAATATTCTTGAAATTTTTGTTTGAAGTTTGTTATGTGTATCTCTACACTATAATTTTATTTAAATTTTTTTTTGTTTTCTAAAATGCTTTTGCCTGCGGGCGCCAACACCCTCTTTCAAGTTTTTTTTTAGTAATGTAATTCTAGTTGAACTTTTTGTATTGACTTGAATATTGATAAGCTGGTGCCATACGAAAAATCCTTCTTTAATGAACTAAATATTTTGAATAGTTTTTTCTATTTAATATTCTTGAAAATTTAGTTTGAAGTTTGTTATGTGTATCCCTACAGTATAATTTTATTTAAATTTTTTTTTAGTAATGTTACTCTAATTGAATTTTTTGTATTGACTTGAATATTGATAAGCTGGTGCCATACGAAAAAACCTTCTTTAATGAATTAAATATTTTGAATAGTTTTTTTCTGTTTAATATTCTTTAAATTTTAGTTTGAAGTTTGTAATGTATTTTCCCACAATAGAATTTTATTTGTTTGAATGAAGCATCAATTCGTACTTTTATTCATCAGCGGCCATCACGGCGTGGTGGGTGACCTATAATTTTCTTAAAGGTGATTTGTGTAAACTGATATCGTACTTCGGACGACGTCAAATCTATATTTACTATTTTACTTCGAAAACCTACCTATCCATCGATCATTATGTAAACGGTCCAATTAACATAATTAAATCTTCTTTTAAAATATGAATTTCACTATATAGTGCGAAAAGAATTGGACATTCGATTTCCATACATTCCATTTTTGGTTAACTTCTATACAACATACACGTCAAGTTGACTTAAAGTATATAAATATTTATTGAAATATAGATTCCTTTACAAAATAGTTCACCAAAAAGTATTAATTAATCAATTCATGTTGGCTGGAAATGAATTATTTCAAAATCCGATTTGAATATCGAAAAAAATCATTGAAAATCATAAAAAAAAATCAAGTTATATCCATTTTTTTAATTGCTATTCAAATTTCAAATTGATATCGAAAACAATTTAAATTGATATTTTATACCAAAATAATTATCGTTCTATCATAATTTGTACATCCAAATCAATTAAAAATTTAAATCATACATTCAATAACGAAGTATTTCCACTGGGAGATATCTATCACGTAGGTACCATATTTTACTTATATAGGTACTTATTTATTGTCATTATCAAACATAATATTTTATTATTTTTTTTTTTATTGAGAATAAATGCTTCAACAGCAGGTCATTATTATTATGGATAATTAAGTTATAAATTAAGATTACATAGTTATGGGATAAGTGATTTTACAGTATTAAAATTTAAAACATAATATTATTGTCTATCAATATCGATTATGATGTGAACCAAAATAATAATATTATGTACAACAGTAAGTATTGATCCTAACCTATGGGCTATAACTTTAAGAGTTGAGAACTATTATTCAATACGATTTCACGTTTAAAATTATAAAATGCCTTAGTGAACAAAATTATTGTGGTCCGTCGTCTGTGGAATATAAAATAATAGAAACCACTAGACATGCCTCATAACCACGATTTAAGATAGTATGGTTGCCCATCGACTACGGGATAAGGTTTATTCGACGACCATCAATATGAATCTAGCAATCAGCTGTTTTTAATAGTATAGCGCTTTTGGTGGAGATAATGAAGACTATGCAGACGACTTTTACCCACCTCAAACTGTATATTTAAACCTAACATGGCAGAACTGATATATAAATATAATAATGCAGTTTAAACATATTAATTATCATTGATATTTTACTATGTTAATATAATTTAATAATCAATTATAATGCTATAATTTGGTTTTTTTTTATATTAATAATAAAAATGGCATGTTGTGTACCTTTATTTCCTTATAAGGATTTAAAAACTAGTTTGTTTGGTGTTCCTAAAATTCCTCCTTTAGGGTGAGTGGGAAAAAGTTTTAGATGTTTTAAAACTAATTCTAAAGTATGCCGTTACCACTTCAAGAAAGAGGATGTAGTTGATACTTGGGAATCTGGTGTAGGTTTTAGGAAGTATACAGTGAGTAAAATAATATTATTTATTAATATTATAGAATATTCATACAAAATCATATTTTTCAGATATGTTTGAAAAAGCCTAGACTTATTAAAGATGCGATTCTATTATTTTGGATTTGTTGTTTGCAGCATCTAATGTAATTATCTTTAGCACTAAAATTATCGTGGAATTATCACGTAATAACGTGGAATATTTCATTATTAATTACATTATAATATTAATAAAATAATAATGTACCAATGTCTTACGGAACTCATCTTTGATGTTACTGTAACAGGTACCATGTACAAGATGATTTAAATCTAACCAACATATCACAAAAAGTATATATTATTATTAAATATATTTGTGTTAACTTTATTATTTGTGTTCTTGGATATGTTTGTATTAAAACTATGTAATTATTTGATTAGATTCCAATCAGTGGATAACATTTATAAAAATTGCGTCATCAAGGCCACATATTACACGATACCATTAATATGTCGTATCGTATGATTTAAAACAGTCGCGAGAAATACGAGTTTACGAGACTATTTTGATCACATGGAGCGCTGCAATAGTAAAAAAAGTAAGATTCACTGTAATGGCTTTCTTATCACAAGTCGATGGGCAACCATACTATCTTAAATCGTGATATACATTAATATTGTGTCTATGGATAATATTATGCCAATACGACGCATCCACAGCGTTGCATTACCGAAGGCGCAACTATACCTATGCTATATTCATGTTACGCCAAATTTATGAAATTGTCGATTTCATGAAATCAGCAACTTTGTTGCCGACAACGTGAAATCAACAACTTGGCTACCAAATTCACGAAATCAGAAAATGTTGATCGCTAATTACATGAACTAGGCAGATTTAATAAATTATAAATAATAATAGGCGATATTATCATATCTGTGAGAAATTTGATTTATTTATTTATTAATCGAAGTAGCTGGCGTCAGACAAGTTGAAGTGCGGCGAAAGCGCAATCAACGTATTAAGGCAGGTAGTCGAACGTTTTCCTAGTATTATCCGTGACCAGTGCCGCAATAACCGGGAGTTAGGTTAGACACACGGGCCCTGGGCCCCAGCCCATAATGGGGGCCCAATGATAAAAATTTAAAAATATAGAGAAAGAAAAAAATAAAGCCATTTTTTATCTTTATTATACTCCGTGATTATCAGTACGTCATATATTATCTATGGTGATAGCGCTGAATGCCACTGATTATAATATTTATGTTGTTATTATTCCGCAACTGCATTCTGCATTGGCAACTGACCACTGGCATAAGACTCATTCGTGATTTTGTTTACTACGAATTAGGTATACACAAATATTATGGCCTATAATATGCTATGAACTATGAAGATTGAATACCAAAACCATTGACTTATGAATTATTAGTATTATTACTATAACTTAAAAGTGCCATATGACTAAAAGTTAGATGTGACAGAACTCTACTACTTACTATAGTCTTCAAGTTGTTTACAACTACAAACTTATAACATTACAATAAAAATGTTTTAATGAATTTTCATCCACTACACTAATTACATTATGATAAGTTAAATTTGTCATGAATTAAATGAATCATGTTATAGATACAAATTTGATAGTTTAGTGAAATCAAGAGTGATAAGCACTTGTCCGAAAAATCAACTAGCAGAAAACATGTCAGAAAAAGGTGAGTAAAATAATAAATGATTATTTTTCTTTTAAATCAAATATTTTTGTTCACTTTGTTACAGACATAGTGAAGTATTGTGTTTTTTGCAACTTAAGAATATGTCAGCGCACTATTTGTTTTGTCCCACTGACCAACATCAAAACCAACCTTATGTTGTTAGTTTTAGTATTTATCTATCATAAAACTTATAACTTACGAAGAACATTAACTGTGTTTTTATAATTACTTTTTTACAATATTCTAGTTTTAAAGCATGATATGAGCATTTTTAAATGATAACATTTTACATACTCATAACTCCCACAAAAATTGAAATATTTTAAAACGATCAATGTAAACAAATAGTGCACTAGTTCCTCTAAAGTGTAAAGACTAATAAATATGAAGAAGATTTTTGATATAGAATTAAATTAATTCTTTAACTTTGCCTTAACAATATTTTATATTGCGCGTACAATGTACATTAGTTATTTTACTTGAGTTGCGATAGTATCAAATATGTATATTAAAACAGTCGTCAACTGTTTTTCAATTTATAAAGAGCAAACTTCACATTCTACAATATTGGAAGATACGGTTATGATACATTAAAATAATGCTTTTGCTTTCAATATTTATATCGGATTATTGCATTATAACATAGGTAATACATACTATTTTCAATTTTGACATTTGATAATATTTAGAATGAAGAGAACCTTAAAATAAAATAGATATAGCGTCTCCAATAACTAACTAAAAGGAAATCAAGTACTAACAAAAGATCTAAAAAATATCAGTTACAATTTATTATTTATACATGACATACAAAATGCTTTACAAAATCATTAAAACACTTGTGAGACCTGCCCTTGTACAATACTACAGGTTATACAGGTGTAACAGAAAGACCTGCACTTAATATAACTTTTATTCTAATCAATATTCAAACATTTTTTTATATACCTATATATAATGTATAGACGCTTGTACTACAAGTAAAGTGTACAATTTTTTATTTTTTATACTGAAAATAGAAAAATTGAAAGTGTTCAAAATAACCAATTTGTAAATCTAATTTTCAGACAAACTTTGATAGTAAAAACGTTTATTTAGTCGAGTAGTTATATTTTACAATTATTTAAATATCAATATTTTTTTTAATTAATTTGAAGTGTAATAACTTTTCAAAATGTTTTTTTTTGAGAATTTCCTGATAAGTATATTTCTTAAATCATTTATTACCATATAATTTTCAACATTTTTGTCATACGTTTTACTAGTATATATTTTTTTTTTCATGTCTGTTACATCCTGTATTTAAAAATATTGTTTTTAGTTATAAAATCAATTCATATTTTTCTTCATATTATACATCTAGTAATTAACTGTTGGTCTAATCTTTCTTCACGAAAGGTAACTTATTTTAATTTTTCTTGTTGTTTTTAATGTTTATAATTCAAGTGTATTTTGTGTAGATTTTGTATAGCATACTCATTAATCTTACACCAAAGTCTATGAGTAAACTTTAAAGTTTATAGTGATTACTCATATGAAATTGATGATAGTAAATAATAATAATATATAATATATTTCCAACCAAACATTTTCATGGGGGAAGAGTCAAGGAGGTCCAAAATGTATATTTTGGTTTTACATATTATTATTATAATTTAGATTAAATATTAAGAGTGAATAAAATGTATCACTTGGTATACGAATACTCAAAGGTACCACCAAAGCCTACAAAGACCCATTAATAAATGTGAACAACTAGCATAATTTAAATTATATTTTAAATATTAAAATCATATATTTTATATTTTCAGAGACCAAAAAAAAAGTTATATCCCAAAAGGATTATCTAAAAAGATATCTTTCTGGTGGAAAGAAGAAAAAAGACAAAACTAAAATTCAAAAAAGGTATTTTTTAAAATTTGACCAAGGCTATTAGTCTCATTTTTAAGTATGATTCAGTAAATATATAAATATTAGGTTGTATTTGTGTTAAATTTTGCATAACATACAAGTTAACTTAGTTTAAATTTGTTTGTCATTAAGGATTGTATGTTTAAATTAACTTAAAATAGCTTAAATTTGAATGTAATAATACACAAAACATAGTTATATAATATGCTTATGAAATAAGCATTACAAATCATCAAATATGCACTCATCATTTTAACAAGTTTACTGCCATGTGACTACCAGTTATTCGATATGTATTATAGGCTGGGCATTAACAAGTCAAAAGTTAAAATTAAGTTAAAACGTTAAGTCAATTAACTCGTTACAATTTTTTTCAAATTAACATGTTAACTCCAAGTTAATTTGATTTCAAAAATATCTAAATAAAGTTAATTTTTGTCCGAAGAATAATTCAAATTTTTTAATGTTTTTACTTTGATGTATCATTTTAAATTTCCCCAGTAATTTTCTTGAGTGTAAAGAAAAACTATATTATGTCTGGAAATTTTGCAAATTAGCAAATCTTAGCTAAGTTAAATTACTTTTTTTTCAAAATTAACAAAAAAACACAACTAACTTTTAACTTAACTTAACTTAATTATTTTAAAATAACTTAACTTAACGAGTTAAAAAAAATCGTTAACTTGTCCAGCCTTGATTATAGGTAAATCAATCATATTTTTTAGTATTATCCCAATTTTATATAGACTAAATTATACTCAAAAAAACATTTAAAAATATAAATAAAATAAAAAATATATGTTTACATCAAATGCTTCTTTAGTGCATTATTGTAGCGTCATGGAAAAGTTAATTTTATAAAACCATATTAATTTACAGTCGTCGGCAGTCATGTGGCATGGTAGTAATGATCAACTATGGCCGTCTGCACGGTGGTCACAAATATATAAAATTTGAGAATTACATATTATTATGACTGTCGGCGGTCACTGGCAGTCTACTTGTTAAAAAGCAACAAAATATTTAATTTTTTTTTTTACTTATAGTTCAACAAATTAAAATTGAAAAGTAAAACATTAAGAACCATACTTAATTGCTGTAATATAAAATTATAAATAAAAACACTTATTTTTTTGACATTTCTGTTTTAGAGTACAAATCATTGATGACAACATTGATTGTGTTGAAAACGAAAATGAAAATAACATTGGATTTGATCCAGTTGATGAGTTTGCACCTCAAATAGTAGGTGTTATTGATGAGAGGCCTAAAGATATTAAAACATTGGACATGTACAAAAATAAAAATCGGTGGAAACGAATAGGTGGGGATAGTGATATTGAAGAAGATTCTACTAAAATTGACGTTGATCAAGTCAACAATTATGTGCAACAGATGAATAAATCTACTTTAAATGATCTTATAAAAGAGGTATTTAAGTATAATTTGAATCACATAATAAACATATGTAAAGTACAACATAATATTATATTACATTTTTAGGAAAATGAAGAGTCAATAGAAAATGGTATGCCTATTAGACGTGACCGAAAAACTGGTAAGAAACGAGATCTCAAAAGAGAAAGAGAAGAAGAAAAAAAGAAAGAAGAAATATTAAAAGAACATAAAGCAAAATATGCTATATGGGGAAAAGGGTAACAAAATTAATTTGTACACTATTAATAGTTATTGATGAAATCATATTTATTAACATATTTAAAATTTTAAAATATTAAATATATGCGGGTCCATCGTTCGCTAACAAACAGCAGGCAACCAACAAACAATATTTCTGATCTAATATACAGTTTTCTGATTGAAAAATTAACTTTATTAAACCCTCTACTTTCTCTTCTTACAGTCCTTGTAAATAAAATCACAGTGAAGTCTCCATAATTATTATCATAAACTATACAATATGTCAATATCTATCTTATTTATGTGTCTTGTTACAATTAATATTATCATTACCATAATATCATCTGTATTATTTTTTTTCCCCGCTCAGTTATATATGCATATACAGCCTAACAGCTATATGTAATTTCCGAACAATATTTAGACTTAATTTAATTTTAATTGTTGAGTTACAATAATATTGAACTAAAAGCTTTTTAAAAAAAATATATATTAAATATATCAGTTGGAGATTATCAGTGTTTAATTTCTCAGTGATCTAAATGACTTATGGATACTGGGTAAGACAACAAGGCATATTATTATTATATATTATATAATTTATAATTGTAGTGTAAAACAAGTTAAGGATGCTCAGGAACAATACCAGTCTGATTTACATGAGATGCAAAAACCATTAGCAAGATATGCAGACGATCAAGACTTGGAGAATTTGTTGAAGTCTAAAATCAGAGATGGAGATCCAATGCTCGAATATATCACAAAAATTAAAGGTTCAGGTGAAGATTCTCCTGATGGTGTGAGACATGGTAAATTACTAATTTTAATAAATGGGACTGTAAAGTCAATAACCTTAAATGTTCTAAAATCTAGATATTTAAATAAATAATATCATGAACAATTTAAGATAATAATTTTTTTTAAATTATTTCTTCTTTTACTTATTATTAAATTATATACATTTACACAATGTAATTTTCTTACAAACGATGCTTATTTTCTCTATCAATGTTTATAAATTTTAATTACCCGTTAGAACATATTTAAGGACAAATCAAATGATATTACTCTCAGTCCACAGTTAATATTAATTTAGTTGTTATTTTTTTTTTAGAAGTAAGAGAATTTCGAGGGTTTTGTCCACCAAATAGGTTTGGCATACGTCCAGGATTTGCATGGGATGGTGTAGACAGATCAAATGGTTATGAACAGAAATGGCTATTGCAGCTAAATTCTCAGAAAGCTGTGGAAGATGAAGCATACAAATGGAGCATTTCTGACATGTGAATTTGTATAATCAACATTAATTCTAGTTGTTTATGATTGGCACCTATAATTATGTTGTAAAAACATGTAACCAGACAAGTCTCAATTTATTAAATTAAAAATATTTGTAAAATTTCTATAAAACAATCAAGTGTGAAAATTAATATTAAAATAAAGTGGCTGTAATACAAATACTTTAAAAATATTGAACAATAGTTTATATTTTTCTTCATATGTCAATTGTGTGACAAACTTATACAAAGAATGTGATTGAATGCTAATTTGCTTTTATTTGTGATCTCAATATATTACAAACTAATTTCATTAACATTTTCGGTGGTTTTACAGATACATACATACTTATATTATTGAAAACAGATATTAAGATACAGAATCAAGATCTTAAATTGATAATGATTTTTGAAAACAAAATGTTAAGAATAGTAATGAAAATTGTAAATACCTGTAACAATTTATTGTATTGAATAACCTGCCTATTGGCGATACACACGAATAGAAAAATGACAATAAATTACATACTTAAAATTATAGTTAATACTCCAACGCCCTTTAATGTAATAATATAACATGTAAAATTGCATTGACACATATGTAAATAATGACAGGCCTGATATACTGTGATAATAGGTTAGCCAAAGTACCCCCCTCCTCTAAATAACACCCATGGGCCATATATGTGTTTACGGTTATAGCAGAGATGGCAAATCCATAGCACGCGAAAAATTAAAATATTTTTATTATTTTTATTTTTAATAATAAATAACATCACAATGAATATATTAACATCTACAAAGAAAATTGAATAACCGCTTTTGACCAAAAAATAGCTGTATGCCCATAATATGTACTTACCTCAGTTTTTATGTACCTTTTTTCATAATTTAATGACACGCTCGAAAAAATAAAAAGGTGATTTTTGGCTCGAAGCGTTAAAATAATTTGCATCCCTGGTCTCTAGTACCTATGCACGCAAAGTTATTACATCATAAAAAAAAAAATCATATCAAAAATGATAATACATGCATACTTACAACTTAGTAAGTATGTAAGAATGGTTGATTGTATCTGATAGGTATAAATATGTACCTATTATAGGTAGGGCCCGGAACTTGATGCATTTGCATCTTTTTTTCTAATGCTTACATTCAAGGCTCGTCTTAACAGAAATTTGATTCCTAGAATATTGAATTTAATGGTACAATTTTTATTTTGCATTTTTATGGAATTTATTGCTTTACGGTTAATTTTTGGTATTTTTGGTGCATTTAAAAAAAGTTTGGTTGCAATTGATTAAACTATTAAAGTCAACCTAACCACAGTCATACGAAGGAACGCGCATTTTGACCGGTTTAGTGTGAGTGTGTTTACGCGTTTCAATTATTGGTGCCTATTTATATTGCACGTTCAAAAGGCGAGTCTTTTGGACTGTTGGTGTTTTGTAGTCGGTCAATCAGTGGCGTCATTTGGGAGGGGGGCAAGGTGGGCATTTGCCCCTGTCTGATTTTAAAAGGGGCCCGATGGGCCGGTGTCCAGTTGTTGCCGTTTTACCATTATTATATTTTATTAACGCAAAAACGTGCCTATAGTAATGTTATAATAATATTTTTAGTCAAACATTTGCTGTCTGGGTATTTTATAATATTTTCAGAAAATATTAAAGTATGTACTAAGAAATTATTGTCCCAATGATACATTTTTACTAATTGATAGTTGAAATATATTTATATTTAGACGTATGCGGGGACGTACAAACTGTATTTATATGTATTTATGTATGTTTGTGTGAGTGTGTTTTGTGAAGGAAAACGAACAGTTAGTATCGTAATCTCGTATAGTTTAATTTCTAAAATCTAAAATTAATAGAAATTCTAAAAACAACAACCGATTAGCACTCTTATTATTTATCATTGATTACGGACTTCAGTTAACTTGCGACAGTCGTGTTTGATTCAACTATTCTGCGTATTGTGTTAATTTAGTTGAGTAACTTATTCTACCTAAAAAAAAATTAATTTTTTTCGTGACACATGTTAACATTAATCTTTTAATTTGGGCAAAATATGTTCTAAAAAAAAAAATGGGTGGTGCGGCTAAAAATATAAAATTACCGCAAACTGCTCGAAAAGTATTGAAAATAATTTCTAGTATGTTTAATAAGCAGACACAATTCGAGCCGGTAAGTAAGCAATAAAAAAAAAAATTATTATAATTTAAGATAATATTAATTTGTAAATACATCATATATTCATATACCTATATAAGAGTAATGAATCGGTAAAATTGACTTATAGATAAAGCAGTTGATATATTTTCAAAAATAAAAAAAAAAAGATATCCTAATAAACTACCAATATTTTTGCGGTTTTTTTTTTACCTATTCGGGCCGGTCAAAACCTTTGCCCCCTCTATTGAAAACTGAAATGACGCCACTGCGGTCAATAAGTTATCCATTTTAATATCGTATGTGAAAACTTAGTTGCAATATTTATTTGAATAATTAAATTTATAAAATAATAAATAAATGATAGGCTGCATATTTTTTTAAGTGAGTACAGTATTTATTTTTGAGTTTCTAATTAACTGTTGATGTATGGTATGTTTAATTAATTTGTTATTTGATAATTATTTATATTTAAAATGATAAAAAAGGCTTCTAATTATTGCATTTATTTATTTGTAAATACATAGGTACCTACGCGTTTTAATTATGTTAACCTTATTTTGTATGAGTAAAAATTCCAAAGTACGTTTTCAAATTTGGAAAAATTAATTTTACAATAGTCGATAGATTAATTTTTTAATTTTCAAAAGTAAGGGGGACCCATTCGTTGTATTTACACAAGGGCCCAAATTGGTGTAGTTGCGGCACTGTCCATGGACATATAGGTGAGACAAAAACACACAAGAAGATAATGGAGCACTAGACGTACTACTCTAATATTACAATGGCTGCTGGAAAAGCTGACATTGTTAATTGTGAAAGGTTTGCGGAAAATCAACAAAAAAAATGTATGCGAGGCGTTGTTGTGCGGCCTATTTTATCTTCTAAAAAAATGAACGTGGGCAAGTGGACCTTGTTGACTTTCAAAGTTTACCCTACGGAGATTTTAAATTTATTCTTCATTACAAAGAACACTTGACAAAGTTTTCATTTTTCCGGCCTCTGAAGTGCAAAAAGGCTACGGAAGTGGCGAAAGAACTGCTACACATATTTTTGACGTTTAGTGCCCTCATGTTCTGCGGTATTCGGAAAAAAAAACCCCGATATCAAAATACGGTAAAAAAAAAGCCCCGTACTAACTAAATACATAATGCATTTTCATTATAGTGTACATTTTATAATTTAATGTTTGTATATAGGTAACCTAACCTTTTTTCGGATATAGGTATATAATTTTACATCACAATAATATTTAATAAAATAATACACCAAATATTTATTTAACTATAGATATAAATATACATTTGAAATATAAAAGATTAAAGTAAAGTAGGGTAATAAAAGTAATTGCAAGATAAAATATTGCAGCTATACTTGTATACTTTATAATAAATTACAAATATGTTATTGAACTATTTATTATATATATTTTGATTTATGGTTTATGTTATATGA
The DNA here is from genome assembly GCA_008086715.1 of Sitobion miscanthi. NCBI lineage: Eukaryota > Metazoa > Arthropoda > Insecta > Hemiptera > Aphididae > Sitobion > Sitobion miscanthi. The sequence continues at coordinate 28,057,576 of CM017805.1, read as the reverse complement.
TTTTTTAACTGTGATTTAATTAGTTATTGTTTAATGTCATATACTAGATGTAATTTTTTTATAGTAACCTTTTAATAAAATAAATGTATTGTCTAGTATAATAAATATTAAATTAGATACATACCTAATAATATAATAATTAATGAAAAACAATTGTTACTAAACTAGTATTTTAGAAAATTAATTTATTTGATGGTTATAGATATTATATTAAAGAAGTGTTAAGTACCTACATTGATAAATGTAATGATTATATTATGATTATATTTAATTATGTAAATCATAATAAAAAAGAATAATGTATTTAGTTTTACGAGGCTTTTTTTTTCCTAGATTCTGTTCTGCAGTCCTACAATGGTCGCGAATTTACAGCCGGTATTATAACAGAATTAGCGTCGTTGTTTTAATTTAATATTTACCTAATAATAATTCAAAAATCTTTTATAACATGTAGGGTTAGGTGGGGTAAGTGCGTTTTCGACTAATAAATTAAGTTGATTTTAATTTTATTAATTTAAAACTTATCGTCATATTTATAAATGTTGTGTAGAACATATTATAATTTTTTTTTTAAGAATGGTCTTGCCGATTACGTAAAATCAGTATATTGTGCACTTCAAGTTGTCGGCAACAGCGTGGCTGATTTCATTAAATCGGAAATTTTTCTACCGATTTCATGTAATCGGCAATTTCATAAATTCGGCGTATCATATATATAATTCGACCAGGATTAAGGATCAATTGGGCCCCGGGACACACTTAGTGGGCCCCTTTCAAATTTAACATAAAAATAATTGTATCATTACTTATTAAGAGGATTTCAGCGCACTATTTGTTTTCCCTCTCTGACCCACGTGCAACATAGACAAAATGCATTTGCGTAGAATCGTTTTTTCTATGTTTTTAAGTAATTTTATAGTAAAATCACCTATGCCAAAAATGATATTTTTTAGAGGAAATGACATATCGGTTTTATAGTATGAGAATTGTCATTTGACTTTGTATTCGACTTTCAAAATAAACAAAAAAATCTTGTAAATTTTAATTCTGTTTAAATCGTTTTAAAACAATAGGTTAGAGAAATCGATATGTCATTCCCTCAAAAATATTCATCTCTATCTTTTTTGTGATGAATGATTTTACTCTAAGATTACTTAAAAACATAGAAAAACTATTCTGCGCAAGTGAATTTTGCCTATGTTGCGCGTGGGCTAGAGAGAGAAAATAAATAGTGCGCTGACATTCTCTTAAGATTCGATACCGTGATTTTCTGTTTTTGTCTAACACACGCGCGACATAGTATTTTAGACGTGTTTTTTGCCAAACATTCCAATTGAAGCGATAAGAATTCTGAAAACAGATTTGAATTCCTCGTCAAGTCTACTTGAAATCGACATTGCTGCATGTTTGATATTATCCCCCAAATTCCAAAAAACGTCATATTAAAAAAGAGTATTTAAACATTTTTTGTATTTCAATTTTTGGAGAAGCTAAAACCCAAAGATCGAAACTGTGGAAAAGCCGATTTCAAGTAGACTTGACGACGAATTCAAATCTGTTTTCAGAATTCTTATCACTTCATTAGATCAATATTGATAATTTATATGTTTGGCAAAGAATTCGTCTTAAATCCTATGTCGCGTGTGTGTTAGACAAAAACAGAAAATCACGGTATGGAATCCCCTTAACGACTTTATCTTATTGTATAATTTTTTACTATACAAAAAATACACCGGGTATATCTTATTTTTTTGAACAATTATGGATCGATGATGTGAAATTTCGTTAAAACAAAAAAAAGACGTTTCTTTATTTTTAACAGGCAATATTTTTATAACATTTTTAAACACGCAGTTGTTCCAATAATAAAATCGACTTTAATTTTTTCAAATGGTAACCACTTTATTTTTCGATGGATTCTGGTAGACCTTAAATTCTGAACATTTTGACAGTCAAATGATCAATTTCGGTTCGCTAGGTTATTAACTATGGTCCTCTAGAGTTTAGTATATAATAATATGCATTAATACTTTTAACTGAAATACCTAATTTACAAGAGCTAAATAATTTTTTTCTTATAACTACTTTCTTATATACTTAAATAGTTAAATTGGTAATCTAAAATGCTCAAAAAAAAAAAAAAAAAACAAACACAAAATTGTTGGCAAATATAGTTCATTATTCATAGTAATTTTTTGTGTTATAAAATTAAGAACAATTTTATTTTATAATTATTATTAATAATTTACCTACTATATCTACCTACTCAAATAATTTTTTTTTTTGAAAACTATTGCGGATGCGTTAAAAAATATATTTTGGGGATAAAGATGGGCCCCGAGACCGTGCCCCCCTCTTAATCCGAGCTTGTATATAATATATATTATCCAACCAGCGATCACGGATGTTTCGTGTATCGTAGAAATATAAAAGTAGTAAATAAAAAAAGCGCGTAAGCAGATGTCGCTCTGCTGTACAGTAATAGTAGGTTACAAGACGTGGGTCAATGAATAATCGATTATTGTATTAAACTTGAATTCAATAATATAGGTAATATCATTTTATAAGAAAAACGATTCTGAGCAGAGACGGTTTGTCAGTCTGGATATTTTATATTGCTATTATTTATTAATTTAATAAAATTGACCTAGATTCACAGATCCACTTTCCTAACGGAAAAAAAGAAGGTAATATATTATTAAAGTATTAATATTTATATTGTAAAAGGCGTCTCCACACAAAAAAAAAACATACTCCAAAAATTAAAAACCAAAATGAATACATTAGTCACTCTGCAATGGATCTAAAATAAAAAATTAACAAATATTTACTTATTATCGATAAACAAAATTTTTTTATACCGAAATATGAAAAAATTATTTTGACACTATTGCATTAGTTATGATCAATTTATTCTGAAATTCATGAAACATGTTTATTTAGATATAAAAAAAAATTCGGGTGAGTAGATGTCGCTTTGCTTTACAGTAGGTTACAAGTGGGATAATGTATAATGGATTGAATTAAACTTGAATTCAATGATATAATATATATTAATATAATAATATTATATTAGAATAACGATTCTGAGCGGAGACGGTTTGTCAGTCTGGATATTTTATAATGTTGTTATATTTATTATAGCCTGCAAGTTGAATTAATATTATATTATTATTTTTTATTCGTTTCTATGGCGATAAAAATAGCGTTGGAAATTAAAATCCTGGTTTTAGCGGTTTTTCGTAATTTGTCGGTAGTTTTTCCCGCCGTGACATTAAACAACTATTGAGAAAATCGAAAAATTACCTCCCTAAAGTACCTACTATTTTGATCCAGTTTGCTGAAAGATATAAGCTACTATATTTTGAAATCGGAGTATAATTTTGAATGCAGTCCTCTTAAATGGTATACTAAGAATTTATTTCGGTTTAATTCTGTATAATATATTTCCATATCTATTAATATACCTACCTAGGTAAAAAGTATATACCTAAATGGATATGTGAACCTATTGGTGATTTATTTAGTCACTAAGATGGGTGCAGATAGGTACCAAAAAAGTGTTCACATCGCAGGAAAACAAACATTGAAAATCTAAATGACAAATTAAACATGTCTGAATCCTGATTCTTCACTATAATTCCCTTAAAGTTTAAAATCGGTAGGTACTTAACTTTGATATAATAATAAACCACAGCCTAACTATAGAGACAATGTAATTAATATAATTATACAATTCATACAGCTGCGATGATCTTCAAACATGCCTATAATATCCTTGGCACAAGACAGTTTTTCATTAATACATAAATAAATAAATAAACTACCTAACCTATGACGGATAAAAAAGAAATATTACAACAATTTTCAATGAACATTAGGTATACGCAAAAATAAATGCAATAATATACGTCAAATGAATGGCTTACGTATTACGTAATTAAAATTTAAATAATAAAATTAAAAGGTATACATTATTAATGAATGGGTAACTAAAAAACACATTAATAATAAAAAATAAATAAATAAAATATTTTGTTAAGCGAATTATTATTTCTATATTTTAATAGTCATTCATCGAAGAAAAACATTGATAAGTGATGTTAAACGAAGATTTAATGCAAAATAGAATTGCTGTTAATCAACATAATATCTGTAATATACTAATATATAGATCATAACTCATAGGTACATGTGTATATTACATACCAAGTGATTCTTTTATCATAAGCCACTCATTATTTCGAAAAAAATTTTACATTTTGGTTTCTAGTCGTCAGAAAACGTTTATTTTTATCATTTTTTAGGTTTTGTACTTTTTTGAATGACAGCATACCTAAAGTTTAATTATCATATTCCAAAGCAGAATATTATTTTTTAAGTAATGATAGTACCTGTTGTTGCATGTTAAATGTATCACTCTGTATTATGGGACAGTAAGCTAAAAACTGATAAAAACAATTTAAGTAATAGAAATTAAATATTATTGACCTACTTCAATAAAATATGAATTATTTTTTCATTATTAAAAAATATACTTGTCAAGTAAATATAAAACGTAACGTATGTACATACGATCATTAATTTATAACCAATAATCATCTCATTGTCATACTACGTCTATCGCCGTTTTTTAAACGATATGAACAAAAATACTGATATTTAACCATAACTGGTATTTGTACTTTTCTGCATTTTTATTATTTTTAAAAAACCTGAACTTGAAAGTTGTAAGACATACTTTATTGTAAGTATGTGAAAATTGTCAAAATCATGAATATTTGAGTTATTTTGGTGTAAGAATTTCTTAAAATTTTTTCATTCTATATCTAAGATTTGAAAATTTAATGTAAGATTTCTCATAAGTTGATCAACCTTCAACAAATAAAAAAGTCAAATACAATTTTCATGAGCGTTTTTTTGACAGGGTATTCACCCGATGATTTCATTATTTTGTGGAATTCAAAAACAAATAATCGCGGTAGATACTAGAATTTTTTTTGCTGGGACTAAAAGCTTGAAAATGTTTAAATAAAAGGTTTCTCATAAGTTGTTATAATAGCAGTAAAAAAATATTAAAGATACATTAGCCAAAAATTGTATTTTTTTAACATTTAATTAAATCAATATATTCAAAATTATGGAACATTACTATAAATACTTTTCTTAATTTTTTTCTGAAATAGTGTCATTGGTCAATAGTTGTAATCAATATTTTCTTCTCTTGGTATACGTTTTTTATTTCACCGATTATCGATCTAGAAGACTTATGAAGTGCTGAATTTAAATTAACTAAAATTTTTAAGTTCCAATAACAAGTACTCTAGCAATTTTCAACCACAACTTAATAGTACATGCCATAGGTTCTACCTAGTGTCCTAGTATTTGCCAACATTTACATTACAAAAAGTGTGACCAATGTTACGACATTATTGTGTATTCGGTGGTATTACTTACATATATTAAATATTAACCATAGACATAATAATATTGTGATCATATTTTGTTCTACATTTTATTAAACTTTAAACTTCAGATACCCTTTAATGGTTCTTCAACCACCGTTAGTCAGTTACCGCTGGTATTTCTATTGAATTTTCTTGAACATAAAAACTTGGAAATATGTACCAGTATCTATTCTTATTTTTGAATAAACAATATTTCATAGTGTAAATTGTATAACATACAATTATAACAAGTTCATTAGCAACAAGTTAGGTAGATTCTGACAATTAAGCAATCAATATAGTTAAAAGTAAGAGCTAGCCTAAAGTTCAAAACGTTGGAAATTTTCTTAAAAACCTAATAAGATATTTCAAAAAACTTTTTCTATCTTTGTTAAATTTAAATTCTATAAATCAGTTCTTTATAAAAAGTTTTTCTCGTTTGAGAAGTGTTTAAAAAAAAAAAAAAAAATATGTAATAACTTAATTGATAAAAACACATAATGGAAAGGAAAGAATACTACTGTATTTTGAATTATAAAATACAGGGAATATAATATTACTATAGTCTATACTCTATATTAAATAATTATTATGATTTAATGAAGATTCCTTACTTAATTTTAATTTACATATTATAATATATTATTATTGAATTATGAATTTAAATAAGTAGTTTAATATTGTAAACATTATTCGAGCCGAAAAAAGTTATTTTAATATCTATTATAATGATTAAGATGAAACATACAAATATAAATCAAAGATTTTTCTTTTACTAAAATTTAGTTGTAACTATTAAACCTCTATCATCAAAAAAAGGTGTTTTTTGTTGAACTTGTTTACTATTTTGACCAAAATATGAAGTTATAGGTACTGATTTTTTGTCTTCCTCCTCTTCTTCATCAGACCTAAACAAAATGTTAAATATTTTATTTAAAAACTTATCTATTTGTTTCAATTTTCAGTTTATTGTTATATAAACTAAACACCAATATAAATATTAATATATTATATTATATAATTTATTGAACACTTTACAATAGCATATACTTACCAGTCTACTTGTTCTGCATTATTTTTTAGTACCAGTTCTGCTGTAGACCAAGAAAATCGTACAATACTAGGAAATCCAAATACCGGGTCTATGTTTTTTTTTAAATATTCTTTTGTTACGGGATCTAAATAGTATAAATATATTAAATGAAATATTTTGTTTTTATATTCTGAACTAATAGTGAAAACAACCATTAGTAATTATAATTATTTTGATTTACCATTTGGGTATCCGCTTCCCCAATTTGAATCAATATCTTCTCCAGGTCTTTCAATAAATTTCCAATTTTTTAACGCAGCGTCACGAGTTACTTTAGCGCAAATACTAGCTGCACTTACAATTGGAAACAAAGAATCAGCTTTTTTAGACACTGTGATTTTTAGTTGAGGGAATATCGATAATAATTTTTCCTAAAAATTAAAAACAAAATACAATAAATTACAAACTAGAAATTTACAATACGAGTTGAAAAATTAAAAATAAACCATAATACATGGATATTAACCATAAAACATTAGAAATGTTTATACTTTAGGTTTTTATACATAATAATATGCAGATTCAAGTAACAATAAATCATTTACTCGATTTAAATATATTCATATCATTTTGTTTACAGATATTCCCCAATCATTAGCAATAATAAAAAAAAATATTAACACATTCTACATTTTGATATAGGTAAACCAATAACATTTTATATTAATTTCCTAAATGGAATTCCTATAAAATTTAAAATTACCATCAAATTTCTACTTTTATTCAACTTATTTATCATAAATAGTAATATACTTAGATAAGTGGAGTTGAAGTTTAAAATTCCACCAGAAAATGTGTCAGACCACAATTGAGTTTGATTTATTACAGCTAAAATCAGAAGTGGTGTTAAATAAAATATGAACTATTATAGTAATTTTTTTAAATTTTAGATTAAATCTCTAAAGCAAACATTTGAATTGTACTAGATAATAATGTACAATGATAATATGTCATTTATATTTCATATTATAATGTATTTATATATTATTTTTTTTTTTGCTTTAAGCTATATCGGAATTTTGGTTCCTAGTGTTTTTAATATTTGCAAGCATACCTATAATAAATATAATATTTAAAATGTATTGTATACATGTAACACAAACAAAAAAACAATGTAAAAAGAGATACTATTATGTATTAAACTACTATTATTCTTACTTGGTACTTTTCGGGTGGTCCAACAGTATCTACAAATACTTCACAAATATTTACTCCTCTATCCAAAACTCGTTGTATTAAACCAATAGCAGCATTATGGGAAATTTCATTCAAAGAACACTTTTGCCTATTTAAAATAATATAAAAATGTTGAATATAAATGTATGATAGATAATATACTTTTTAAGCAATGCTAATAATGGTAAATAGAACATACATTGGTTATGCTATAGGGTTTATATTTTTATTGTCTCTATAATTGATATAAAGTCACTAATATTATGGGCTATAGCCTACATTAAATGCATACTATTGATACAAAAAAAAAAAAATGATTTCATCTTATATAAATATCACAGAATATAACAATGTAAATACCTCCTAAAGCTACAATTGCTTATTGTAGTCGGTGATATAATGTGTACAGCCCATCCGAGTATTTCAGATTGTTTTGTTATTCCATCAAAGATATCATCTCGAGCTTGTTCAGACAAAACTTTAGAATCGGCACATCCTAATGTCTTTAGTATGGCTTGATTGTCTACTGAACAGTAAGATGTACCATATACCATTGGGCCTAGACACAAATACATTATTAAAGAAAATTCAAAACAGTAAGTGTATGCGTTTGTTATAAATACTAGCTTAGGTACAACTGTACTAGTATTTCAATCAATGGTATACTGTAAAGAAGTCAAATGGAGATGATTATTACACATAATATATTGCCTAGCATTTAACTAAATTTAACATATATACAAATTATCATTTTTGACTTGAAAATATATGTAAAATAAAGACATATACTTTAGCAATAACAGGGAAATAATGATACGAAATATTTTTAAGCACCTGTTATACCAGTCTTTTACTGTACCTACCTACTGATATCTTATGTAATAGGTTTGACCCGTATTGTAAAGTAAAATACCAAATATATGTGTTTATGAGTAATGTATCTATAACCTATGAGAATGTAGAAATTAGTACATATGAACCGAGTCATCTAATAAATTATATACAATGATATGATGAACAATGTAAGATACAGTTATACCTTGATCAGTAGTTAAAATTAAAAATTAGGCATATTATTATTTTTTTTGAGAACATCTAATAATTGTAGCTAGTTTACATCGATTACCTAAAATCTATAATTTCATCACCATATCTACTGTCAAGACATTAATGTGTCAAAACTTGATTCATTACCTAACCTGCTTACTTACTCAGATATATTTTTATTGTTTTTTATACATACCTAGGACAGGACCACGGCCAGCTTCGTCAATTCCCAAAATACATTTCTCAGTTGTCGTCGATTCAGGCAAATCAGATTCAATGTGAACATCAAATGAATTATTTTCAGACGAAATCGTCGATTTCACATCGGCAATGGTATGGCAAACTTTATAGTTACTGTTCATTATAATTTAATAATTTAATCGAGATTAATGAATCGATTATTTATTTGTCACGAAACGATTTAAGTTATGGTCGATTTCAACTCACCACATAGTACTCAGCAGGTAAAAGTGGTAATTATAATAAAATTATTATAAGGTGGCTAGGTAATTCTAGAGACTCAAGAGTGAAGAATATTTTTACTAAGGAGAACAGTCAATCCTATAGAAGTATTTTTACTATAGTCTTAGTGTGAACGGACTAGACGTGAAAAAGGATTACTGACAACTCGCAACTGGCAAGTGGTAGGCGAGTAGTTGACAAGCTGCTGTTATACAACACTATTAACAGTTAAGTACTAAACAGTAAGAGTAAACATTGTAGACAACAAGTGTCAGCAATTCAACACAACGAACAAATTAAATGTTCGTAATTTGTATTTTGTTTTTTGTTTACGTTTCAAGTTTGTTATCTTAACCTAAAATTAAAATTTAAGAGGGAAGTCATCGGATTGGTCAAACAATATCGTCGTATCACATAATTGATAACGTAGCAGATTATTGATAAAAAAAGCGGATGCTTTGAATGAAATATTACAATTATTTACATTTTACATTAAATCGTAATGGAACGGTGCCACTACTGACCTATTGCCCCGTAGGTATAAATTCCAACAAAAAGATAAACGATTTCTAATTTTTTCGTTAGTGTTGAGACGTGTGCACGGTGTCTTCTGCCTATTATGCTACGGATCTACGACCTGTGTTGTTCGTCCGAGTGTGCAGTCAATACCAGCCGATAAGTTCTTAAACGGATTTCAATTTTTTTTTTTTTTAAGGTATGTTATTTGTTTTGTATTTTGTTTCTTTTGTATGGCATACAATAGGTACTTGAAATTTTTAAGCATGTTGGTAGGGTCTATCTATTACAATAAGTTTTGAAGACAACTTTTTATTTGCTTGTTTTTGATCACGGGAGTACCTGTTTATTATTTTTTTTTTTTTATTCTTTAGGTAGGTATTAAAAATATTTAATTAAGCATGTACAACGTGGTATATTTGGGTAAAATGATATTACCTATTTAAATGACATTTTTAAAAATATTTTCTATTAGAATGTGGTTACGCATATTCTCGTCATACGAGATACCTAGTTATTAATCTGATTATATAGTTTTTAAATTAGCTCAATCAAATAAATAAAAACATTTAGTTTTCGCAAATAGATATTCAATATAATTTAAATAACTTAATCATTATTGTCAAAGTGTCTACACATTATTTAAGACCAAGGATCAATCATTACATAATAGTTAATAGGCGTACCTACTATTAAATGATGATTCTAGTTTTTCAAAAATAATTATCATATCTTAATGAGTTTTTTAATTTATTAAACTAGATGTTTGTTAGTAATTATTTAGGTATCAGATCAATGTAATTTAAAATAAAATATCATTAAAATAATTAAATGTGCCTATTTATTTTATCAGGTAGGTATATTAACTGAAAAAAATCAAATTGGATAATATATGAGATTTCACTATGATATTTGCACAAATATTATAGTAGGTACTAAGTCATAGTTATTAGTTTGTCATTTCAAATAGGTTATTAGTTTTGACTTTGGTTTGAAACTAATTTCCCTATATTAACTTCTTAAATAATATAAATAAGTATGTTTTTGGTTCAATTTAAGCATATTTATTTAATCTGTTAAACTGTTTCTATTATTTTAAGTTTAAATTCAGATCCTGCAAAATAAAACTAGATTTTTATTTATTAAATATACAATAGGAACACAGCATTGTTACACAATAGAGTGTATACAATATAATGTGTACAACAAATAACTAAATAAATCAAGATTACAAATTTTATGTGTATTGGTACTGTTCAAAACAAGTTACATAATAATAGAAAAAGAATAAATCAATCTATAGTATCTATTTTTATAATCTATACCCACTTTTCTTTTCGAATACCATAAAATGTGCTCTACATTTTGTAATCCAAGCAGTAGCTTGCCGCTATTACTTTAACAATTTAATTTGTGTGTTTAAATATTACTTTAGTTTAATTCTATACAAACAAGTATGTAACGATAGCTTCAAAACCTCTTACATAGAAAGTGGAAAAAAACTCAACTTAAGTTACAATGTTTTGTTATTGAGAGTATGTCAGCGTACTATTTTTTTTTATCTCTGGCTGAAAATGTACGCCGAATCATTTTTATTCTATGTTTTTAAGTAATCTTAGAGTAAAATCACCCATCACAAAAAAGATAGATAATAATATTTTTGAGGGAATGTCATATCGATTTTTCTAAATATTGTCTCAAAACAATTTAAACATAATTTTAATGTACAAAATGTTCTTGTTTAGTTTTTATAAATGTTAAACTCAACTTGGCCCTTGGGTATATTTTTACTGTTCTAAAAATAAAAATCATTAATTACATGTGAATTTAAATAATAAGCATATTATGTATGTGTATGTCAATAGTTAATTACTTTGATATAATTGTCAGCAATTACAATTGTATTTCAAAGTAATTATGTCCATTGAATGAGTCAACATTATTGCGTTCTAAATATTTAGAATGTAAACCTACTATTTTTATCATTAACAGTGTATTATTCATCTGAAAACAATGTCTCTCTCTTAATATGTTTACTAATGACATGTAGAAACATTACTTTATACTTAGTTAAGTTCATTTAACACAGTTGAACTAACATTGCTAGTATAAGCACTTCACTTTACTTAAATAATACTTTAATTAATTTTTATTTACCAACAGGTTATATATTATGAAGTTGATTTTTAAGTCGCTGGGTACATTACCCTTACGGCGATTTCTATCGACCGTACCCAAACCATTAAACCCTGTACAAGAAGCTGCCCTCGAAGAACGCTGTATTCTTGTTGATCAACATGACCAAGAGTGCGGCTTCGCCAGTAAACGAGACTGTCACAGACTAGTAGATGGAAAACTTCCGTTACACCGTGCGTTTAGTGTTTTTTTGTTCAATACCAAGGATGAGCTACTATTACAACAGCGGTCATCAACCAAGATCACTTTCCCTGATCATTATACAAATTCTTGCTGCAGTCATCCGCTGTATGAGATTGAACATGAGCGCAAAGACTTAGAAGGCGCTAAAGCTGCTGCTTGTCGCAGACTTGTGTTTGAATTAGGAATTCCTTCAAACCAGTGTCAACCTAAAGACTTGCAATATATAACCAGAATAAGGTAATAACAACTTAATCAATACATTGAAAAAAAAAACTTGTACTTGACTTGATGTATTATTTAGGTACATGTCCGAAGGAGATGGGACTTGGGGCGAACACGAAATTGATTATATATTTATTTTGCACAAAGATGTTGCTTTGGACCCCAATCCAGATGAAGTGAGTACTGCCCTGTATATTCCCAAATCAAAAATGAACAAATTCTTAAAGAATTTAAGACATCCAATTACACCGTGGTTTAATCTAATTGCACAAAACGAATTGACAAACTGGTGGGACAATTTGAGATCTCTGGAGAAAGTCATGAATCATAAAAAAATTATTAGCTATTAAAAATTTTTCTACTGTGGGAAATATTAATTAAGATTGGGACTATATTATAAACATTTGTACTGCTTATAGTGTGGAAATTTGATTATTATTAATTTAATTATATTATGTTATGACACTATTGTTCACATATTACATACATATACATTTTTGTATTATATTTTTCAACTCATTTTGAAATTTCTCTAATATTAATATATATATAAAAGAATCAAATGTTCAACATCGAATTTTTAATGCTTAAGATATTTTATTAAAACATTTGTTTGAAAAAAAATACGGGTTAATGTTCAAAATTTTGTATTACAACAGATTTTTTATATAATATATTTGTGTGTTGTTAATTATTATATAACTAGTAGAAATGAATAAATTTTAAATATTGTTACGAAAAAATACGTTTTGTTTTCTTTGAAGAATATATACTTTACTCTCTTATTGATTTAGTAGCATTTTATACCTACCTATGACATACAATGTTCTGATTCAAAAAAATTATGTTTTAAGCTTCTTAAACTTAACATTGTATATTGAGGAATAAACAATTAAATTTTTGATAACAATTTTAAATATATCAACCCTTTTTCTTGTTGTAATAAACATTCATAACTCATATATTATTTATTTTTGTAATTTATTATAGAATGATGTTAGTTAAAATGTTTTTAAGTGTTTGAATACAAATAAATAGTCATATTAAGAGTGGAAAGCAAAAATAAAATAAAATTATATATATAGTTAACGTAACAAAAAAGTAATTAAAAAAAAAAAAAATAAATTTTTATACAGATTCTAGAAGTGATGAAAACAAACAATAACATTTACCAGAACCTAATTGACGTAATTAAATAAAAATTAAATTATGATTGTATAATATGTTTACACATTATATTAGTATTCCTACTCGGTATGTTTCTAAATTAAAAGTTTTGTTTTAATTACATATGTTTCAAGGTGTTGATATAATTTTTTCCCATAAAAATAGTAAAAAAAGTGATTAAATTAAGTCCATTGTTAAGAATAGTTAAAAAAAAGTAATTATATAGGTACTCAAAAATATATAAAAGTCGAGGAAATTTATTTAAAAAAACAATGAACAAATATTACTGAATACATATTTATATAATTTTTAATTTCAAAAGAAAATTAACAATGGCTAGACATATTTACAATATATTATTTACTAAGTTTATCAACTTTATTTTCAATTTTGTTCTTAACAAAATATAATTATTAATTCCAATATCACAATAGAGAAATACCGCGTTTAAAACTCCAGACGTATGAATTCAAGCGATTAGTTAAATAACTTAAGCGATAAATCAATGTTTAATTATTTAAAGACCAGTATATTTTTTTTTGGTTTTTCTTTTTTTTTTAATACACAAAAATATATATATATATAACATACTGTTTTGAATTAGTTATCATTAATATTTGTTTTTATATGCATATAAGTATATAACTAAACTGAAATCTATAGAAAAAAATCATCCTAAATATTTTATTTTAATTAAGTGTTACACAACACCAGTACACGACTAGACATTTCATGTTGAATTTGTTAAGCAGCAACCGGATTTTACCCATTAGTTCAATGCGATGGTGATGGATCAGAGACTTTAGGTTGTTTTCTAACATTGGCTGCCGGCTGTGGAATTTGTGATTGCATTACAGCTTGCCTATTGCGACTGGGCGGTGAAGAATATCTGTGAGGAACACCAATTACATGGTTAGCTGATTGCTGTGATTGTTGTGGAGGAGGTGGCGATGGTCTACTGTTAGACTGTCGTTGTTTGGTATCTGGTACTATCGTCTTAGCTAATGCTTGCGATACCTGAGGTTGAGCTACTGTGGCTAATGGCGACTGGTCTTTTTTGGCAGTTATTGTTGCTGGCATGGCTCCATTTGGAGTTAACATAGATAATAATAATTCTTGCATAAAGAAACTACGGTCAGCACGATCTATTTCCAATTTCTGCTGTTCAGATTCATTTAGTGGAGCATCAATATATCTATAAGAAAATAAAACAATCATGTGTTAATATTTCTAAAAATTATTTAAACTAAGAGATTCCATTAAATTTTTAACAAAATTGTTTATATTTGATGAAAATAGTTTAAATGTGTGTGTACAAAATCCAAATTTTCTTTTGTATTAAAATTAGTTGGAGGGCAATTATTATTAATTTTGCTTAAGCACAAAATATGTGGACTTCACATACTTTTGAAATAAGAGATAAAAAATAATTTAGAATTTTAATACTGGAATAAAAAATAAAAGGACATATTTAATTTAAAAAACATAGGGCTGTATTCAGTCAATTAAGAATAAGTATTGCTTAATAGAACATATGTTGTCTCTGTCTTACAAACGCTTAACATACCAAATTTAGACTCAGAAATTCATATTTTATGCCGTTAGCTTAAAAATTAGAGTGAATCGACCTATTATGAAACTTGATTGTAAGAACATTATCTGTGTTTTGTTGTAATTTTTTTTTACGATAATTCAGTTTTTAATTGACATTTATTATACACGCATAACTTACTTAAAAACTGAATTATTTTAAAATAACTTCCAACAAAATACAGATAATGTTCTTACTATCAAGTTTCATAATAGGTCGATTCACTCTAATTTTTAAGCTAATGGCATAATACGTGAATTTGGTATTGCATGCGTTTGTAAGACGGAGACAACACATGCGGGTGTGGCGTCCTTATAAGGGGATTGGAAGTGGCTTATTTACTTTACGGTTTAGACCTAAAAGCCTGACAAGATTACGCATACCTAAAATTATCAGATTTAAATTCTGTAAAAAGATTTCAGTGGATCGACCTTTTTTTTTAGGATATTGTGGAAATCAATTTTTGATATTTCTTAATAAAATTGTTCTTAAACCTTAGTTGTTTTTAAATTTTTAGATTTACTTTAGTGCTTTTTTTAAAGAAAGTTAAACAGTTATCCTAAAATCGACTTCCACAATAACCTAGAAAAAGGTCGATCAACTCAAATGTTTTTACAGAATTAAAATCCGATAATTTTGAGTTGACATATTTTTGTCAGGCTTTTAGGTATAGACTGATTAAAATTAGTTTTTTGTTGGAACAAAATATATTATATCATTAAATGCAATGAATTTTTCAAGCGCGTGCGAACCGCTAGTTGTTTTCTGGAAATTATAATGAATATCCCACTGGTTGAAACCTCAAGCATTACATTTAGTTATTATTACAAATGTTTTAATTTTTAAATTTACAAAACTAGGAGAAGCAATAATTATTTTTTAGTACCGACTATGAATGAATACAACCCTAACCAGTTGAAATTTAGATAAAAGATAATTGATTTTACTAATGCACTCTATAAATTAAAATATTCTTAACAATTTTTAAATCATTGTAGAAACTGGTAAGTGAGAAACATTAGTCTTATATTCAGAACTAG
Organism: Sitobion miscanthi; assembly: GCA_008086715.1. Classification (NCBI taxonomy): domain Eukaryota; kingdom Metazoa; phylum Arthropoda; class Insecta; order Hemiptera; family Aphididae; genus Sitobion; species Sitobion miscanthi. The sequence continues at coordinate 28,041,436 of CM017805.1, read as the reverse complement.
GCATGATTTAAAATAATTTAAATTGTAATTTTTCATTTTAAAAATCCTAATTATCATTTTGATTTTTGAGCTGTACTAGAAACCGGTAATAAAAAAGTATCACATTTTATATACAAATTTAAATCTATGTGTTTATAGTGTGGCATCAATAGACTTAATACTAATAAACGGAGTATGTATGTAGTTTCAGTGGTCATACGTGAATGTGCTGTACGGGTGTTACCAGACTACATGGCACATCTGAAACGGAAACTTTTGAATTTACATTATTGTAATTATATCTATTATATACATAGATAATACAAAATTATCTATTATCTTTGATTATGTAACTACAATCTTTCTATCCCGAGAGTCCACATCACCTGCCCAAGCTTTTTCCGGATGCTCCATCTACTAGTATAAGTTCTACGGTGGCATCAACATTGGCTATAAATACATTTTGAAAGTAGAGCATTTGACAACCACTGATAGGTCTTTTGACATATAGGACAATTGACACTGAAGTTTTTTTACTTTTAAAACTTTTTGATTATATAAGGTGTAACAATATGAATATACAGTGAAAATATAAAAATCTAATGTAATATCACAATTATTATGTACTCTAAAAAGATCATATCAAATTTCTTCTCGAATTATTTAATAAGTTATAAGGAATGAAAATAGACGCTTGATGTCATTGGGCTGGGCACCCCACGATTGCCTATTTTATATGTGTAAAAGTTGTTCGCTTCACACAATAATTTACTCACCATTTAAGCATATTTTCGAATTTAAATTTTTTTTGCACGCAATGTGAAGTTTTTTTATACACTGAACACATAGGTGGAATCAGAATATTTTTTTTGAAATATTAAGAATCTTATAAAAGAACATTTAGTTATGCACGCCTCTGTAACAGCGGAAGTTATTTATGAAGAGGATGCTACACAGACATTTGTTGTCTCCGTCGTACAAGTACATAACATACAAAATTTTACACACAGCATTGCACGTTTAGTTTCATTAGTTTAAAAATTAGAGTGAATTGACCTCAAATAAAATGTAAAGGTAAGATTATTACCTAAGGCATATCATAGGCTTTGTGTCATTTATTAATTTTAAAGCAAGTTATGAGTATTTTAAGATATACAAGTAATTTACAATTTTAAAATAATTAATATTAATCATAACTTGCTTTATAATTAAAATATAACAAAAATCCTATAAGATGCCTAGATAATATTCTTACCTTTACATTTTATAAGTTGTCAATTCACACTCATTTTTAAACTAAAGGAGGTAAATGTGATCTGCTGAGCGTACAATTTGCAATATTACACACTTGTAAGATAGAGACAACAAATGTCTGGGTAGGGTCGACTTGCACGGCGTAACCGATCATTATTTCTTTTAGTATTTTTAACATATAAAAAAAACTCAACATAATATTGTAATTTTGATACTTCTATCATCTTTAGCAAAAAAAATCACATATTTTTACATTATAAACATAAAAAAATGTGGGTAAGTGGATGTCGCTCTGCTGTACAGTAAGTTACAACTGGGTCACTGTAATAAATGGTGTTAAATTTGAATTCAATGATATAATATCATTGTATAAGAAAAACGATTCTGAGCGAAAACTGTCAATCAGCCTATGATATTACCAAGTATATTTGATGGTATTATTGTGAATAAAGTAATTTATATATAACCTATTTACGTGGAGCCTTGTTTTAAATTTTCAATCCTTAACTATAGAAGTTGAACATTTTATAAATTTTGTCAAAATTCGAACTTTGAATGCTTATAAAAAAAAATTGTGCCATAAATACGTATGTATTTTTAATGTTTTTCAACTGCTATTGAAACATTATATCCGGAGCCTTCTATTAAATTTTCATGCTTTTTTACCCAACAAATAAAATTTTATGGATATTTATAGAAAAAAAAAATTGAAAACTGACTATGTCTGTAAACAGTTCAAAAAGAATAAAAATTATTTTATAAATTTTATCGTGTATAGAAAATGCTAATATACACATTCAGCTAAATTTTCAAATATCTACAGTCATTCGTTTTTTAATTACAACAAAATAAGAAAATTGTTACATGAGGAATCGAGTGAATATTAAATGTTGTAAAAATAAGTATTTCAAAGACTCATAGAATTTAATTTGACTTTCTTGTAGACATTTTTTTTGTTGATAAAGGTAGACAAACTTATGGATAATCTTGTATTACATTTTAAAACATTAGATTTAGAAAGAAATATTTTTATGAATTCTCAACTCAAAATATTTTGCTAATTTTCGTGATTTTTCCATATTTTGTAAAGATTTAATCTTTAAATGCTTATAAATAAAAACTGTGACTTAGGATTTTTAATTTTTTTCATCTGCCTTTGAAACAAAAACTTAGGAGCCTTCTATTAACTTTTCTAGCTTTTTTAACCAACAAATCAAATTTTACTGGTATTAATAGAAAAAAAACTGAAAATAAACAGCTCAAATTAAGTCAAAATATTTGGAAAATGTTACGGTGTATAGAAAATGCTAATATATACATTCAGTCAAAATTTCATGTACCTACGGTCATTTGTTTTAGAGTTGCACCAAAAACCAAAATCAATTTTCTCGAAAACAGTTTTTGCGTAAAAATTCCCGTTTTTCCTTATTTTTTTTTGTTTTTCATGTTGCTTTAGAAAACTACTGAGAAATTTTTACTTTTGGACCCTTCAAAGTACCAACTAGATTCACTTTTCTAGATTCCTATCAGAAAAGTTACTGTTAAGAAAATCCAAGCACTTTCTGCTCAAAAAGGTGATGACAGACACAAAAAAAATTTAAAAAAAAACACACATCATTGTAAAATCAATACATTCATTGCTCCGCTCAGAATCTAAAATTCAATTTTGAGGGTGGTAAATCATTGTGTAAATTGAGTAACGTTTATATGTGAAAGATAGGCAATAATATCGAGGTTGGCGCTATGACGTCACTCAGCTATTTTATGTACCCTAATATATCCTTAAATATTTTTTTTACATTGAATTTTGACCAAATTATTTTTAAGAGTTCTGATTGCAATAATTTATAGAAAATGTTTTCCTTGTGTTGTGTGCTCCTTTAACAAACTAATAGTTGTAATTGTCACTCCCTACACTTGGTGTCAATTGTCCAATATATCGGGTGTGGAATATCTGACCGACTTTTAACCGTCTGGTTACTAAAGTCCAAAAACTTATTTATAATTAAATAATACTTTACATAGACTCTTATCCAAATATTTTCTTCAAAATTTTGTTTCCAATACACAAACGTTTAATTAAAATTTATAGGGAATTATCTTTTGTATGGTTATTTCTTTTAATAATAAAAGTTAAAAAATATTAATACATACTTGATAAGAAATTGTGATGAACTATTACGTGCAGACTGATTTTGGTTAGAGTTTGAATCTACAACTTGAATACTAAGTAAGTTTGATGATGTACCAGCAGCTTGTGTTGGTGCTCCAGATCCAACTATATTATTGTTAGCTAATGATGCAGCTGCTGCAGATGAGCCATGTCCTTGGCGACGAGGTAGACGTTCTAGTTGTTGTCTAGCAGCCTATAACCATAAAATATTTTTAATAAACTGCTGTAATTTGTTCATATTATGTAAATTATTAAAAATATTTATGAAACAAAATTTGGCATTATCACTAATATACAATACCCTGACTTGTTGTCTTTCAAGCTGCAGCTGCATCTGCAACTGTTGCAGCTGTGAAGAAACATTGTGAGTGCCTTGTGAGCTGCTTGCTGACGATCCAGGCACACTATTTGATTGTGCTCTACGAACTCCACTTAACTGTGATAATAACTCAGCAATTGGATCCGAACCATCTCTCGTTCCACCACTAGAATGCATTTGAATAATATTAATAATTATTCATTTAGAAAAATATTAAAAATATGAACAATTATTATTTACGCATCAACAATTTAATATATGTAATTCAAAAATAGCAAATAATAATAATACAAAAATATCTATAGCAATTAGACACCAAATGCATTAGCCAAACTAATAAAAAATGTATTTTTTTCTTTTGAATTTCAAGCCATAAAAGACTACTGTTTGAATAAATATAATTAAATTGTCCGTACTTTGCTGCCCGGTACCTGAAATTGATTGCTCTTCGAACCCTTGTACTTCCCATACCTCTTGCAGACTGTGGTATACGCCGAACAGAATGTCTTGCAACAGGTTCATCGTGATAACTTTAATTAAGGAAAAACCACTAAGAATAATTACAATATGTAGTTTAATAAAATTTTTTTTGCTGTTGCTATATCTATCTCTCACAAATATATGGGGTCAACCACCCTCGTGCCTAGAGAATTGTCCTCACCTTTTCTTTACCCTTACCCGATATTTTCATGCCATTTTTAATTTTGTCTACCAATCTCTTATTAGGGTTTCCTTTCACTCTCAATCTTTCTACATTAATTTCCATTGCCTCTATCACTACTTCCGAATCACCTCTTAATTTTAATATTATGCAATGATTATAATCTACTAGTCAACATAATGCAACTTTTGAAAAATCATGATTTCCTTAAAAAGTATTTATCCCAATCATACTGTTTTTTTTTATAATGTTATAAAAAGATAATGTAACTAAAAAATAAAATGTAAGTTCTAATATAAAAAGGATATTAAAAATGAAATTAAATCTCTTGGAACACTTGGACTGGCACGATGTTGCATTTGTAAATGAACTGAAAAATCATCAGTCAACAAATTTGGATCACCTCCTGGGTGTGCTGCACAAACTGGGCACACCTAAATTATAAATTACTAATTAGTATTAACACAACAGTACAAAATTGCATAGTAAATTTATAGTTTATGATAAACAGTATCAATTATGTTATAATATTAATACATTCAAATTTTTATTTTACTAATAGATAATATTATGAATTTTAACCATACTTTTAGAACATGTCTATCATCTAAGGCTGTCTAAACAATTTAGTATGGAAAATAATGCATTTTGTAGAGTATTTATGTTCTCTGCAAGCATATTTTTATATAATTACACACTACTGCGTTATCATTCATAGACAAAATATAAACATTTAGTACATAGCTGTTACACATATTTTTGTGCCCAAGAACTATGTCAAGAAAAATATTTATATCTATCTACAGTAAAATAGTAATGCTATTTGATATTATCATAACATATTTTAATTTAAAAATGTACAACGTTATTTACAATTCATGTAAAATGTATTTTTATTCACTAAATCTGTACATAATGAAAAAAAATTTGATCGGGGATTTCATTGAGAGGACGCTACACCTGAATGTGTTGTCTCTATCTTACAAATGTAAAAAATAGCAAAAACAGTGTAAGAACCACTCAGCATGGTATTTTAGTTCAAGCTAAGTAATCAAAATGTCCTCACTATAAAGAGGAAAACATTTACTCCGCAATGTATTTTTTATTTATTTGATATCAGAACTAAAAAAGAGTTATTCATGTTTGAAAAACTCAATATTGACGAATTTTTAAACAATAAAAACTTTTTTTGTATTTGTGATACCAAAAAATTTAAAACAACTATTCACAGTCAATGTTCTCCTCTTTCTAGTGTGAAAATGTTGTTGCATAAGAGGACATCATATCCACGTGTGTTGACTTCGTCTTACACATGTACGACATATCAAATTTAAGTTAACCAGTTTCAATAGTGTGATGTTAGTTTTGATATTATTATTTTTAAACAAGTTATGAACATTTTAAAATGTACTGTTTGAAAAAGGTCATAAGTTACTTAAGAATAATAATATCAATAAAAGCCTATGTTGTATAATCTTACCTTTACATTACATAATAGGTCAATTGACTCTAATATCAAAACTAACAACTATTGAAACTGTTGAATGCAAATTTGCCATGTCGTATGTGTGTAAAACGGAGACAACACAGCTGGTACAAAATCCTCTCAACTTAGACTGTAGTCTAAGTGGTTCTTAACCCGTGAGTAGGTCATTGCTATGTTTTACATTTGTAAGACGGATCCTAAGAACCAAGCCTGGGTGAAGTGTAATTTTTGAACCTTATTCAAAAGGATGTATTTTAAGAAGTATACTAACAACTTCAGTAGTAGAATCTGGGTGTTCAGCTGTGACATGTTCTGTTAGCACCACTTCTGTAAGGCCCATACGTCCACAAAAAGGACATGTGAATGCTTGTGGCTGATCAGATGCCAATGATTCGCCACCATAATATAGCTCAAAGTCAGCACGTGTTAAAATACACTGCATTGGGTGATCAACTGAATGACGTGGTGTGGTTGCGCCTGCTTCGTAACAATGAGCACATAGATCATAGTCGTAGCATTTTAAACATTTGAAACGACGTCCTTTAAAGTTTCCTCTCATACATGCATCACAGCTAACACCTGTAATTATAACACATAATTTTATTTAAGTTGTAGATAATTAACATTGTATACATAATATTGAAAATTTAATTGAGTCATTTATTGTCATTAGTTTGTTGAACAGTTGGACCAGACATTATTAATGGTGGTTTGGATGAAGTGGAACAACCACTAAAAATTTAATGAATCAATACCTATATAACTATAATTAATAGTGAACTAATAGCCTCTTAAATTGATCAATTTTTATGCAACCCAACATTAGTGTTGTGATATTGTTAGTTTGCAAGGTTAGCTTTGGGTAAGAACAAAAATATTTATTTTGAAAACATTCTAAGTAATAATATTAAGTTTTAGTTGGTCATTAAAATTAATTTTTAAGGCAAGACACTCAAGACAAAAATCTGGGGAGTCATTCGCGGAAGGAAGTCTGTGAGAAGTCTAGGAATTCATTAGGAAGTCTAGGCAATCCTCTAAGAATTCTAAAGGAAGTCTATGAATTCTTAAGGAAGTCTGTGAATTCTTAAAATTCATAAAAATATATAATAATAAATAAATAAAGTCATTTTGCTATTATTTATTAAAATAAACGAAATATTACTTAGGAAGAAAATATATAGGTAGGTATATTAAGGGGCTGGAGCGTGATTCATTTTCGGTCAAAAACATAGCTCACAAGTTCAATCACTACGCCCAATATTAATTTCGAAAGCTGATTTGAATTCGTCACTAAATTATCTAATTACATTTTTTTTATTTTTTATTAACAAAAATAGTAAAAATAGATCATATTCATAATTCAAATTTAAATACATTGATAAAGAATATGACAAATGTACGACAGTTAAAATTTAGAGTAGCACAAGTACATTTAGAGTAGAACCCAACCTAACCGAACCCTTGCAAAAATCTACTGTATTGTTATTTAAATTACAGAAATTATTGAATTTTGATTCATACATACCTACCTAAAATATAAATAAGACATATTTTTTGCACTTACTATAGAAATTAATTTGTAAATCACAAATTTTGCGTTAAAAAATTCAAATTAGTACCACTCCATAGAATGTACAGTGTTGTTTTCTTATTATTTGATATGTGTTACGAGTATTTTTAAATTGTAATATTTTACATATTTATAACCGGTTTTAAAATTAAAATACAAAAACTAAAAACCCAACAAGAAAATACAGATTCTAAACATATTCTAACCATCTAATTTGATAAAAGGTCAATCTACTATAATATTAAAACTACTAAGACAAAATGTATTCTGCTGAATACAAATTTGTTATATTGTATGTTTTATAATACAGACAACACAAGGGCATACATCCTCTTAAAAACATATCAAAATATGAAAAAGACTATCATAGCACAGGAAATATCATTATCTACAGACCTTATAGTAGACCATTATCCTCAAGAGAACTAGACAGTCATATTTGTGTTGCTAAATTAAGCATGAGACAGACAAAATAAATATTGCTGTTGCGGCCATTTAAGTTAAGATAAAATTAATAAAAAACGTAATGACACTTTGAAAAAAATTGTATACATAGCTACATTATACATGGTTATTTAAGTGCCTAATTATTAGTTGTTTATTATATTTGCATTAAGTTGATTATGATTACCTAACAAATTAAAATCAAAATAGATGTAGGTACCTATACAAATTTATATTCAATTACCTAGTAAGTATTCTATTTCTTGTTGTTTAGATATTCCTTATTTGGTACATTCAATACTGACTTTTGTGTGTGTGCGAGTGTGTGACTATATTATAAAAAGTACAAGTATATCGAGTAACAAATAATTAATTATATAAAAATATAGGTACCTAAGTTATAGTATTATTATTTAATTAAGTTTAATTACCAAAACAAATTTGGATATAGATGTAGATTAAGTCGGATATTGAACAAATAAACAAATTTAAAGGTAAAATAATTATTAAATACATTTATATGTATCAAACATAAGTAGGTAATAGTCGTAAGATACAATAAGATTGAGGAGACATAATTCTAGCTGAGCAAAAGATTATTTTTGATAATGTTCATTTTATATAACTATGTTCATACACGATACCTATACTTACACACTATTTGTGAAAATACATTTTAATCATATTGCTAATGCACAACTATAAAGTAATGACTGCCCAGTTATGACTAAACTACGGATCATTTTGATACAATAATTGTACTACGTGTAACAGCGCAAAACATCAACGTATCGTGTACGCATTTCATGTTCACAGACAACGGGATATATATTAAATGTAGGACAATCGAATACCTAGTTCATCACTATCATTGACAACACCAGTGTTGTAGACATAAAAAGTTTGGATTATAGTCGACACCACAGAGAAATTTCAAAAATGATAATGATCTTATATTCGCGTTGGCTTCGACGAGTGCAACTTGTGAGCCGCGGCCGGAAAAAGTGGAGATTTTCACTAGAACCAAAATATTATGAGAATCGTAGTATGCTTACCTTCATGACGTGACATTTCACGAATTCCTTCTCTACCGTCGTCGTCTCGCCGCGGTGTATTCTGGTCATTAACAAATTTATTTCGTATAATGTACCCCGCACGCGTTCCTGACAATTATTATTTAATGCGACCGATCGTGCGAGCGTCCCGCAGAGTTGGAACTTGCGATTGAGACACAATCGGGCATCGGCCGATTTACGGATCGAATTTTCGACTCATGAGACGAAGGGAAAAAAAATAATAATGATAAATTAAAATTAAAACAAGACGGATGATAGTTCGTTTTTTCCTTTATCCCCGTTCGGTTTTTATTTTTTTGCAACTTCACGACAGCCGATTACGACGGGATGGCCAACGATTGTGCATGGAAGAAACGACTGACGACACGGAACGTAAACTCGCCGCGGTCATAGAGAATTATGGATGGACATTTTAATCAAATAGAGGGAAGTGTGCCGGAACGGGGAAGAGAGAAAGACCGTTTTTTTACATGGACCTATAAACTAATGGACAGCGCATTCCACTCCGCCCTGCCATCAATGCACGAGAATCATATAAGAGAAAGAAAGAAGAAAGAAAAGAGAGAAAAAACATGAACGGGGAAATCATAAACGTATGAAACCAGTACTGTATTTCCCCCACGTTCTCTTTTCTCTTTTGCTCTATATTGTACCCCTGACCTCTCTCTCTAAGCGCTGTCCATTAGTTTACAGGTCTATGGTTTTTCATCATTGCCTCTCATTCCGGCAGAGGTCTTATCATACAATAATCGTTTGTGTTAAGACCTCTATAACCTCAAAATAATTTCATGTTCGTCCCATCGGTATGATAAGCACAAACTATGGCCGTGGACAGAGCGCTTAGAGAAAGAGAGAAACCTATATAGAGTGAGCGAGAAAAGAAACGAAGTAGCGAAATGTATACAGGTTCCTCACGCAGGCTCCTTCACTACTTTATGTTCTTTCTCTCTCAGTTATATGGTTATATGATCGCCCAGCACTGATGGCAGGGTGGAGTCGCGGAATGCGCTGCCCATAGGTCTATGGTCGTACCCGTTCGTAAGTCGTAACCGCGTTTCGGTGTTTGAGGTCAACTACCGAGCGGCCCTATGGTGACGACTGTCGCACCGTAGACGGCCGCCGCCGCTGCTGATAATAACCAGTTTTACTAACATTTACTCGATATTTCCCTTTTTGTTACACGCTTTTCGTTGGCCATTCGTTCGTGCGTCGTCTTCATCTTTTCGAATATTTGAATTTCTTTTCTTTCGTTTCGTTTCATCGACTACAGTTTTAAGTGTAGGATGTTTTCATTTTGCTCATAACCCGCCAATATCAGACCTTCGACGTTATTATGTACAACTGGCGTGTAACCAGCAATTTATCTTATGAATCGTAAGTATTGTTTGTTGTTTGATTGTTACTGTATTACTATGCCTAGCCTACGTAGTTGGTGGAATATAATATTATTGATTATTTGGTGATAACAGATATATATGTATTTTACACATCATAGTGTATACAGTCGGCACTCGGCAGGTCTGATGTTTAGTAAATGCTATTAAGTATTTTAGTATTAATAATATAATATATTAAATACAATATAGTTATAATATAGACAATGGAGTATATAATACCATAGTTCAATGTATTAATCAAATAAGTACTAGTACTTTATTGCAATTTAAATATGCAATTCCAGATTTTTATTTCGAAATAAACTGAGTTTATTTGATCAAAATTTGGATAGGTAGGATTTGCGCATGTTCCGTGATTTATTCATATATCTTATATTTTTAAATATTTTATGAGAACTTTTTTAAATGTACCCAATTTAATGTAATTAAAATTTATTTTTTTCCAGGTAAAGCAATGAAAGAAATGTTGGGAAACTGTAGTGTATGTAGTGAAGATAAAGCGTTTGACGATAACCCTTTAGTATACTGCGATGGTCGAAATTGCAATGTTGCTGTACATAAAGCTTGCTATGGAATTCGTGTAGTACCAAAAGGATCGTGGTACTGTAATAAGTGTGTGGCTCTTAAAAAAAATCCAAGTGCTAAAGTCATATGTGAATTATGTCCATCTAAAGATGGCGCGCTTAAGCCAACAGAAAATGGGAATTGGGCTCATGTTGTATGTGCTTTGTTTATTCCTGAAGTAACTTTTATAGATGTTCACATAATGGAACCAATAAAGTTAAGCGAAATACCTCCTGATAGGTTTAAAAAGATTTGTTATATTTGTGAAGAAAAGAATAGAGAACCTAAGGTCTCAGTTTATGGAGCTTGCATGACTTGTAAAAAAGGAGGTTGTAAATTAGGCTTTCATGTAACTTGTGCACAAAACGTTGGATTGTTGTGCGAAGAAGCAGGAAACCATGGGCGTAATGTTCAGTATGTCGGATATTGTAAACATCATTATTCAAAACTTAAGAAGAATAACAATTTAAAAATAAAGCACATTGCTCCATACCGACCTCAGAATGCATCTGAAATATCATTAGATGAATTTACTCATGAAAACATTGACAATGACGGTCAAGCCAAATCAAAAAAAAAATTGACATCATTTAATACTTATGAAGAATCTAAAGACAAACTACAAAGTACTCCAAACCATTCTCAAGCTCCAACTCGTCAACTAAAAGGTAAAATGGAAAGTGTGTCAGTGGGCAGTATTAAACAGTATCCCAACGATACACAATCTGAAAAAGAGATTAAGTGTGAAAATATTGATAATTCAATGGAATTTTGTATGGTCAATGATGGATTACAGTCTGATGGTTTAAAAATTATTGAAGAACCAAATTTATCTTGTATGGATCCTAGTATCCCTCCAATAAACATGACAAATACATGGATTAAAGATCCTAACATGTTGAATGTATCCAACTCAATCACTGCTAAAAATAAAGATGCAAACGACCAAAAGTATTTTGAATCCAGTATTGATGCTCCGCATATGTTGGGAAATGCCTTAAATCCAAATTCCACTATGGCTCAACAAATGACTGATACATTAAATGAAGAAATTAAGACACACAAGCAGTTCAATGAAAATAATATACCAACAAATCGACCACCATTGTTAATGGGTCCCCAGTTATATCGACATGTCCAAAAGCCTCCTACTGATGCTCCCCAGTCAAATGCTTCTGGTCCAGAATGGTTTACTAATGGGATTGGAAATAGTTCTCAAAGCTTAGAAGATCTACTCGAACGGCAATGGGAACAAGGAGGTTCATTGTTAATGGAACAAGCACAACATTTTGACGTAGCATCATTACTATCATGTTTGTATCAGCTGAAAAATGAAAACATAGACTTAGAAAAAGAATTGGCTACATTTACTAGACGCAGAGATCATTTATTAGCTGTTAATGCTAGACTAGCTATTCCATTGGTTCCGCAAAATATGATGAATCAAGTTGCACCAGCCCCTCCTAATCACGTTGAAACATCGTTGCCCCCCAGATCTAACTATTTACCGTCCATGGATAATCAGATTCTCCAGCAACAACATAGGTATCATCAAAATTATGCTATACCTGCTTCCAGACATCCACAGCAACACCAACGTTATTCGCCTAATCTTGCAGCTCAATCACAAGTTATTGTTAGAGGAGGTATTGGACAGGAAACATGGAATCAACATAATAGAAGTCATAACCAAACATCAAATCAAATGTATCAAACAATTCAAGAAACACCAAACATACCAACATCCAGACACCAAATGGGAATGGACAATCTACCTAAGCAGAGCTGAGACCATGCTAAATGTCTATGTACAGAATGTATATCGACAATGACCGATTATTTGTTAAAGTATTTTCCTTAGTCTTAAGTTGGAATAAATATTTTTAAATTTAACAACTCAAATAATTGTGTTCATTGATTTAATTAGTAATTACTGTTAAATTTCCAATTATATTATTATGTATTCGTATTAAACTACATTTTTTTATTATAATGATTTTGCTTTTGTATATATTGTATCTAGAGGTGTTTGAATACTAGTATTTTTAAATCAAATCATATCGTAGTTACTAGTTACTAATACATAAAATAACGACGTAGCATATGTATAAGACTAATTTGAGTAGTAAAATCGAATCCAAATAGTGAAAATCAATTCAAGTAGTATTTTATGAATAAAAATTATAATTATAATAAAAATCAAAATTATTGATTTCTTTTTCTTACTAAAATGTAAAAATATTAATTTTTTTATCACCTTAAAATTCAGTTTTGATTTGATGAATACTTGACATTTAAATGTAATGCTGTATTCTGACAATTTTATGTTAATATACATACTATAAATTATATATTATAAACAGTGTTATTTAGAAGATTTGGCAATTACTCATTAATTTTTAATTGAAATTGTAAAATTCAGATGCATCCTATACCAGGGCTAGCAAAACCGTTTTCTGGCCAATTGCCAACATTTTGCAAATCAGTTTAAAAAAATTCAGGTGCCAGTGATACATGTTCATAGGTACCTATAAACAATTTTTTGTGATAGAGGTCTTAATAAAGTCAAAATTATTCTAATACTAGTAGTGTATTCTGATAGTCTTAAATGTTATAATGAAACACAAGCAATTTTGATTTGGAATAATTCAGTGCAAGATAAACATTCACATATTATAGAAGTTATTACAAATATCGAATTTATTTCAAATTAAAACTGACTACATAATTTTTAGAAATAAATTATTTTATTAATTTTTTCTTTAAACAATGAAATAAAATTATTTTATTAATTTTTTCTTTAAATAATGAAATAAAATTATTTTAGCGTGACAGGTAAATTTGGCCAACGAATAACTTTTGACATGCGTGTACTATTGGCATGCTACAACTGTCTTATATCATAAACACATATTATATGATGAATCTACATACAATTTTTTTTTTAGTTATAATTAGAGCCCGGATTTATATTAATTTAAAAAGTGTCAAATATGATGCAAATATGCAAGGAAAAGTGGCTAAATAGTAAATATGCAATTATATGCCATATGTCATACATTATAAAATGTAATTTTTTTTTTTAAATATCCTATCAGAAACAAAAGAATATTTAAATAGTTAAACATTTAATACTTTAAAACTAAAATGCAATATTTTATTATCTTCATTTTTTCATATTTTAGATTGTTTAAAATATAACGTCTAAAGCTCTCAAAAAACTTAAAAAAAGAATAAAATCATCTGTAAATATTATTAGTTATAAAAAAAAAAATTGTTAAATTGAGTTACTGCCAGACTGCCTTATTCGTTGCACACATCGAAGTAACAACACAGTATGCCGAAATGCAGGTGTATGTGATTTATTGTTGTTAATATAATATTATCTATACGTGCTCCGATCTCATGAAGTGTTGCAAAAATGACAATGTTCTTGTAGGAGTCCCTGTCAATGATATTTTTTCTCTTTTAAAATGACTAAAATATATTTATCTTAAATTAAAATAGGTAATTTATTAAAAACCCATTGAATATGCATGTTATATGCATTTATGAACCAATATGCAATGATCATCTAAATATGCAAAATATGTAATATAAAATTTGGTGTTTAAATTCAGTGTGAGATGAACTGTGACGTGCATACACTTAGTACAAATATGCTAATGCATATAAATCCAAGTGTCAGTTATAATTTATGATATATAAATATTATTATTTTGTACCTTCTGATTAAAAATTAAATTTTCTATGTTTCATAAGCCCATAACACAATAGTTTGAAAAAGGTAGCTAGTGGATATCGTTTTTCTGCACAATAGTCGTCGATTGGGTCAATTCAACAGACAAATTTTAAATTTAAATACAGTGATACATCATTGAATAAAAATAATGGTTCTGAGTGGAGACTGTATGTCAGCCAAGGATAGGTTTTCATTTATGCAAGAAACATTGCATTTGCATACCAATTATCAAACATTTATCAGTGGTGTTTTGCTTAGAATTATGAACTTCTTATGAAAAACCTTTTAAACAATTTTCCAGCCTCACCTATGAACATTTTAAATGTTATACATATATAACTACAAAATAATTTACCAATTTTTGTGATATTGACATAATTTGAACGTTTATAAAAAAAAGTGCCAATGTATCTTTAATATTTGTAAATAGGTATAATTTCAACTAATAAGGAACCTTGTAAATTATTGAGTTTTTTGAGAAACGAACAATTTTTCATCAAATAGAAGAAAACCTAAAATAAATATAAACATGGACGGTCAAATGTTTTGGCAACTAAGGTTACCTAACAATTTTTTTTTTAAATAACATTAAGAGGTCATCGCACCCGTATGTGTTGTCTCTGTCTACAAGTGCATAACATAGCAAATTTTATGCTCAGCAAAACATGTATAGCTCTGTTAATTTAAAAATTAGAGTAAATTGACCACCACTTATAAAATTTAAAGGTAAGATTATTATCCAGGTAACCTCTGGGCTGTTCATTATATTTTAATTTTTAAGCAAGTTATGAGTACTTTAAGATGTTACAATTTTAAAATACTCATAACTCCATTTAAAATGAAAATATAATGAAAAGCCCATGAAGTTGCCTGGATAATGATCTTACCTTTAGATTTTATAAGAGGTCAATTCATTATAATTTTTAAACTGACGAAGCTACATGTGTTCTGCCGAGTGTAGAATTTGTTATGTTACGCACTAGTAAGATGGAGACAACACATGCGGGTATCATATCCTCTTAAAATTTTAATAAATTTTCATTCTTTAGTTTTGTTTTTCCCAATTATTTCAAAAAGTACTGACAGTTTTCAATACTGACCTCCTTAGAGTACAAACTAGATCCAATTTTCTATGAAAAAACCTCTACCAAAATTGATGATCAAAGCATTTTTTCTACTAGAAAAAGGCAGCGACTTCAGACACAAAAAACAACACATAATTGTACAAGCAATACATTAATTACTATGTTTAGAATCTAAAAGTAAGTTAGGTTAGTACAAATAGGCATTTACACATTGACTGCCATGTGACATAGTTTTCTATAGCGTATACCATGTCAAGTATAACAATATTTGATTAATTTTTAATACGTTTAAGCAACTAATATATCATTTGATCATAATGTTCTCAGCTCAAAGCATGTCAGTCAATGTGTTAACTGTGCAAAAACAAAATGATTAGTCTTTATTACAAATTCTATTAATCTGACTACCTTTAGATGAATACTATTTTTAATTTTAAAACAATTTCACATAATTACACAAAAAATTCTGTTTTATTATTAAAAGTTCAACTGTAAAATATTAAAAATTACATGTATTTTAAAAAAATGTACAAATCTCAATTAAATTCAGCATATTACATTTCACTGACAATTTAATAAATAATTAACTATAAAATAAAATATCTTCTTTAATCTACTTCATAATATAGTATATAAATAATAATAATAAAATATATAAAAAACACCTATCAAATCAATTTATATTTATTGGTGGTAAATAGAGGTATACTAAATTAAGCTTCATTAAGGTGTTCCATAATATAATTTAAGAATTCTTCATCATTCATGAGAGGAATATAATATTTTTGTGGATCAAATTTTACTGCTGAAGTCTCAAGGTTCCATCCAGGAACTAACTTATTATAATATTCCATTGGAATGTAATCAGTCAAAAATCCTAAATAATCAAATGTATCTTTGATGATGTGATATCTCGCCATGTGGTATCTCAACATATCTGTACATAACTGCAAATTTACTTGATCTTTGAGAATTTGTTTTAATAACTGTGCTAAATATTTGACAAACTTTTCTGCATACTTCACCGAATATATATTATAATTTGGTTGCAGTTTAATAATTAAGAATTTGTAAAGTCGTTTGGTAATCCATGATTCTTTCTTATACAGAGACTTAAACTTTTGTTTTACATTTTCTTCAACTTGTGATTGATCAAATATAATTTCAGAGGAAGATTGTCTGAGCGATGAAATTGACTCTGAGGTTTTTTGTCCACCAAACACTACAGTCAGAATTGAAGGACTGCGATTACATGAACGTGAACGTGTTACTAATGATCTTGTCAATGGTCCATCATTATGATCATCAAGTTCAAAAGCGCCTGGGTGAGTAGATTTTTGTTTATTTGTTGACATGATTTTAATTGTATTAACTATATTTTCTGCAATAGATAATTTAGTTCTCTTAGGCGTTTGAAATGTATTCATATTTACATTCTGGATGATTGATATGTTTGTGGACTCATCAGGTAATGTTGTCCAAAATAATGAATTATCAGAATTATTATCAAAAGTTTCATTATTAAAATTAGCCATGTGTTTTGAAGTTCTAGTAGAACCAATAGATAAATTATTTACATCATTTTCTGACGTCAATGATTTAGTTGGCAAAGATTTATTTTTATTAATATGCAGAGAAGATCTCAGTACTCTAGTTTTAGACGGTCTTGTTTCTACCAATGGGCCATCAGTAATATTTGGCATTAATTGTTCAATATCATAAGATTTGTTTTTTTGTTTGGACGATGAAGCATACATTTTACTAATATTATTTGTATCATCTTCTTGTATCAATCCATTAGTGGACGTTTTAGTAGAAATATTTGATGAAGAATTTAATTGATTTATTGACAATATTTTTTGTTCCAAGGTCCAGTAGTAGTATTTTTAATTGTTAAACCATCACTATTAGATAATCCATCAATAATAATTGAAGTTTTAGGTTCCACATTACCCAAACAATTGCTTTTTCGTTTTGATGATCGAGTAGACATTCTACTAACATTATTTATAACATCTCCAAGTATTAATGCATTAACGGATGTCTTTCCGCTGTTAATCAATGAAGAATGTTTTGAAATTGATCCATTTTTTATTGAAACTTCATTTTGTTTTAATGATTCACTAGTGGTATTCAAAGTTGTTAAATTTTCAATATTTAAAGTAGGACTTGTTGATTGAGTTTTTGGAGATTCATTACTTTCTAATAATCCCATAGTGGTGGCGTTTAACAATGGTACACTGTCATGGTTAGAAATAACACTTGTTAAATGTTTAGATTGATTTTTCGACGACCTACTACCTACTGAAATTTCTGTAGTGACATTTAACGATGTTACACTGTCACTGTTTGAAATAACACTTGTTGAATGTTTAGATGTCAATAATGATGATTTATTTCTAGATGAACTACGTCTTCCTGAAAATCCAGTAGTAAAATTTGTTGATTTTAAACTTTCATTATATGAAGTGGGACTTATAGAACGTTTTGACTGTGTTTTCTCAGATCCTTTAGTTTTTAATGATTCTATAGTGGTATTTAACAATATTAAACTATCGTTGTTTAAAATAACACTTTTTGAATGTTTAGATTGATTTCTCAACGATCTACCACCTACTGATATTTCTTTACCATTATTTAACGACATTACACTGTCATTATTTGAAATAGTACTTGTTGAATGCTTAGATGATGTTGATGATAATTTATTTCTTGACGAACTACGTCTTCCTGAAGATCTAGTAGAGGAATTTGCTGATTTTAAACTTTCATTATACGAATCAGGACTTATTGAACGCTTTGATTGTGTTTTCTGAGATTCATTACTTTTTAATGATTCCATAGAGGTATTCAACAATGTTAAATTATCATTGTTTGAAACAATACTAGTTGAATGTTTAGATCGATTTCTCGATGATCTACCACCTACTGATATTTCTTTATTGTCATTTAATGTCGTTACACTGTCATTTTTTGAAATGGTACTTGTTGAATGCTTAGATGATGTTGATGATGATTTATTTCTTGACGAACGTCTTCCTGAAGATCCAGTAGAGGAATTTGTTGATTTTAAACTTTCATTACATGAAGTGGGACTTATAGAATGCTTGGATTGTGTTTTCTGAGATTCATTACTTTTTAATGATTCCATAGAGGTATTCAACAATGTTAAATTATCATTGTTGGAAATACCACTAGTTAAATGTTTTGATTCATTTCTCGATGATCTACCACCTACTGATATTTCATTACTGTCATTTAATGATGTTACATCATCATTATTTGAAATAACACTTGTTGAATGCTTACATGATGATAATGATTTATTTCTAGATGAACTACGTCTTCCTGAAGATCCAGTAGTAGAAAGTGTTGATTTTAAACTTTCATTAAACGAATCAGGACCTATTGAACTCTTTGATTGTGATTTCTGAGATTCATTACTTTTTAATGATTCCATAGTGGTATTTAACAATGTTAAATTATCATTTTTGGACATAACACTTGTTGAATGTTTAGATTGATTTCTCGACGATCTACTACCTACTGATATTTCTGCAGTGACATTTAATGAAGTTAAACTGTCAGGGTTTGAAATAACACTTGTTGAAAGTTCAGATGATGATGATTTATTTCTAGACGAACTACGTCTTCCTGAAGATCCAGTAGTAGAAAGTGTTGATTTTAAACTTTCATTAAACGAATCAGGACCTATTGAACTCTTTGATTGTGATTTCTGAGTTTCATTACTTTTTAATGAGTCCATAGTGGTATTTAACAATGTTAAATTATCATTTTTGGACATAACACTTGTTGAATGTTTAGATTGATTTCTCGACGATCTACCACCTACTGATATTTCTGTAGTGACATTTAATGAAGTTAAACTGTCATGGTTTGAAATAACACTTGTTGAATGTTTAGATGATGTTGATTTATTTCTAGATGAACTACATTTTCCTGAAAATCCAGTTGTTGAATTTGTTAATGTTAAATCTTCATTATTTGAAGTAGAGCTTATTAAATGCTTAGATTCATCATTCTGTGATCTGTCTAATGATTCTATAGTCGAATTTAATGTGTCATTATTTGAAGTAGAACTTTTTGATTGTTTAGATGTCAATAACCTTGATTGAGTTCTCGATGAACTGCAGCTTCCCAATAAACCAGTAGTAGAATTTAACAAAGTTAAACCTTCATTACTCGAAGTAGAACTCATTGAATTTTTTGATTGATCTTTTTGGAATTCATTACTTTCTAATGATTTAGTAGTGATATTTGACAGTAAAAAATCTTCATTATTTGAATTAGAACTAATTAAATCCTTTGATTGAAGTTGTTCTTGATTTAATGTATTGGTTAGTAATGGATCATCAAGTGGTGGTATTTCTCGAATTATAGAAAAGTGTGGATGTGACTTTAAGTTCACATTACTAATATTAGCAGATTTAAGAAAAATATTAGATTCTTCTCCGGAGTTTTTACTAAAATCAGCATTTAAAGAAATGTTGTGTTGCTTTACTCCATCAAAGCTTGGACTGTGTTCTTGTAAGCTCAGACTATGGCGACCAAATTTATTACTAAAATTAAATTTTAGTGGACGTAAATTAAAGCTTTTAGATCTGTTGTTTTGAAGTGAAACAGGAGTTTCAGACATATTTTTATCATGTTCAACAATAGCATCCAAAAGAGTAGTACTGTTATTCATAGGTATATCATAGGTGTGATTTGAATTAGAAACGTATGTTGTACTAAAAACTGGAGTATTATCATTTGATACTGTCGTCTCAATCAAGGATACCTTCTTGTTATTTAATGTGATATCAGATGTCATGCTTGAATCATTAATAATATTGTCGAATACAGAATGAGTTACATCAATTGTTTTTCGGCTGAACTTGTGTGTAAAGACTTCTGGTTTGGATACACCCATGGCATTGTTAGAACTATCATTTACAACTATAGACAAATTTGAAGATTTTTTTAAATCAGTGTTTTGTTTTACTTTAGGTGTATTAGCATCACCAGCAATAGAAACGTCAGTTGTAGGAGTATTAATGTTTGTAGGTATATCATAGGTGTAGTTTAAATGTGACATGTTCATTTTACTATGATTAATATTTGACACTGAAGTCTCATTCAAGGATGTTTTCATGTTATTTAATCCAATATTAGATGTCACGCTTGAATCATCAATAATGTTGTCAAATACAGAATCAGCTACATCAATTGTTTTTCGGCTGAACTTGTGTGTTAAGACTTCTGTTTTGGATACATCAATGATATTGTTAGAACTATCATTTACAACTATGGACAAATCTGAAGGTTTTTTTAAATCAATATTTTGTTTTACTTTAGGTATATTAGCTTCACCAGCAATAATAACATCAATTTTAGGAGTATTAATGTTTGTAGGTATATCATAGGTATAGTTTAAATGTGACATGTTCATTTTACTGTGATTAATATTTGACACTGAGGTCTCATTCAAGGATGTTCTCATGTTATTTAATCCAATATTAGATGTCATGCTTGAATCATCGATAATGTTGTCAAATGCAGAATCAGGTACACAAATTGATTTTTTGCTGAATTTTTGTGCTAAGACTTCTGTTTTGGATACATCCATGATATTGTTAGAGCTATCATTTACAAGAATAGATAAGTTTGATGGTTTTTTAAAAACAGTATTTTGTCTTACTTTAGCTATATCAGTATCACCAACAATTGAAGCATTGACTGAAGTAGAATTAGTATTATTAGGTATATCATAGGTATGATTTAAATTAGACAAGTCCATTTTACTAAAAACTGATGTGTTGTTAACATTTGATAACGCAGTCTCATTCAAGGATGTTTTCTTATTGTTTAATGTAATATCAGATATAATGCTTGAATTATTGATAATATTTTCAAATAAAGAATCAGCCACACCAATTGTTTTTAGGCTGAATTTGTGGGTAAAGACTTCTGTTTTTGATGCATTCTTCATATTGTTGGAACTATCATTTACAACAAGAGAGCAATTTGATGCATTTTCTTTTCTTATAGATATATTAGTTTTATTAGCAATTGAATCACTGTCTGAGGCAGACAAGTTATAATCTGGTATTTCAAATTGATCCTTTTTTTTTCTGGAAAAACTAAATTTTGGAGACTTCATCATGCTGACTTCCATACTATTTGAGCCACTGTAATTGGAATTATTAATTTCAATAAAATCTTCATCATTTGGTGGTGGTATCAATCTTTTACGTTTTTGAAAACGATTTAAACAAATACTACTCTGAGTTATCTCCATTTGACTATCATCATCTAGAATATTCTCAAAACAGCGACTAACGTTTTGGGAAAGTGGTTTGTGTTTTTTTTGAAATGCTGTGGTTTTACATTCTGAATATTTTGTGTCATTGAGTTTTGATATATTTACAACAGCAGAAGAAGATTCAATAACCATAAAATCTTCTTTGTCTTTAAGAGTATCTGAAGGATTAGCACAACACTCTTTTAATGTCTCAATATTAATATAGGAATTACTTGAAGTTGTGTCTGATGAATTTAATGCAGATACTGTTGCAGACCATTCTGCATTAATAGTTTGTTCCCCAGCTTCTCGTAAAACTTGTTGGTCTAAAAACAACAAACAATTATCATTTAAAATATTATATTCAACTATTAACTGTTTTAGATTTTAAACTTTAAAGTTAAAATATTAAAAAGTATATATATACATACTGAACATAAAAAGTTATAAATAAAAGTATAAAGGTTTGATTGATTTAAATATCACCAAATAAATTAATACTTTAATATCAAACTCACCATTTATTATAAATGGTTGTCGATGTGTAGAATGAATAAAAATAACTATCAATATTTTTATTTTTAAATAAATATGAAATATAAATTAATAAAAAGTAGGATACCTATTTGTTTATATTTTAATTATTTATGTAAAAGTCACACATGAATAGAAGTTCAAAATTTAAAAGGTACTATAAAAATCCTATTGGAAAAATAGCATATTACCTAACCTAACCTATGAATGAAAAACACATACAAGTTGAGTGGTAAAAAACTTGTTATGGCTTCAAAATCTAAGCCCTAAAAATAGGTTTTGGTAGAATTATTACCTACCTATATTCTCAGTTTTAAAATATTACTTACCGATTTCTTCATTGGAAGTATCCATTTCATAACTTAATGCAACAGACTTAGCTGAACCTAAAAATTATAAGGATTATTAATATGCATACGTTGTTGATTAAAAATAAAAATTGATTTAAGTTTTTATTTGCGTCTAATCCAGTGACATTATGAGTGGTATATTTAATTTTTACTACAAACAAAGATAAATATTTGTTTTAAACTTGCTAGGGCCCTAGAAAAACTACAATTATAAATGTTCTAAAATTACTTTTGCAATTCCTATGTTAAATATAGAATTAAATTTAAATGTTGAGTACTGTTATTTATGAATATAAACACACCATTAATGTTTGATTAGTGCAATTAATGTATTCCACATAGGGACTATATAATAATTATGTATTCTGAATACTTATATTAAAAATATAATATTATACACGACTATTCCCCGCACAAACTTAACCTGTAGACTAGAAGTTCTCAAACTGTGCTGTTGATAGGTTGTATTAAGTTTTGAAATATTTATATATTTTTTTATAATATAAAATATATTAACAATAGATAACAATAATATATATATATATTATATATAAGAAAAGATATGTTTCAAGAGGATGCTAAACCCGCATGTGTTGTCTCCGTCTTACAACTGTAAAATAAATCAAAAACTATTTTAAAGGGAAACAACTGAGTAGACTACAGTCAAAACTAAGAAACCACAACTAATTTCCACCACATAAAAAGGAAAACTGTGAAATGTCGTTTTTATTTTTTCAATATCGGAACTACAAAAAAGTTATTCAAGTTTGAATAACACAAAAATAAAGGATTTCGAAACAATAAAAACTTTTTTTTTCTAAGTGATATCAAAGATTTTAAAGATGTTCTCAAATATATTGTATATAAATTTGGTCTTAACTATCATTACAGGCAGTGTGGTTCTATTCCGCGCAAAACAGTTTTTGCTAGGTTGTACATTCGTAAGACACATACTGGTGTTGAGTCCTCTTAAGTATAAATTCAAGTGATTACAGTGTTTAGTATATTGTACATACATTAATGTTGGAATTTAGTTTTTATCATTGATCATTATCCACAACAATTATAGGGGTACAAGTGACTTGTCACAGCGCCACTGTCAGTCTAAAAGTTATCACAAAGATAGCGATCAACAATGAAACAAACAAATAATGGTTATTAGTTAAATGTGGGTTGCCATAATTTAAGCATTTTCCAAAGTGGATCGAACCGTGTAAAGTTTGGGAACCTCTGCTGTAAATATTTAAAAATAATTGTAGGTATCATAGTAGATAATACCATAGGTAATATGTCAAAAAATGAAAGTAAATTTGTTATATTTTATCAAATTGGAGAAAAACTTAACAAATCTTAACACAATAGAAGTTTAATTACATACTGACATGCAGGCACGAATTCTGGGGGGAGGGGGCTATGAGTGCTCGGGCACCCACCTGTCGTCTAAGACACTCTAAGCCACTAACAAAATAAATGTGCACACAAAAATATAATAATCTAAAATAGAAAGGAGTAACCATTTTTATTTTTAGATTCTGAGCGGAGCGATGTGTGGATGATATGTTTTTTTATAAATGTTTTAAATATTTTTTTTTCTGTCATCACCATATTTGGGGCAGTAAAACTGCTTCGAATTTCTTCAACAGTATCTCGACCGATTGAAAAGTGAATCTAGAGGTTCATTCAGAAGTTCAATAGTTTTAAAAGAGCTGGGAAAAACAAAATAAAAATTAAGGAAAAATGGACATTTTTAAGCAAAATTGGTTTTCGACAAAATCAATTTTGGTTTTTGGTGTAACTCTAAAACAAATAACCGTAGATATATGAAATTTTCATTGAATGTTTATATAAGCATTTTCTATACACATTAATTTGACTTGTTTTGAATGGTTTACAAACATTATCAGTTCCCAATTTTGTTAGTTTTTTTTTTCTATAAAGTTAATAAAATTTTAAAGCTTGAATATTAAATATATATTGTTTCAATGGCAGTTGAAAAATATTAAAAATATAGTCACAATTTTTTCTAATAAGCAATTCAAGTTCAAATTTTGACTAACTACGTAAAAATCACGAAAATGTGTGAATTATTTTGAGTTAAAAATTCATAAAAATGTTTATTTTTAAATCTAACATTAGAAAATGTAATACAAGATTCTTTGAAATAACCTAAAATAACTAATTTTGTTAGAATGATTTTTGATGGTCCAAACTTTAAATAGTGACCTAAGGTAAACAGAATTCTGAGTATGTGGCCTATAGTTAGAATATGAACTATTTAAATTTAATAAATGATCATTGATCATAATTAATTAACAAAATTAAACAAAAAAACTGTTGATATAAAACGTAATCACTACTACTTAAACTGTCTTATATAGCGCAAATATTTTAATGCAATACAAGTATAATGGCTTATATACTTTACTACAATGAAATTAATGTAAAAGAGGGTTAGTGACTTTCCAATTGTCAATTAACAAACTAGGTACCTACCTATATATTTTTGATGAATATTAATAATTTAAATACTTACTCGTACTAGTGTTATGTATCGAGGACTCCATTACAAACTGACGAATTAACGACGATTGGTATTGTTCATTTGCTCGTGATCTGTAGTAAACAAAAATGAGTTTTTAAGCGTTTTTCGGTGTTAGTTTAAAACAAAGGCATAATAAAATATTATAAAAGTATACAATATCATACCTAATAACAATTGTTGCAGACCGCAGTAAAGCTTGGCGACAATGAGTAGTTACTACTTACGACTTATGAATATTCTAAGACATTCTTCTAAGACCATAGAATAAGACAATGGTAAGACCGTGGTTTAGCGGGTACATTCCATAGATTAAAGAATAGTTGAACATTTCGTCGGTAATGATAAATTGACGATTGACAATTATCAGTAAACACTAATACTCTATAAACAGAGATAAGATTCGAAATTTCAACGGAAATTCAAATGAAATCGTAGTTAGAATTCAGTGTAGCCAATTCGGTTCTGTGCCGTTGAACAACACATAATATTTTCTGTTTACACCGATTTTTAGGAGTTTGAGATAGGCAATATGAAGACTGGAGAGCAAGGACGCACCACCTGAGCAGCATGCAGTATACAGTATACTTATGTCACCGTATTCCGTGTAAATCGTTTACCATAATCGTAGGCGTTATTGGTAATAACTAAAAACGTATTTTCCGACCGATCGAGTACACATACAACGAACCAACATTGTTCTCACGACATATGCCACCAAAAAACCCATTATTAAGCTATTGTATTGCAAGTCTATAGCTTTTATCGCGGGCCTGGCGTGGTGACTGAAAAATAAAATGTCCATAACGAAAGAGCATAATGTTATTACTTATTATTATTATCTGCGGTCGAAGCCCGAAGGTCGGCGGTCGTCGGCTATTGGCGATTGAAAGCTTATCAATTATCAGGCTGGTGGTAGGTGGGTCTGTAACGGAGAACCACAAATTAAAATATTATATATTATATTTTAATTCGTATTAGTAATTCGAATTAGTAAAATAATAACATATTAACATATAAATGATACACAGCGCCGCCGTAACATTTTATCACTTTCAATCGCCAATTATTGTTTGTAGGTAGGGAAAGGCCGGGACTATAGACGGCCTATTCCGCAGCCTTTTTGCGTCAAATTAAAAATGCATTGGTTTATTATTATATCGGAGCAGCTATACACGACGGGCGCAATACGCCGCGGCGGAAAACGCGACGCATTACACCCGTCGTGTATAGCTGCTCCGATATACATACAAGCCAATGCATTTTTAATTTGACGGAAAACGCTGCGGAAAACGTTGTGGAATACCCAAAATGTACCCAGTGGCGTGCCCTAAGAATTTTAAATGGAGGAACAATATTTTTTTTTTTTTTAATAAACAAAAAAAAGGGGGTAAGTGGAAGTCGCTCTGCTGTACAGTAGGCTACAAGTGGGTGACTGTAAATTTGAATTCAATTATATTTATCACGCGTGCAAAAAACGGTTCTGAGCAGAGACGGTTTGGCAGCCTAAGATATTTTATGTTATATTTATATTGTTATTTTTAATATATATACATTTTTAACTACAAAATCATTTTAGAAACTTGTGGTTTTACAATAGTATTTATTTATTTATTTATTTTTATCCTGGATACAAAATTTCTACCAGAAGGAGTGCTTTGATTTCAATATATAGTATCTTATAATTTAGCAAATTGGATCAAGATGGTGCTTTAAACAGGTAATTTTTCGATTTACTAAATAGTAAATAGTAATTTAATGCCACGGGAAAAACCACTGGCAAATTACGAAAAACCGCTCAACACATGATTTTAATTTCTAACGCTTTGTTCATCACCATAGAAACGAATATTTAATAATGATATTACAATATTAATTCAACTTAAAGGCCTATAGGTAATAAATAATATAATACGTAACTGGTACGTGAGTAAGTACCTATTACCTAGTACCTACTTATTTTAGTAATAGACAATATTACAATAGTATTAATTTCCTGAATAATTTTTTATCCAACCACCCATTTTATGTGGTTCAAATGAAGTGCGTAGTCGGCGTACCATAATCGTAGGCACAAATAGCGTTTAAGATTGGTATGGGGAAGGGGGGGGACTAAAGTTAAAGCTTAGAACATAGAGTAATATTACTCTATGAGCTAAAAGCTACGAAGTACGAATTAAGATATACGTACTACTTAATAAAGTGGAACAAATAATGATTTGAGCAAATTTAGGTTTCACCATCGTTCTTAACTTGTTGAAATACATATTAAAAAAAAAAATCGGAAAAATCGAGTGGGTGCTAAACTGCAATTATACAAAAAACAGACATTTTCAAAATAGCATTGAAAACCACGTCTTTTTTAAAAAAATTTTTTGAAATTCATCAAGGGCGTGGTAAAGTTTTTTTAGCCTGTTGTGCGAATGCGTAAAAACGCAGAATTCGAAATTTCCATAAAGCTAAAACATGGAGTAATATTACTCTATGAGCAAAAAGCTACGAATTAAGATCTTCCTACTTACTACTTAATGAAGTGGAACAAATAATGATTAGCACAAATTTTGGTTTCACCATCGTTCTTAACTCGATACTTATAAAAAAAAATAGTGGCTATGGATTTTTAATATTTTTCAAATATCGTTGTAACAATGTAATATTAGGAGCCTTGTATTATATTTTTAAACTCTTTTACCCAACAAATAGGTACATTTTTATAGACATTCATAGAAAAAAAAACAGAAAAAAAATTTAAACGGAAAATGTCCGGAAACAGTTCAAAACAAATCAAACCGTGTATAGAAAACGCTAGTATAAACAAACAGTAAAATTGTAATGTATTTATGTTCATTTGTTTTAGAATTACACCGAAAACTAAAATCGATTTTTAAAAAAACCGATTTTACGTTATTTTTCCCGGCGCTTTTGAAAACTATCGGGAATTTAAATTTTAACCTCCCAAATGCACCAACTAGAGTCACTTTCCCATCGAACAAGATCCTGTTCAAGAAACTCGAAATAGTTTTACTGTCCCAAACTTTAGACGGACACAAAAAAGGTGGGCAAGTTGGTGTCGCTCGGCTGTACAGTATAAGTTACAAGTTGCCAAGTTGGTCACTGTAATGGATTGTATTAAATTTGAATTAAATGCTATAATATCATTGCATAAGAAAAACGATTCTGCAGAGCGGAAACGGTGAGTCAGTCTATAATTATATTACTAAGTATATTAATTAATGATAATATTATTTTGGTGAATAAAGTAATTTATATATTATAACCTATTTACGTGGAACCCATAACCCTATTATAAATGTTTCAATTCTTAGCTATAAAATTTGAACATCTTAGGCCGGGGCTTATATGCACGTATCACGCCCGTCGTGTATAGCTGCTCCGAATTAAACCAATGCAGTTTTAATTCGACGGAAAACGCAGCGGAATACGCCGTGTATAGCCCCTGCCTTATACATTTTTAACTACTGAATAATTTGTAATTTTCAATTTGATAAATTTCACCAAATTTGAACTTTAAATGCTTATAAAAAAAATTGTGCCCATGTATTTTAGATTCTGAGCGAAGCGATGAATATATTGATTTTACAATGTGTGTTTTTTTTTTTTGTGCCTGTCATCACCTTTTAGGATAGTAAAAGTGCTTGGATTTTCTTCAATTATAACTTTTCTGATAGAAAAGTGAATCTAGTTGGTACTTTGGGGGGGGGGGGGGTCAAAAGTAAAAATTTCCCAGTAGTTTACAAAAGCCACGTAAAAAACAAAAGAAAAATAAATTAAGGAAAAACGGAACTTTTTACGCAAAATCGATTTTTCACAAAATTGAGTTTGGTTTTTGTTGTAACTTTAAAACAAATGACCTTAGATACATGAAATTTTTATGGATTGTTAATATTTCCATTTTCTATACACGATAAAATTTTGAAAATATTTTGACTTATTTTGAGCTGTTTACGGACATTGTCAGTTTCCAAATTTTTTAGTTTTTTTTTCTATAAATATCAATAAAATTTTATTTGTTGGTTAAAAAAAGCTTGAAAATTTAATACAAGGCTCCTAGGTTATGGTTTCAAAGGCAGATGAAAAAAATTAAAAATCCTTAGTCACAGTTTTTATTTATATACATTTAAAGTTCAAATCTTGACAAAATACGGAAAAATCACGAAAATTAGCAAATTATTTTGAGTTGAGAATTCATACAAATTTTTCTTCTTCAATCTAAGATTTGAAAATGTAATACAAGACTATTCATGAGTTAGTCTACCTTTATCAAAAATAAAATGTCTACTTGAAAGTCAAATTAAATTTTTATGAGCTTTTGAAATTCATATTTTTACATTAGATATTTACTCGATTTCTCATGTAACGATTTTCTTATTTTGTTGTTATTAAAAAACATATAACTGTAGATACTTGAAAATTTTACTGAATGTTTATATTAACATTTTCTATACACGATAAAATTTTGAAAATAATTTGACTCTTTTTGAGCTATTTACGGACATAGTCAGTTTTCATTTTTTTTAGTTTTTTTTTTTCTATAAATATCCTTAAAATTTTATTTGTTGGGTGAAAAAGCGTGAAAATTTAATATAAGGCTTCTGATGTATCGTTCGAATAACAGTTGAAAAATATTAAAAATATATAAGCACATTTTTTTTTATAAGCATTTAGAGTTCAAATGTTGACAAAATTTATCAAATTTATAATTTAATAATTATTTTATAGTTAAAAATGTATAAAACGTTCAACTTTTATAGCTAAGGATGGAAAATTTAAAACAAGGTTCCACGTAAATAGGTTATATATAAATTACTTTATTCACAATAATATCATCAAATATACTTGGTATTATCATAGTCTGACTGACCGATTTCGCTCAGAATCGTTTTTCTTATACATATTTTCATGTATGCTTGCATTTATATACATGTAAGTACCCTACTTACATTATACAGATCAAAATGGTTTGACTGACAAATGCTTTTATGATATAGGTAAACTAAATTTTTTTGGAGGGTTGTGTGGGGGGTAGATAAATGTTTCAATTCCACCAACAAGCATGACCAAATTAAGCCACTAGCTGTACAGTAGGTTAACAGTGGGTCACTGTAATGGATGATGTTAAATTTGAATTCAATGATATTATAACATTACTAGCTGATCCCGTGCACTTCGTTGCCCGTTAAATGTATCAACTCTGTATGACTCAAACTCGTCGTTATTTAATATTCGGTGTATGGTGTTCAAAATTTATCTTAACTTTTCCGTTGCCCAGAAAAAAAATTTTGATTCGCAGCAGTACATTATATCAGGTAGGCAATCTACCTGTGGTAGATCGCGGACCCCGCCGTGCTGTTAGTACGTAAGTGTACGATTTAACTCTAAAGTATCAAAGTTATACCAAGTTTGTTGGTTTTACTTAATTCTACCTTCGATGGATAAATATAATCAATTTACCTATACAAAATCCTATCCTAATCTAACCGTACCGATGAATAAAAAAAAACAAATTTAACCCTTTATAAATTAACTTATCTTCTTCCCAGAGGTCTAATCTACCCAAGAACATTAATTTATATATATATGTAACTATATATATACAGAGACTATAACTATACAGACTAAACTCTGGAACTACTTATCAGATCTTCTTGTATATTATATTATATGTATGTATATTGACAAAAAATAATAATACAAATCAACAAACATGACCGATTAACCAATAGCAACCTAAAATTTTCTTTCATATAAACCTTCTTCGTGAAATACTCTTTCGTTTAAAAAAAAAAATCAAAAAGATCTGATAAGTAGTTCCAGAGTTTAGCCTGTACAGAGATTTTAATTTCACGTTTTTATAGTTTGACTAGTTGACCCGGCAAACGTTGTTTTGCCATATAAATTATTTCTATTGAATATTTTGGTAGTCAAATAAATAATAACTAAATCATTGCAATTGTGTGTTGATGTGTTATATTGATAAAACACCAAATATTCATTTTTTTTTTTTTGAATTCAATATACTTTTATTATCTTGACTAACAAATTTCAAATTACATCTCTATCACACATTATGAAAATTAAAAAACTCTGTCTGTCTCTTAGTGCGATTGAGTGTACGATATGTTTAGTGAGTCCATCTTTAGCCAACACAAACAAACTGGATGGCTTACCCCGCGAGAACATGCCAAGTATAATTTCCGTGCGAAAAAAAACGGTATACCCAAATCTAAGCCACAAACAGACATCGTTTGGCCTTGAGTTTATTGATTGTCATTGCAAATATCAATCTCATTGGAAATTGAACCCGTTTGAATTCAATTGGGACATCCGTAGTAATAATAGGGATTCGTGGTAGTAATACATCTTCTCCTCGGAACTTTCCATTCAAAATGCTGGTAAACATAACGTTTTTCATCAATTTTTTAATGACTAATCGCGTGACATTGCACAGCCTTGGTGGGTTCAAATTACGAAATAATAATAGGAGATCCAACCTTCAGTTGTAAATGGTGTGGTGGCATGCCTGGCCAATTCAATGAGTTCAAAAACTCTGCTGGATAATTAACAGTTTCATTGGTATCGCAAACTGTATCGACAGATTTGCATGACACCAAGTCCTCTGGTAACAACTGTTGTACCTATCTTGAAATTTAAAACGTCAACATCCACATTTTTTGCTGCCAAATTACTCTTTGTGCCAGTTACTCATGGTTCAAGTATTGTGTGTGTATATCAGGAAATATCTGGTCAATGAGATCATTTTGCGAATTAATGGTTGTGCAGAAATCGTTTGGCCATTTTCTGCATCCAGTATTTTCATGTAAAGCTACTTTTCCTTCGCTGATATCAAAAAGTTGTTTTGAGAATGTTTCAGCGGATGGATCTTGAAACATTTGAATGTGCATATTTGCTTTCAGAAATAAACAAATAAACAGATAAATAAATAAACAAATAAATAAATAAATAAAAAAGTAAAAATAAATAAGTAAGTAAGTAAGTAATTAATTAATTGAGTAAGCAGGTAATTAATCAATTAACTAAGTAAATAATAATAATAAATCCTATAACCCAGAGTAACCATTAATAAACAAAAATTCTATCGTAAATCTCAAAATTCCTGTTTGAGCACCTCCCGGGGGTGATCAATTCCCTTTTTAATAATTAGCCTAAAACGTATTCTCAGACCTAGCAAATATACACCGAAAATTTTATCAAAATCGGTCGAGCCGTTTCGGAGG
Organism: Sitobion miscanthi; assembly: GCA_008086715.1. Classification (NCBI taxonomy): domain Eukaryota; kingdom Metazoa; phylum Arthropoda; class Insecta; order Hemiptera; family Aphididae; genus Sitobion; species Sitobion miscanthi. The sequence continues at coordinate 28,008,703 of CM017805.1, read as the reverse complement.
AGTTCAATCACTAACACTGGGACACGACAATTTTATATATTAGATATTATATTATAATTTATATTTAAAAAGTAGAGCAAATAGTTTTTTTTTATTATTATTATCATTAAAAACCCATGGCAACCATTTATAAACAAAATTGTCATCTGAAATCTCAAAATTCCCGTCTTAGCACCTCCGGGATTAATCCTTTCCCTTTTAAAATTAGCCTATCTTTTAAGTTCGGCCAAATTACACACATAGTAAAAATCTCATCAAAATCGGTTAAGTGGTTTAGGAGTCCATTGAGGACAAACATTGTGACACGAGATTTATATATATTAAGATAAACGAAAAACGATTCTGAGCGAAGACGGTTTGTCGACCTACTGAGCCTAGGACATTATTATTAATATGGTAGCAGTAGCAGTTGAATTAATATTAATTGCATGTTATATTATTATCATATTTCAATATTTGTATTTAATAATATATGAGAAATTTCAAGTACCATAAAAAATATTTTTAAATTACAACAAAATAGTTATTATTGGTTAGTAGTTATGAATGTCAATAAAACTTTATTTGTTGGGTAAAAAAGCTTGAAAATTTAATGTAAGGCTCCTGTCATATTGTTACAATATCAGTAGAAAAATATTATATGCACATTTTTTTTATAAGCATTTAAAGTTCGAATTTTGACAAAATTTATCAAATTTCAAATTTAATAATTATTTTGCATTTAAAAATGTATAAAATATTAGTCTGTATGCATGATAAGAAGTCGAAATAATGTTTCGATTTTCAACAGTATCTCTTCCGGTGGGAAAGTGAATCTAGTTGGTGCATTGGGGAGGTCAAAATTGCAGGAAAAAACTAAAAAATAAGCAAAAAAGATAATTTTTACGCAAAATTGGTTTTCGACAAAATCAATTTAAGTTTTTAGTGTACCTAACTCTAAAAAAAAATACCCTTGATGCATCCAAATGGAACTAATTGTTTTTATTAGCATTTTCTATACGCCATATAATATTCAAAGTATTTTCACTCATATTGATCTATTTACATGCATATGACAATTTATTAGTTTTTTTTAAATTAATGTCGATAAAAAAAGATTTTTTGGTCAATTAACTTGAAAATGTTATACAACATTCCTTGTAAAGAAGTCAGAGGAAAAAAAAGTTGATTTTGACAAAATTCGTAAAAATAACAAAAATTTGCAAATTATTTTGAGTACCTAGTAATTCATAAAAAAGTTCCATATAAATCTAAGATTTGAAAATTGAATACAAGATTCCTTATAAGTTTGTCTACCTTTATCAAAAAATAATGTCCACCGGAATGTCAAATTAAATTGCTGTGAGCATTTGAAGTTCAAATATTTACAACATTGGATATTCCCTCGATTTCTCATACAAAGTTTTTCTTACTTTGTTGCAATTCTAAAAATAAAATTCGTAGATACTTGAAATTTACACTATTATAAAATAAACATATAATAATTTTCTATACTTGATAAAGTACAATTTTAGATTTGGAGTAAATAGCAACCTACTGTAGGTTTTACAATGTGTGGGTTGAAATATTTTTTTGTTTTATAGTGTATAAATATAAATATTTTATATTATTAAGTATATACTTATTCCAAGTCCAGCAGTTGATGTCAAATATAGTTATATGAGTTTGTATAACTGTACTATACAAAATGTTGCAAAATGAGCATATTCCAAATCATCGTAAATCATAAACCAGTAAATTTTATTTCAAAACGTTGAAACACAGGGATATAAAATAAAACTCCATTTGCATCATAACTATGGTTAAATTTTCACAAGTACCCATTGAACAAACTCCCCACCAACATATAAAATCCTCGAGCGTACAATATTACTCACAAGCATATACAAATTTAGTATAGTAACCGCATTATAATTATTTAATAACAAATATATTCGTATAGTATAAATGTATACGTATCATGCAAAAAATTTATATTTTGATTAAATCACCTCAGAATAGGTAATACACACAGACACACTACACACATGCCCATCTTGTGAAAAAAAAAACCACCAAGAGTAAGATCATGTCAAACATGCGACTATCCAATCTCGATCAAACACATTATTACAGAATGTAGAGACAGGCAGGCCTAACAAAAATACAACAAACATTCACGACGCACTGAGCACCATCGAAGAATTCATGCAAAATAATTATTATTTTTATTTGTAAGAAAATTCGGCTTCAACAACGAAGGTTATTAGCCAGACATTTAATATATTTATTTTTTTATATGGTGTTTTGCTACTTAACATCAGGTGTTACATTTTATACAAATTATACATTTTACATTTTTTTGATAATGTTTGTAGTACTTAAAAGTTCTATAATTTTCGTCCCGTCACCGAGGCTTTCATCTTTAATAATAAAAAAGGTGGGCAAGTGAGTGTTGCTCTGCTGTACAGTAGATTACACATGGATCACTGTAATCGTAATGGATGGTGCTTAATTTGAATCTAATAATATAATATATCATTGTATAAAAAAAATGATTTTGAGCGAAGGAGCTCAGTTAGCCTATGATATTACTAGTATACCTATTTGATGATATTATTGTGAATAAAGTAATTTATATAATATAACCTATTTACACGGAACCTTGTTTTAAACTTTCAATCCTTAGATATAAATGTTGGACATTTTATAAATTTTCAACTACAAAATAATTATTAAATTTTAAATTTGATAAATTTTGTCAAAACTTGAACTTTAAATCCATATAAAAAAAAATTGTGTCCATGTATTTTTTAATTGCTATTGTAACAATATATCAGGAGCCTTGTATTAAATGTTCACGCATTATTACCAATTAATCCAATTCTTTTAACAATTAAAGTAAAAAATACTAAAAAAATTGAAAACTGACAATGTTACGGACATCTCAACAGCTCAAAAAGAGTCAAAATTGTATGCTGTATAGAAAATCAAAATATAAACATTCAGTAAAATTGTCAAGTATCTACAGTAATTCGTTTTTGAATTACAACAAAATAATAAAATGGCTACATAAGAAATCGAGTGAATATCTAATCTTGTAAAAATATGAACTTCAAATGCTCATAAAAATTTAATTTGATTTGTTTATGGACATTTTTTTTTTTTTTGATAAAGGCACACAAACTTAAGAGGAATCTTGTATTACATTTTCAAATTTTCGATTTAAATAGAACAATTTTTATTAATTTCTAACTCAAAATAATTTGCTTGTTTTCGTGATTTTTACATATTTTGTCAATATTTGAAGTTCAAATGCTTATAAAAAAAAGAATGGGCAAGTGGGTGTCGCTCTGCTAGTCTGCTGTACAGTAGGTTACAAGTGGGTCACTGACCACTGTAATAGATTGTGTTAAATTTGAATCCAATGATATAATATCATTGTATGAGAAAAACAATTCTGAGCGAAGACTGTCATTCAGCCTAGGATATTAAGTAATTTATATATTATAAGTAATAACCTATTTACGTGGCACCTTGTTTTAAATTTTCAATCCTTAGATATAAAAGTTGAACATTTTATACATTTTTAACTACAAAATAATTATTAAATTTTAAGTTTGATAAAATTTGTCAAAATTCAAACTTTAAATACTTATAAAACAAAATTGTGCCTATGTATTTTTAATATTTTTCAACTGATATTGTAACAATATATCAGAAGCCTTGCTTTTAATTTTCAAGCTTTTTTACCCAATAAATAAAATTTTATTTAAATAATTCTGTATCTATATTTATATTAATATATAAAGAGAAAAGATTTGTATGTTAAGACTGTTCTTGATTCAATGTTTACCCAACATAATAAGATAGAGGAGTTTATTTTTTATATGTTAAAATAACATGATTTGGGTGAAAATTAAATAATTTTTTTTTTTTACTATTTTTGATTTGGAGTAAATAGCAATTAATAATGTACTTACTGTAGGTTTTATAATGTGTGGGTTTTTTAGAATTATTTTTTGTTTTATAGTTTATAATATAAACATTTTGTATTATTAAGTATACTTATTCCAAGTTATTCCGACGGTTGATGTCAAACATAGAAAACTGCAAAAACTCTACAATACAAAATGCTATACGTTATAGTTTATCATATGTTAATCTATTTGCACACGATAATACCAAATTAAATGCAACTAACCTTTCGCCAAAACCATCATTAATCCATTTAAGAGTCCAATCTACCATTTTTTTACACATGCCATAGTTTCAGTAGAATTAATTAAAATGTCTATATATATATATATATAAATAAATAAGAAATATTAGTCATATATAATAATAATAAAAATTAACAAAAAACGCTTGCCAAGTCAGGGATCGACATGTAAACTTTCTTGATTCTTAATTTTTAGAAATTTGTTAACTGATAATCACACCCAAATGGTATAACAATTTAAATCCAGAAAATTGTACGTGTGAACAGCCCCAAAAAAATCATTTTTATTTTCATTTAATGAGATAGATCTCCAAAACTGGAGAGCAGATTTAATTGTTTGGGATCTTTTTAGATTCACATTGATTAGGAGAAGTGCAGTCAAGATTTTCAGAACTTTATCTTAAATAGTTAATTCACTACAGAACATTAAAAAAATTAAAACAAATTTTATTGGGCGTTTTTTTATGTTTTTCAGCTTTGCAACTTTGTAGTGAATTAACGATTAGAGATAAAGTTTTTAAAATCTTTACTGCACTTCTTCTAGCCAATGTAAATCTAACATGACCCCAAACAACAAAATCTGTTCTCCAGTTTTGGAAATCTACCTCGCTAAATGAAAATTTAGCAAAAAATAACTCTTTTTTTATCTGTGAAAAATTAAATAATTTTTCAAAAAAAATTTTAACTTCACATTTAGTATTTAATTGATAATTCTTTTTTAATGAGTTATCAACCAACTTTCTAGCTATCATAGTTTAGGAGAAAAGTTAAAAAATAGAAATTTTGGGACTGTTCACGCCGACGTTTTTATAGATGCAAGCGGTTATACCTCTTGGGTGTGATGTAAAATCTCTCTAATATTTTATATTAAAGCTAGCTAAATTACCTACTTACTCATCATTACTGAGTTATAGTTTTATTATTTTCCTATTTAACACAAATTCTTGAAGTTTTCAATATTCAGAATTTTTTTATATCAGTTACCATACTTACTTGATTAAAAATCAAGAATTTAAAATGTATAAATGTACTTTTCTTTTGTGTCATGAATATATGTATCAATTATTGAGCTATACATTCCTGAATGTATATTCTCTATCATTGTTTAGAATCCATAAAAACATCTAGCCTCAGTCAAAGAAGTTTGTCTTTCCTTGTTGAGAAGTAAGTTTCATGAATGGGAACGGGTTTGACGACCAGTAAACCTATAATTTACATATTTACTTAAACTTGATAATTAATATTACTATGATCAATAAATGTACATACTGTAGGACATCCTGATTTCTTTAACAGTTAATTAGCAACAAAATCAATATATATGGCCATCTTTTCACGGCTCATGTATGGGTGGTGGCTGGTGGATCAGTATTATATTACAATATGAGTACCTATATTTTATGATTATGCTGTTAAAGTAATTTATTCTACATTTAGTAAAATAGTAGATTGAATTAATTTTCACAAAAAACATTTCATTTGATATACTTTAAAAGCTTCAAGTAATCAAGTAGGTACAGTATGAAATACTTATTAAAAGTCTAAAAAATTGTTAACCCTTGACTATTGAACATTTCATAAATTTTTAACTACAAAATAATTAGCAAATTGTTGTTGAATTTTGTCGAAATGTGAACTTTAAATGTTTATAAAAAAAGGGGCTGTGTCTTAAATATTTTTGAACAGATATTATAGAAACTATAAGGATCCTTGTATTATATTTTCAAACTTTTTGACATAGCAAAGAACTTTTTATTGACAATAATTTTAAAAACAAAACTATTCGAAAAAAATTAAAATGTCTTATCCTCATTATTAGCTCAAAAAGAGTAAAATTGTTTTAAAAATTGTATGGTTTATAGAAAATGCTAATAGGAACATTCGGAGAAAAAATCATGTATCTGTAGTTATTTTTTTAGTAACCAATAACACAAAATCAATTACTATTGTCAAAAATTGGTGTTGCGTTAAAATAACCATTTTTCCTCAATTATCTTTTTGTTTTTCCCGATCGGGCCGCTTTTAAAATCAGGCAGGGGAAAATACCCACCTTGCCATCCAAATGACGCCACTGAGTACAACTAGAAAATAATACTTACAAATGATAATTAAGGTAATGTGTCGAGATTACTTTATGAATGTAGTCTGTATTTCTGACTTCTGTTCAAATTTCAAATTATCAAATAATTCAAAAGTCGGCCAACAATAAAATAATATTATTTTGTACTTATTTATTTGATAACAATTGTTACTATCTTAGTGATAAGTCAGAACGATTATCCATTGGTGGTACTTCTGACCGATGTGGCGGGCATTTCAATTTTACCGAATTCCAAAACATCGGGAACGCTGCCGCCATGACCACAATTTAAGAGGACGTGAAACGTAACACGGGCATTTTATTTTCTCCGTCTTGTATAGCCAATTTACGATCAGCCAATGGTGGATTGAACTTAAATTTTAAATGACGCATTTTCATAATTAAGTACTTATTACCACCACTACTACCACCCATTATAACTCATAACGAAGTTAAGATATTTTAAATAAAATGTGGTCAAAAGAGCCAAGAGGTCAAGCCTTAGCATGTAATTCTGAGCCACAGACTGCACGTGGTGGCATCACCCCCTTTGAAAAGTTGACGCAACTGCTTCAAAATTGAGACCTTCAGCTCGCCACTGCGACAATTATCAAATTAGCAAATCATAAAAACCAGAATCATGATATATCCGTTATTTCAGGAGATATCGCAATGGGTAAATCCTCGCGGGACACTCCGTATATATATATTACTATTATTTATCAAGCACAAGCGCGAAAAGGAAGGACGTCGACGTCATGCCAATGAGATATATACATTTTATTTATAAAACTTTGACTTTATTCTTTACATGTCTTTGATATAATGCAAGCGTACCTTGAACGCTGTGTTATCGATATAATGAGTTGTTTTTACTTTATTTTTGAAAAAATGAAAACTACATAATTTAACAAACGTTTTGTTATTATTCAACAATAATACCTACTTCTAATTGTTATGATTACAACAGTTCTAATAACTCTATAATAGTTCATAATATAAATTTAAAAATTTATAATTTCACGATTACATTGCAATTCGGTGACTATATTTTCATTATGTACTGGATACATTCTTAAAGTAACGTAATTACAAGTTACTATGTGTACATTATGTTCACCCACTGTCAAACTACATACATATTCGCAAGAGTTGCCCGTCATTCGTGTCATGTTTGTTCGCGCCTGTATAAATATTTTTTCATTTTGAACCCCATCACATGTTATTTTTTCTTCTACCCCAACAGTATTTGCTGTACTTGTTGAGTACGATACAGTAAAACCATTTTCATTAGTAACTTCAAATGATCGTTCATTACCCATTTGTACAGAAGTTTCGATCGATCCACCATATTGTACGCCCATGGCCGAAAAACCAGCACTAACGCCTGCAGTTATTGTACTTGAAATAGATTGACTATTGCCCACTGTGGACGATCGCGTTGAAGATTTTTCATTGCCATACTCAATCTGTGTACTTTTATCAATCTTCATAGTGTATTCTGCATGACAAGTACCATTTTTACAATAAATCATTTTTCCGACAGATTTCCATTCGTTGTCCAATGTAAAATTATGTTGTTGAAAAAACGACTTTCCGATACGCACGCCCATTGAAAAGTTAGTACATTTTTCTCTATAAATATCGCACTTTTCTTGTACTGCCAATTGTTTATCGTAGTACCTTTCACAATCAGTTCTTTTTGTCGATCCTGCTACATAAATGAAATAAAAAATCCCAATATTAAATAAAATATTAGAAAACTTAAACGTATTCATACTGAATTTATTAAATGTATTAAGTCGTATTGACAATAAAGATTGAGTGATAAACAAACAAGTCAAAAAACGCACATAGGTATTGTAACTGGTAAATACAATTTTGCACTGTTTTATTCACAACAATTCACATATATTTGGTTAACCTATAACCTAAACTTGTGATTAATTATGTTTATTAATATATATTATTAATAGATATAAAAATATAAATATATAATATATATATTATTGTAATACTGAGAATTCAGAAATGTTATCGACTTAATTAGTGCTGATGCGCGTTTGAATACTAATTATGTAATGATTAATATGATTAATATGGTTGGCAAAAACTCGGGTTTTATCGGGTTTTTTCAGAAAACACCAATCGGATTTTATTGTAAAAGTATTAAAGTATTAATGGGTGGTTTTATCGGGTTAATACCAAGTATTTTTTCATTATTAATTTTTATTTGGATTATTCATTAATTATTTACAGGAAAGTTACGTATTTAATACCTTATTAAAAATAAAAGATTGTTAACATTTCTATATTGACCGTTGGTGTGTAATTTTTTCCATTTTATACTTTTAACTGCACTTGCCTAATTAAAAATAATATTATAATTATTAAATTTTTTCAAATCAGTTTAATACTTAAATTGGAAAAATAAATAATACCTATAAGGTAAAGTTTTCTGAAAATTAACAAAAGTTAAAAAAAAATCAGAGTGAATATTTCATTACGAGTACATTACTACACGGCACACGCATTGTCATGAGAAGATTTTCCATCGAAGCACAAGTGCGAGAAGGAAGGACGTCGACGTCATGCCAATGAGTCAATGAGAAATATACATTTTATTTTTAAAAACCTTAACTTTATTCTTTACATGTCTTTGATAATACAAGCGTACCTTGTACGCGGTGTTATCGATATGAGTTATTGTTTTAACGCTGACAAAATAAAAACTACATAGGTAATTTAATACATTTTTTTTTTTTTGATATTCAACAATACCTACCTACTACTGATTGTTTACTACAATAGCTCTAATAATTCTATATTAGTTTTTAATATAAATTTAAAAATTCATAATTTCACGATTACATTGCAATTCGGTGACTATATTTTCATTATGTACTGGATACATTCTTAAAGTAACGTAATTACAGTTGAATATGTGCACATCATGGTTATTGAAATTTAAAAAACTATCAACATATTCGCAAACATTGCCCGTCATTCGTGTCATGTTTGTTCGCGCCTGTATAAATATTTTTTCATTTTGAACCCCATCACATGTTATTTTTTCTTCTACCCCAACAGTATTTGCTATACTTGTCGAATACGATACAGTAAAACCATTTTCATTAGTAACTTCAAATGATCGTTCACTACCCATTTGTACAGAAGTTTCGATCGATCCGCCATATTGTACGCCCATGGCCGAAAAACCAGCACTAACGCCTGCAGTTATTGTACTTGAAATAGATTGACTATTGCCCACTGTGGACGATCGCGTTGAAGATTTTTCATTGCCATACTCAATCTGTGTACTTTTATCAATCTTCATAGTGTATTCTGCATGACAAGTGCCATTTTTACAATAAAACATTTTCCCGACAGATTTCCATTCGTTGTCCAATGTAAAATTATGTTGTGCAAAAAACGACATATTAGATTCAGTCGACTCGTAAAAATGGTTAATACATCTACTTGTATAAATATTACATGGGTTCATTATTACATATCTTGTCGTTTCTGATACATAAATGAAATGAAAAATCACTATGTTAAATAAAATATTAGGAAGCTTGAACGAATTCATATTTAATTTATGAAATTTATTTAGACAATACATTAATACAATAACGATGAGTGATACAAACAACGCACGTAGGTGTAAGTGTAACTGATAAAAATTTAAAATTTTGCACTCTATTTTATTCACAATTAACATCTAGTTGGTTAACCTATAACCTAAACTTGTGATTAATAATTTATAGTATTTTATACTAATGATTATTGTAATACCACAGATTAAATAAAAATAATTATAATATAATAATATAATTAAAATATATTAATATAATATAATTATTATATAATCTGTGGTAATATTCAGAAATATTATCGACTTAATTAGTACCGATGAGCGTTTGAATATAATAATGAATACCACGGTTCATTGTTAGGCAAAAACACTACCCGGTTGGGTTTTATTGGATTTCTTCAGAAAAACGCCATTCAAAAACCCATATTGTTTTATTGTAAAAGTATTAATGGGTGGCTTTATCGGTTTAATTTGTTATTTTGTTAAGAGGACGCCACATCCGTATGTGTTGTCTCCGTCTTACAAACGCTCAGAAATTCAAGTTTTATGCAGTTTGGTTAAAAATTAGAGTGCATCGACCTATTATAAAACTTGATGGTAAGAATATAAAATTTTCACTGGTCATTTATATTAGCATTTTCTATACACGATAACATTTTCAAAATATTTTGATTTGATTTGAACTGTTTAGGAACATTTTCAGTTTCCAATTTTTTCTTTGAATACCAGTAAAACTTTATTTGATGGGTTAAAAAGCTTGAAAATTTAATACAAGGCTCCTACTATATTGTTACAATGACGCTTAAAAAATATTAAAAATAGTTGGTCATAGTTTTTTTTTTTTGCATTTTAAGTTCAAAATAAATACAAAATACGAAAAAATCACGAAAATTACCAAATTATTTTGAGTTAAGAATTCATAAAAATGTATTACTAATGTTTTCAACTGCTTTTTAAGCAATAAATCAGATTTCTTTATCTCATATAGAAAAAAGGTGGGTAAGTGGATGTCGCTCTGCTGTACAGTAGGTTTCAAGTGGGTCACTGTATAATAGATTGTATTAAATTTGAATTCAATGATTATATAATATAATATTGTATACGAAAAACGATTCTGAGCGGTGACCACGGTTTGTCAGTGTGGATATTTTATATTATATTTATATTGTTATTACTTATTATTAATACGGAAGCTGGTAAGTTGAATTAATATTATAAAATCGTTATTCTTGATTAATTAATATGTATTTTCTTCCAAATTTGAACATAAAATAACTATATAAAAATAACCGTGATTTATATTTTTGAGATTTTTTCGTAATAGAATAACCTACTTACATAGAACTTTGTTGAAGTTTTCAATCCTTAGCTATACAATTTGAATATAAAATATTTAACTACAAAATCATTTTTAAATTTTGAATTTAATACATTTTGACAAAAATTGAACCATAAATGCTTATAAAAAAAAATTGTGCCTATGTATTATTAATACTTTTCAACTGCTATTTAAGCAATATATAAGGAGCCTTGTATTACATTTTTACGCTTTTTGACCCAATAAATAAAATGTTATTTATATTCATAGAAAAAAAAACTTAAAAAGGTTGAAAACTGAGTCTAAACAGCTCAAAACAAGTCAACAATAAACATATTCAAAATTAAAATGCCACAACTGAAATAATTGCAAGAAAGCATACAGAAATAAAGAAGCATATGTTATAAGTATGTTTCTTTTGTCAATATCGCAATAGTAATTAATTCAAAAGTGTTCAAGACAAAGAAAAAACAAACAGAAATATGCAATTAAAATTGTAAAATAAGTTGTTAAAATGAGTTAATTTTCGAAATATGTAACCCATAAGTTTCATAGTTTAAATCGTAATGGTCATGAAACAAATCCTGTGCTCAACTAGAATATCATACCATCAAGCAGAAGAAATATGCAAACGTAGTCAAATCTGCACTCTACTCATAATAAAATGTAAATAAAAAACGGTAAAAATTAAATAAAAAGTTGAATTTAACATTAATAATACAATTTAGTTTAAAGTTAACAAAACTCCATAGACATAAAAAACAAAATTTTTTGATTGTTTTATATACCTATGGTTACATCTTATATTATAATTCATTTTATCCTACTTGGTAAGAATTTCTTAATTTGTATGTACAAAAAACTGCTGCAAGTATAGCAATAAATTACAACACATAAGTCATATAGTTCTAAATTTTAAATTACAATTTAACTATAAATACGTCAAACATGAAAACTATGATAGTATAATAAATAAAGATTTTAAATACTTTTCTCTTTAATTAAAAATTAATAAAATAACATTTTTTTATGATTATAAATAAGTCATTGAAAACAATCGATCTGTAAACCTATAATTTACATATTTAATTAAATTTGATAATTGATATTACTATGATGAATAAATGTACGTAATGTAGGACACTCCGATTCTTTTAACAGCCGATCAGCAACATTTTCAATATATACCTTTTCACAGCTCATGCCAACCATTCTGACAGGTGAATTGCTTGTCAAAAAATCTTGTACAATAGTTACGACTTCACAAATGATATGTGTGATAAAGGTGGAGGTGGCTTACTCTCTGTGTAAACTCTGAAAACATTATAATAATAAAAATAGGATACAATGTTCTTAGTAGGTATTAGGAAAATAAATACATACATCTTTGAGTAGAGTATTTTTTAATTAAGATACAGAATATCCCAAAATACAGATCCAATTGTCATAACAATCAGATCAATAGTGACAAGTTCTAAAGTAACATTTTATTTCTAAAAACAAATGTAGTCGATAACCATATATTATCATCATTTTTAACAATTGGGTATGGGATTTGTTAAAATTTCAGTAAATAAAGAAAACTAGTAGTTAGTTAACTTAGTTACACCAGTAAAACAAATTCAATTATTGTCAAAAATTGGTGATGCGTTAAAATAACCATTTTTCCTTAATTATCTTTTGGTTTTTACCGATATATTTGAAAGTAACGCAATTTTCAATTTTTACCTATCATCCAATTAGATTCACTTTCCCTTCAGAAAAGATACTAGTATCCTTGGACTTAAGTCCAAACGAGTTATGTGTTTCTTTGCAATTTAAATATTATGTTCAGGCTCTCTGTGTTATTAACATTTAATTCTTGCTCAGCAAAATTGTATTACCTAAAAATTAAAAATTTGTTAAAAATATGTCAGTCAGCGCACCATTTGTCTTCTCTCTTTGAACTAAAAGCAACATGCAAATGTGAGTTCAGTAACTCTGATTTTGTACTGTTAGTCTAAATATTAGAGTGATATGACACAATATTTATAATGAAACTTTAAAGCAAAAATATTTTTTAAGAAATTTTATAGGGAATTAATTATTTGAATTTTATTTTTAAAACAAGTTATGGATATTTTAAGATTTTAACATATAATTATTTATTTATTAATTTACATTGACTAATAGGGCTGAGCCCTTTCGATATACAAATATTTGTCCACTCATACAATTAGATATTATACAATGTGTCCCGTGAACAGGTGGGTATGTTAATTAATGGCAGAGTATAATGGCTTTAAAATAAAAATCTTTCAATAATATTCTCAAATTTAAGTTTCATAATTAACTCCAATATTGCATAGCTTAATCTGAGCAGGCAGAATTATCTTAAAAAAAGTCAACGTCTGAAAAATTGTTAATACATTGTAACCTCCACTTCTTAGTTATAAATTTCAGTTTTGAAAACCATAATATGAACTAAAAACGATAAGCTATTAAGTGACCTTTGGTTTTAGCAGACATTTAAAATTGGACACCTGAGCAATATACTTACATAAGTGTGTGTGAATAAGACATTATTAAGTATCGAAGGCTTTTCTGGGCGAATTAAACTCATCAACCGTAAGGCCTCCAAATCTTTATTCGCTGTTCATTTTCTGCTAACCCATCGTTGGAGAAACAAAGTTTTCTGAAAATGTCAAGTTGTAAAAATATATAAATACCTAATTCATAATTTTTGTTAAATGTTTTTACCTCTTAGATGCGATTTCCTGGTCGTGCTCAGAGTAGTACCAATGTTGCCGTAAATGGCTAAAATTTATTTTACTTTTCTATCCCAGACGAGAGATTTGGGTTATTTTTGAGACAGCCTCTGACCATGTTTATTAATTTACTGAGTATTAATTACAATCACTGATTGTGGAATGATTACCGCACATCCTATGTCGGGTAGAATTTGCGATAACCAATTGATTCGAAGATTTTTTGGATATCTATATTTGTGAACAAATAAGCAAATTTGACTGACTCCATATTATTAAGAAATATAATCAGTACAACTAGAAAATAATACTTACAAATGAATATTAACGTAATGTGGCGAGGTGATACTTTGGACGTTTTACTAAAAAGAATACACTTATCCATGGTGATTTTGTACTAAAACGTATGAATAGAACTCTGTACGACTGTTCTGTATTCTGTATTTTTCAAATAATCGCGATTCGAATTTTAAGTCGGCAAACGAAAAAATAATAATATTGTGATGTTATTTATTTGATAACAATTATTACTATTTCGTGGTACATAGTGATAAGTCAGAATGATTACTATTTCGTGGTACATAGTGATAAGACAGAATGGCGGGCATTAAATTTTACCCAAGTCTGACATTTTGTGAACGATGTCACTCATTTTATTGTCTTCGTCTTATATAGCAAATTTACGTTCTGCGCGATACATTTTTATTTTTTGTGTCTGTGTACACGATAAGTAGTCGAAATATTGTTTCGCTTTTCATCTTTTCCAGTGGGAAACATCATACTATAATAATATATTTTATTATAGCATATTATACCATCAACCAGAATAAATATGTAAAATCATACGAATCCGCGCTCTAATCATATTAAAATACATCAAATTAATCAACACAGAAAAAAATAAATATAAAAGTTGAAATTAATTAGTTTTAAGTCCATAGACATGAAAAACAAAATGTTTTAATTGTTTAATATGGCTACAGTTATATCTTATATTAGATTATAATTTATTTTTTTCTTACTCACCAACTAATAATTTCTTATTTAGCATGTTATTAGACAACTGCTGTAAGTATAACAATAATTTACAACACAATACCACATTAGTCATAAATTTCTAAATTTTAAAATAAAATATAAATACGACAAATATGAAAATTATGATATTATAATGATTTCAACAAATGCCTACTTTTCTTTTTTATTATAAAATTTAAAAATAAATTTTTCTTAAATTAGTCATTGACAAAATAATTTTGTTCACAAACATTACTCCAGAGTGCATAGGTATAGTTTTTTTTTGGTAAAATAAAGTAATTAATTACTTTCTGATGGGTGGAAACACAGGAAAAATAATTACAAATTAAAAGAAATAGGTACGTATAAGAAATATCTAATTTAAAAGTCTTCATCAATTATGTCCGTTGTTGATAGTTGAAGAATTTTAATAACAGCTACTGAAGCTTTTCGGCAATTGCATACTGTTTTTGCAAAAAAGTTTTATCTTCCCTCGTTGTAATTGGGATTGACGTCCTGTAACCAATAATTTACATACTTAATTCAATTTGTAAAATAATACTACTACTATGATCAATTTTTATCAATTGTTACTACAAGCATAAGCTAAATATACAATTGAACATTAACTACATTTTTAACTACACAAGAATTTGCAAATTGTTGATGAATATTGTCGAACAGGGAACTTTAAATGCTTATGAAAAATGTTGGCTTTGTATCTCCCATATATTTTGTATAGATATTATAGAAACTATAATAGGATCCCTGTATGAGATTTTCAAAATCTTTGACTTAGCAGCAAAGAACTTTTTGTTGACAATAGTTTTACAAACAAAACTAATAGAAAATATTAAAATGTGTTATCCCCATAACTAGCTCAGAGAGAGTAAATTCGTTTTAAAAATTTTATGGCGTATAGAAAATGCCAATAGGAACATTTGGCGAACAAATCATGTATCTATACCTAGGTATTTTTTTTTAGATACGCCAATTAAATAAAATCAATTTCTGTCGAAAATATAATCATATTTCCTTAATTATCTTTTTGTTTTTCCCCAAAGTATTTGAAAACAACTGGGAACATTGAATCTTTACCTGTCCAAAGCATTCAACCAGATGCACTTTCTCTTCAGAAAAGATACCAATGTCCAAGCTAGTTACGCGTGTTTCTTTGCAATTTAAATGTGTTGAGGCCCTCTGCGTTATTAAAATTGGATTCTTGCTCAGTAAAATTGTATTATCTAAAAATTAAAACTTTGTTAAAAATATGTCAGTGCACCATTTGTCTCATCTCTTTGAACAACGAGCAACATACAAATGTGAGTACAGTAGATCCAGTTTTGTACTGCTAGTACTAATATATTAGTCATATGACGTAATATTATTATCAAACTTATGGGTAAAAATATTTTTTTAAAATACCCTATATGGGGAAGCACTTATTATATTTTTAAAACAATTTATGGACATTTTAAGTTTGTAACATATTATTATTTAATAATTTATTTATTTTGACTAAACGGGCTGAGCCTTTTCGATAGACAAATATACGTCCACGCACACAATTATATATACAATGTGTCCCGTGAACAGGTGGGTATGTTGGTTAATAGCACAGTAAAATATATTTAGAATAAAAACCTATCAGCAATATTCCCACCTTCAAGTTTCTAGTTCGCTCCGAAATTGCATGGCTTTACCTGAGTCGGTAGAATTATCTTTAAGAAAGTCAACGTCTGAAACATTGTCGATACATTGGCTTCACTTCTTAGTTCCTTGTATGTGGTACATCATATATTTCTGTTTTGAAAACGATAATCCACTGTATGAACTAAAAACGATAAGCTATTAAGTGACTTTTGGTCTTGGCAGACATTTAAAATTGGACACTTGAGCAATATACTTACATAAGTGTGTGTGAATAAGACATTATCAAGTATCGAAGGATTTTCTGGGCGAATTAAACTCATCAACTGTAAGGCCTCCAAATCCTTTATTCGCTGTTCATTTTCTGCTAACCCATCGTTGGAGAAACAAAGTTTTCTGAAAATGTCAAGTTATAAAAAATATAGAAATGCCTAATTCATAATTTTTGTTAAACGTTTTTACCTCTTAGATGCGATTTCCTGGTCGTGCACAGAGTAGTACCAATGTTGCCGTAAATGGCTTAAATGTATTTTACTTCACTATCCCAGACAAGTGTTTTGGATTATGTTTTGAGACAGCCTCTGACCATGTTTACTAATTTACTGAGTATTAATTACAATCACTGATTGTGGAATGATTACCGCACATCCTATGTCGGGTAGAATTTGCGATAACCATTATTTCCCTCTATTTCATTGATTTTTTGGAAATCTATATTTGTGAACAAATTAGCAAATTAGACTGACTCCTTATTATTAAGAAATACAATCAGTACAACTAGAAAATAATATTTACAAATGAATATTAACGTAATGTGGCGAGGTGATACTTTGAACGTTTTACTAAAAAGAATACACTTATCCATGGTGATTTTGTACTAAAATGTATGAATAGAACTCAGTACGACTGTTCTGTAGTCTGTATTTTTCAAATAATCGCGATTCGCTTGGGATTCGAATTTTAAGTCGGAAAACGAAAAAATAATAATATTATGTTGTTATTTATTTGATAACAATTATTACTATTTCGTGGTACATAGTGATAAGTCAGAATGATTACCAATTGGAGGTACTTCTGGTCGGTGGCGGGCATTTAATTTTATCTTAGTCCGAAACTTCGTGAACGCTGCTCCTTTACCTGCGATTTAAGAGGTAACACGGGCGTTTTATTGTCTTCGTCTTGTATAGCAAATTTACGATCAGCAGATCACATTTAGCATCGTTAGGTTAAAAATTAGAGCGAATCGATCTACATAGAAACTATTAGCAAATTTACGATCTGCGTAATAATTTTTTTTATTTTGTGTCTGTGTGCACGATAAGTAGTCAAAATAATGCTTTGCTTCTCATCTTTTCCGGTGGAAAAAAGAATCTAGTTGTTGCATTGGAGAGGTCAAAATTGCCAGTACCTATTCTCCAAAAGTGCCTGGAAAAAAAAAAATTAAGTCAGTTTTCTCTCTCTGACTTACGCGCTACATAGACAAAACGCATTAACGCGGTATCATTTTTCCTATGTTTTTATATAATCTTAGAGTAAAATCACCCATTACAAAAAAGATAGAGAATAATATTTTTAAGGGAATGACGTATCGGTTTTATATTTTACGGTGAATCTAGGAAAAAAAGCCCCGTACCAACTAAATACATTATTCTTTTTTATTATGATTTACATAATTAATTATCATCATAATATAATCATTACATTTATCAATGTACCTAACACTTCTTTAATATAATATCTATAACCATCAAATATATAATATTCTAAAATACTAGTTTAGTAACAATTGTTTTTCATTAATTATTATATTATTAGGTATGTATCTAATTTAATATTTATTATACTAGACAATACATTTATTTTATTAAAAGGTAACTATAAAAAAAATTGCTTCTAGTATATGACATTAAACAATAACTAATTAAATCACAGTTAAAAAATAATATAACATAAACCATAAATCATAATATATATAATAAATAGTTCAATAACATATTTTATATTATGTATTACTTATTAATTATTATAAAGTATACAAGTATAGCTGCAATATTTTATCTTGCAATTACTTTTATTACCCTACTATATTTTAATCTTTTATATTTCAAATGTATATTTATATCTATAGTTAAATAAATATTTGGTGTATTATTTTATTAAATATTTTTATGATGTAAAATTATATACTATACATATATATATATGGTTATAGAATATACCTGTGTCCAAAAAAGGTTATGTACCTATATACAAGTATTAAATTATAAAATGTACACTATAATGAAAATGCGTTATATATTTAGTTAGTATGGGGCTTTTTTTTCCTATCGGCGTGGCTTTTTTTACCAAATATCTTTAAGGTTATATGAATTTCAAAATAAAAAAAAAATGTTGTAAATTCAAATTATGATTAAATTGTTTTGAGACAATATTTAGACAAATCGATACGTCATTACCTCAAAAATATTATTCCCTATATTTTTTGTAACTGGTGATTTGACATCCTCTTAAGGCAAAACGGGTATTTTTATAATATCTTAGTCCATGATTAGCGGTAACAATGGTACAAAGGCATATACAATTATACAAAATTCGGGAACACTGGCCCCACCATGATGTCCTTTTAAATTTTTAAACAGACGTAACAGAGTAAAGGACCCCCATACACTGCAGCGGTTACCTCCACCACTGCTGTGTGTAGCGACCTTAACACGGTCATTTACTATCTCCGTCTTGCATAGCAAATTTATGTTCAGCATTTAGCAATTTTAGTTTTAAAATTATGGTTGATAAGTTTTTTTTTTTGTTATAATTCAATTTTTTATCAAGTTTTGCATATGTTATAGTTTAAATTAAAAACTGAATTATAGTAAAGAACCACACACAAATACGGATATGTTCCTACCATCAAGTTTCACAAAATGTCAATTCACTCTATTTTTAAATTAACAAAGCTAAATGTGATCTTCTGATAATCTGATCACAAATTTGCCTCTTAATAATAGACAGGTTGCGCAACGAACCTAAAGATTCTAAGGTGTAAAGTTAACGTTAAGATTTAAGATAGATATATCTAAGAACATTGTCCATGATCGGTGTTTAGTATAGAGATGGCCTTTACATTATATTATATTATTCATGTCAGCAACCTAAGGTAGTATGAAAAGCTGCATAAATTCTGTATGTTTTGGACACCTAACAATATTTTATGCAAATAAAGTATAAATGCAATATGGGTACTGTGTATATAACTATAAAACACAAGCATAAATTAAATTCCATATTTAAATTTCTCTTTTTTTTTTTGTCAATATTGCAGTAGTAATCAATTCAAAAATTTCCATTAAAAACAAATAAATATGCAATTAAATTCATAAAATAAGTCCTTAAATTGAAAAAAATGAGTTGATTATCGAAATATGCAGCAGTTTTAGTTTAAATCGTTATGCTCATGAAACTAATTCTGTTGTCACTTAGCATAGTGTAAGATCAACCAAAATAAATATGCAAATGCATACAAATCTGCTCTCTAATCATAATAAAATGTAAAGAAATGAATTTAATAAAAACTGAAATGCTTAAATTAAAAAGTTGAAATTAACATATTAATCACAAGGTTTACTTTTAAGTTCTGCAATATCCAGACATAAAAAACAATTTGTTTAATTTCTATTGTTTTTTACAGTCAAATCTTACATTATATTAAATTTATTTTCTCTTATTCAGTAAGAATTTATCTAGCAAGTAAAAATAACTTCTGCTATCGGGAAATTAAAAAAAACAATAAATTACAACAAATTTGTCATATATTTCTAAAATTTAAATTACAATTAAACTATAAATATGACAAATATAAAAAAGTATGATAGTATAATTTATAAAGATTTTAAATACTTTTCTTTTTTATTATAAAATTTAAAAATAAAGTTTTCTTATAATTATAAATACGTCATTGACAAAATAATTTTATTCACAAACATAATTCAGAGTGCATAGTGCGGCCTGGTTAAATAATGTAACTAATAACCCTCTGATGGGTAGTGGAGGGGAAACAAAGAATAAATAAGTTCACAAATAAAAGGAAATACTGCAGCTATCAGAATATACCTAATTTAAAAGTCTTGATCAGTTATGTCCATTGTCGACAATTGGGGAGTTTCAATAACGGCCACTGAAGCTTTTTGATAATCGCCAACTCTTTTTTCAAAGAAGTTTGTCTTTCCTTGTTGAGATATAAGATCCATAAATGGGAATGGGTTCGAGGATCTGTAAACCTTTAATTTACATATTTAATTAAAATTGAAAATTATTATTACAATGATAAATAAATGTACTTACTGCAGGACATCCCAACTCGTTTAACAGCCTATCAGCAACAAATTCAATATATACGGCCATCTTTTCACAGCTCATGCCAACCATCCTAACAGGTAAAGCGTTTGTCAAAAAGTCTTGTTCAATAGTCACGGCTTCACAAATGATATGTGTGATAACAGCTTGAGGTGGCTTTTGATCTAAATGTTTAAATAAGAGACAGGCAAAATCTGTGTGTAAACCCTAAAAAAACAATAAAATACGTTATATGCATTATAATATTATCCTTGAAAACGTTAAAACATACCTCATCTCTAGAAATCAGCTCGTTGCTAAAAGTTAGACCTGGCATTAATCCTCTTTTCTTCAACCAAAATAATGCAGCAAAACTTCCAGAGAAAAATATACCTTCAACGGCAGCAAATGCAACCAACCTTTCACCAAAAGTTGCTTTACTATCACTGATCCATTTAAGAGCCCAATCTGCCTTCTTTTTTACACACGGCATGGTTTCAATAGCATTAAATAAAAAGTCTCTACATAAAAAAATAAAAATAATTAAGTCATAAATAACAAGAAAAATTAGCAAAAAAATAATAAAAGTACTTTTCTTTTGGGTCTTGAATATATGTGTCAATTAATAAGCTATACATTTCTGAATGTATATTTTCCATCATTATTTGGAACCCGTAAAAACATCTAGCCTCAGTTACTTGAACTTCTTGAGAGAATCGTTCAACAAGATTTTCATTGACAATGCCATCCGAAGCAGCAAAAAATGCTAATACGTGGGATACAAAGTGACGCTCATCATCAGTCAATTTCATCCAATCTTCAAGATCCTAAAAACAAAAGTCCACTTTAATTAGAAAATTACTTATAGTCACTTTGATGAACTAGATTTTACCGATTTCAAATTGACTTCTTCAACATTCCAAAAAGAAGCTTCTTGTTTTTTGTACATGGCCCAAATATCATCATATATAATTGGGAATATGACAAAACGTCTCGGATTATCTTTCAGTAAGGGTTCAATTGTTGAATCAAAGTTTGCTCTATAGGTAGACACAGATTCAAAAAAATTTTTATTTGTCATCTGAAAACAAAATATATCATTAGAATACAAAAATGATTGAATAAATAATGTGGATAATATAGATACAATAGTCTTCAATGTGATATAAATTTTTTTTAATTTGAAACCTACTTATATACCAATTAATAGTAGTACTAGCGGAACTGGGTAAATAAATAGAGGGGGAATAATTTATTGGCCTAAATCAATACCCTGAACCAAGCTTTCCCACCAGTTAAAGTGTTTTTGATTCTAGTATTACATACCATAATAAGACAGGGAAATTTATCTCTTAAATGTTGAAATAACATGATTTAGGTTGAGCTTTGTTTTTTTATACTGTATTTATATTATAAAGTGTGAATCAAAGTCAGGTAGATGGTGTCAAACTAGGAAGTATACAATACACAACAATCTAATATCTACATATTTAAAGTGTCGTAAATCAAAAACCAGCAAATTTTTTTTATAATTATTGTTAAAATGTTGAAATAGGTACTTAGATATAAAATTTAAAAAATCACTAGGGCACCTTTCCGCATTTGCATCATGTTATTAAATCAAACATGGTTAAATTGTCAAAAGTACCGACAGGCACGTAATGACCCACCGGGATTCTGAGAAAATCCCGGCAGGCCCTCTTAAAAATTAGAAGACCTGGGCCCCCTACCAAATATAGGTACTAGTTTCAATTAATGAATTCGTTAGTATGTCAATAATAATATTACCATCATACTATAAAACCTAAAGTAGCTATGTTAATCGAGAATAAATAAATGTCTTCGTAATAAATTGGAGAAAGCTGGACACTAACTAGCTGAATTTAATGTATAAAATAATCCGATCTAATACGTTAAAAATAATGAGTACCTAACTAGTTATTTTTATGATTTATTGAATGTTTCAATTTCTTATTTTGTTCTATTCTAATGACTGATATAGTGATATTCCAAGAAATTAAGGTTATTGTATCTACCAATTTGATAAATTTGATCAAATTATCAGTCGACAGTTGTTTAATTTAATTTATCATTCATTATCAGACACCAATATTTCAAGTTAGTTACCTACCCACCTACTTAATAATTAATTTATATAATGCATTACGTTTGAAAAATGATTTTTTAAATTTATATTTTAAACTAAAAAAAACTATCTAATTATATTCTAACTTAGTTACTTTTTATATTAAAGTAACTTAACTTTGACTAGTTGAAAAAAGTGACTTGCCCGGCTTAGTAATTAGATAAAATAAACATAGAATTAATTGTACAATATTTGAATGTATAATTAATTCATATAATATTGATAACACAGCAAAAACATTGTACCTATCATGACTAAATATATAGGTATGATCACAACTTTGTGATATGCATACCATCCTTTCCACGTCTATCACGTAGTCTCCGCTTCTATATTATCTTATTGATATTCCCGACCAATGAAAAGCGGAGAACTACGAAACAAGCAATGGTTTTGTGTGTAGAATAGTAGGGAGATGTGCAAACCAGACGAAAATAGGATTTTTGTAATCAAACGTACTTATTTAGTCATGGCACCTATATTATATTTTGTGATTAAGCTAATTCTCTGATTATATTATCACTTTGGTTTTTTTTCCGGGATTCTAATAAGTTAGGTGCTAATGTACTATTATACCTACAAACCTAACTTAGGTAAGTACTAAATTTGAAATATACTACCTATTGTCCATTTTCCTATTTTTACTTCTATTTCATACGAAAGTTTTAAATAATATTTTATAATATGGTATAAAAGTAGTCAAACAAAAATGAAAAATTATAATAAACTTATCTAAAGCATGGAAATACATTATAATATTGAAAACGGCGTAACATAACTAAGGGTATAATTATTGACTAATAAATAATAGAACAATTGAAAAATTGGACCATATAAATAAATAATCATTGTAATCATTGAAATTTTAGTGTTTTTTTTAACCATATTTTTATTCCTAGAACATTTTGGATCAATTTTTTATTCCGGAAATCAAAGAACACAAAGACAGGAAACTATTCGAGGTAAACTACAATCGCGCTTTGTACTGGTTCGTCACCTTCCATTACGGATATAATTTTGTACAAATCTCCGATACGGATAAAATCAGATAAACGCGCAAACCGTGAAAACGACAACATTAATTCAAAGAATCAAAGATCGCGACAACATTAATGCGACATTATAAGATTGTGCCAACGCGAAATAACGTGCGGTACGGTTAATGGCGGGAAACGAGACAAAGCGCGGACACACGACACTTCCGGTACCCGGAGGGTTCTATAACACGTCCAAACGACAACCGCGTGAACCAAATATTTACCTGTAGTTGTTGCGAGTTGTCCATTACGTTTTCCTTGTTCATCGTCATCATTGTTGAAAAAGTAAATAATAAAATTGTCGTCGATCGTTAATCAAATAACGTTGGACCGCACGAATGGTCGGTAGGCGAGGAGAGAAGTGGTTGTAGTGCGGACGAGCGACAGAAGTCAAACGCGAAATGACGAGGAGTAACACGATCCAGACGGATAGGACTTGAAGAGTGGAAACGGTGCGTGTGGTCGGGACAATACGGTGGCAGACGTATGCCGTGGATTTGGAGGCAAAAAATAATGACTAGTAAGCGGTATTGTGGTTAACACCGTTCAAAGCGGCAGTTCACCCGCACGCACAACCTTGTCACAAAGACTCGGAACGATTTTTCGCGGTAAAACGATGTTGTAGCGGCAAACACATCATCTTTGTTTACACCTTACGGGCAGTATTATCAAAACGTCGTTTTCGTTATAGATAACAAATTCGGTGTTACCATTATTATTATTATTATTACTATTATTCAGCCGTTCCGGGATGAAATAGTATGGACATCAAAATTCAAAATAATATACAAGCAGAGGAGTTTTCCAGAATTTAGGTAGAATTTACAACCAACAAGAACTACGCCAACATGACCAACCATGGAAAATCAAAATTTGAATTAAAAAATGTCTTATCACAATCGTTATAATCAGACGTGTTTTGCTTCTGCACAATATCACGGCCCTATAGATGATATGTCCGTGATTCACATCATTCGTACACTGAACTAATGGAATGTATAAGGAAAATATTGTATATTACATTGCATATAATATTTGCATGTATATATTGTATATAAGGAAAATACATTAATGATATTGACGACGTCTCATCCGCATATTATCACGGAACAATATGATATGATTATGATTATGATAAATGGTTATTACGGTATAGCAAAAACATTTTGGCGCGGGAAAGAACCGAGGCAAGTCATAACTAAAAAGAAACGAAATTTTCATAACATTTAAAGGAGAACTTTAGCTGTGCAATATCGTTTTTATTTTTTTGATATCATTTATACGAAAAAAATTCTTATTGTTTCAAAATCTATTAGTGTTAATTCATTTGTGTTTTTCAAACATTAATAATTTTTTTTGAAGTTCCAATAACAAAAAAAATAATAATTATTCTTAATGGGTCTATGATTATAAGTTATAACCATATAATTGAGAACTAAGGAACATAAAGCAGTGAAGGAGCCCGTGGCTAAGGAACTGTATGCATTTTCTACTTTTCTCTTTTCGGTCTATGGTTTTTTTACAATATCAAAAATCGGGCTTCATACGATTGTTACGAAAATTCTCCTTTACAATTTTTGTTATAAGTATTTATACTGTAAAACGTTTTAATAAGGCGTATTACTGAAATTACGAAACCATGTTTTTATGCCGTATAATTTATGGCCGTATTATAGTGCCATAGATGATATTAGAATTATCTATGATTAGTGCGCCCTCTTAATATTATGATGATAACAATTTCCATAGATAGATTAGATATCACATAGATAATAATTTATTATCTATATCTTGTTATTTATTGAATGTACAAGAACGATAAGAATATTTATTTATGTGTACAAGTAAAGTGAATTAATCTAATTGATATAATATTATTATGTGGTGTTATGATTGATTGAATATTTTTAAATTTAAATAACGTGAGTTTAAAAACTGACGACATTTTTACAGTCAAGAAAAATCCTCCGTTTGAGAGAGGTTTCTGATAGCATGTTGAAATCTACTTTGTAATTAGCTGGTACTGTCAAGGTGGAGTGGAAGAAAATAAATTTCCAGTATTTTACAAATTGATCAGGAAACGAAAAATATAAAATAATATCTTTATTAAAAACGGCAATATTTACTCGAAACTAGTTTTTGTTCTTTTGTTGGACGTCTTGTGACCAATTCAAAAATAAATATAACCGCAGAGACTTAAAATGTTCACCAAATATTTACTTTAACCTATTTGTATAGACATAATGATAAAATGTTCAATTTATGTTATATACAGTGTTGTTTGTGAGTTAAAATGCTTGATAATTCCATACAGTGTTCCTCATAAGGTTTTCTAATAGAAATTAAAATATATTAATATATTATGGTTCCTATCTGCAACAAACAATATTATTTACTTTACATGTGTTTGAATTTCAAATATGGATGAAAATGCTAAATATTTTGTATCGTCGTACTCGAAAGGACATAATATAATAATATAGTCTGACAGACCGTATCCCTACTACTTAACAACAAAAATATGTCCTCAAAAAAAGTTTGAAAAAGATACTACTTAATTCAATTTTGAAACTTAAAATTTGTAAATTTGTTATTTTTTTGGTATTTATACATCATTTTTTCAAGTACCTACTTTTTTGTTTATTAAAATTTCAATACATTTATTATCTACCTATCAAATTAAAAAAAGGAAATGGAAATAATGAATTGTAAATCACCTTATATATTCTATATTATCTTTGTGTAATCAAATTGCAATGTGTATGTTTGTAGGTATATATTATAAGTGACACCTTTACTCATACAAATAGATAAAATAAATCCTAGATTATCTAAAATGATATATTTTTTTTTTTTAATATTCATCTAACGTAATATAATATTTAAAATAATTTATTCATGAAAATGTGCCATTTTATTTCCCCCTTGAGTATATAAATAAGAATCACGATTTAAGATATATCTTAAATTGTAATTAGAATCATACCTCTCATTTTAGATTTTTTTTTCTATGTAGGTATATACCTAACTTTTAATTAATTTTGTGATCAAACTAAAACATCCGTGATTTACTTGAACAATGATGTTGTTGTATAGTTTGAATATAGGGGAAGCAGTCAAGTTATGAAAAGTCTATAGCAAAGTAATCTAGTTCATCAGTATACCTATTCCGAAGTTCTTGACTCCTCGGGGGGTTTATTTTTGTTTTACTAAATTATTATTTTCAGTTTCAGCCTGGAATAATCTTATTATTTATGTTTGATACTTTTTTTATTCGCTGTAGCCTGTAGGTATCTGCTATAATATTTACTAAATAATCTAATAACATAAAATAATATAGAAAGATATGTTACTTAAATTAATTCCAAAACAAAATGTAAATTTATATTAATTTTATAAAATAGTGTACATAGTAATAATAATTATAATATCCACTATAAATGTTTGCTTTATTAAATATGTAAAATATTGCCTATTATAATATATACTATTTTTTTTTATAAGCATTTAAAGTTCGAATTTTGAGAAAATATATCAAATTTTAAATTTGATAATTATTTTGTAGTTAAAAATTTATAAAATGTTCAACTTTTATATCTAAGGATTGAAAATTGAAAACAAGGTTCCACGTAAATAGGTAGTAATAAATTACTTTATTCACAATAATATCATCAATTATACTTAGTAATTTCGAAGGCTGATGACCGTCTTTGCTCAGGAATCATTTTTCTTATACAATGATATTATATCATTGAATTAAAATTTAACACCATATATCACAGTAACCCACTTGTAACCTACTGTACAGCAGAGTAACACCCATTTGCCCACCTTTTTTTAAATGAAATTTTGAACCCTAGACCATATTTTCCATATTTTACATTTATTTAGAACATAAAATTTTTTTGTACTACTTTAAGAGTATTCTGCAGGGATACAAAATTTAGTTTTTCGCTTTTCTACTGTAAATTATTTAACAGGTATTTTTTTTAAAAGTTTAACGCATTAAAATCAAAAAAATTTAATGAGTTGTTTTTGAGTTATTTAACTTTATTAACAAAAATCATGGGTGTGGAAGATATGGACACTATGGTGATTTTAAAATGTTAGTACCTAATTAATATTTATCTATCAGCAGCATATACTATTTGTAAAAATGACCCATCTCTCAAATTTTAACACTAGATCCAATCTTCCACCTATATTATATTTTTGTAAATCCATTTTAAGGAGTTTAACATTAGTATAAACATTTTAATAACTAAAAACTTCTTGTTCAAATTTAGGATTTGGAAGGAAGATGCATCAAAATTTACCAAAAAAAAATAGGAATCTCATTTAATGAACTGACATTTGTATCACTGCAGGACAATGCTTAAGTAGTACACTACTTATAAATACATTATTAAATGGGTTAATGTATTAAATTTTAATTCAATGACATAAAACCAATCTATACCAAAAAAAATTCTAAGTGAAGATGGTCCGTCAACTAATACAACTACTAAGTATATTTTCTTATTATTGCTATTAATTTTATCTATTTTACTTTAAGTAATAGACTGTAGGTTTGAGTAATTTACGCCGAAAACGTTGCATTTAAAAATTTAATGAGTGTATATTAGAGGGCATGAAACCGCTTATGAAAAATTCGGTTATCGGGTCCGGTAGTACTCAAAAAAATGTTCGTAAGTGGTTACCGGTTTTAGGGGTTTTTAGAATTAGTGGTAATTGATTACCGGTTACCAAAATGATCCCTAAAAATGTGATTATCGGTTATCGGTTTGGAAGCGGTTTTAATTCTTCAAGATTACCGGTTACCACTTCGGAAACAGTTTTTTTCGGAAAATTTTAGTTTTACTTTAATTTACACAAAACAAAACTAAATATGCTTCCAAACATTTGGTTTTTTCGTTTTTTTTCATTTGCTTATAAAAAATAATTGGATAGTGATATTAAAAAAAGCGTGAAAATGTTTAAAAAAAACACGAAAAATGAATTTTACTAAATTAACGATTATATATGATTTGAATGTTATTTAAATGTGGTTTTTTCAATGAATTTGTAATTTTGTACACATACAAGTTAATTCAAAAAACATCTAGAAAGTAGTATTGATAAGTTAAAAAAGCGGTGTTTTTTTTATAACTTTAGACACCATCGATTTAGTGCAAAGTAATAAATACAACATTTATTTAGTTATTTTGTTATTTAATATTAATTAATAGGACAGGTATTTCTTAATTTTTTTTATTATTTTATTTGAAAAATTATTTTTAAATATTGGGATTAATAAAACTATTTTTATTTATTTATTATTTTATATAAATTAGAATTTGTTAATAAACCAAGTAATAAATAAATGGATACTAAGTAACAAACCATTATCATTATTATAAATTTGAATTAAATTTACTGCATTTGTATCTGGTATAAACAAATAAATGTTTTTTAAAGATTATGTAAAAATATCCATCATCCATCGGTTAGGACGGTTAGATTATAATTACAAATAATCTATGGCAAATGACAATTGTCTGAGACGAACAGCGATTCCAATACGTACCAACATATTTCATTCCACTCTGGTTATTAAGCTAGCCGCTAGGTACCTATTTTTATAAATGTCATTAATCTCAATACTTCCAGACTGAACTTTTGGATCGGAGATATGAAGAAGTGCGGATTTTCCTTGTCGGATATGCACAGCTCTGACACTAGACAATATTATACACTCGAAGGGTACGCGTTTCACTGGAAGAATAAATAGGTAATTACGTAAATTTTGTCCGTTTACTCTTTTGACGCGGTAGACTTAATGTAAATATTTATTGTCAGACAAACTTATATACCCGCCAGACGTAGAATAGTTTTAAAAATCCAGTTGTTTTTAGGTGCACAAAAATTAGAATATTATGAAAATACTTTAAATTATAATACTCTACCTACAGCTAATTCATTGTTATAGTAGAATAATTTTTAAAATTTAAAACCAATGATTTTGCAATGCTTTTATAAGTAGGAAGGTAGGTGGTATTTATACCTACCTATTAAAATAATAAAATGTATAATGATTAATGTTATTTAATATGATTTGTAAGTAGTTACATAGCAGTTTATATCTACCACTCGCTGACGATTATTTTTGCCTTATACGTTCTTCGTAATTCCGTTCCGTCACGATAGTTTTAGTTTTCGTTAAATAGATCTACCACTATTATGTCCGTATTATGCATAGTGAATTTATGTGTCTCATGGCACATAGTTTAACATGTCTTATGTGAAACATAAATGTTCTATTCATACAGGCTACGGGCATTAAACATTTGGGTTTTAAGAGAACACCTCAAACGTACGTTTTATTTTGGGGGGTTTTACGGAATATACCTATAGGACATTTTCTTCAAATTTTCACACTTCACTATTTGATATTGTGATATTATTGGTACCTAGGTTAAGTTTCTGTTTCATAATAGATCGATAGGTTACCTAGGTGTATCACATTCTTTAATTTAAATTCCGGCAATCGAGTATTGGACAGTATACCTACGTAACTTATAATTCGTATCGTAATTTAATTACTAAAGAAATAAAAATTTCCCTAACAGTGTCTAGGGCCACCGGCAGGAGAATGCATTATATAGAATGTCTATAAACTTGACGTCTAGTATATGGTTAAAATTGGCATGCGACCAAAGGGGCTTGATCTGGAAAATTTAAATGATTCAATAAGGTTCATCTCATTATTTGAATTAAACTTATTTTTAAGCGATTGTTGTGAAAATAAATTTTTAATTTATTTCATTCAACACGCTCATCTTAGTTTTCTAGTACCTTTAGATTTCCCACGAAATTCATACCGATCATCTCAGAACTTTTATATTCAAAACCATAAACACATGCATTTTTATCTTATTTCAATCTTTTTCATCGATTTCACTTTTCCAGAACAACCCCCCTGAAAAAGAAAACCAGAATATATTATAGATCGCAAAATTTTCTGTAAAGAATATATGATATTTTATCAATAAACCATATTATACAGGATGTAACAGAAAGAAATGACAAAAAAAAATATTATGCTACTTAAACGTGTGACAAAAATTGTTAATATTATGTGATAAGTAAATAATTTAAGAAATATACTAATGTCAGCAAATTCCCAAAAATGATATTTTTAAAAAAGTTATTACGTTCCAAATAATTTAATAAACAAATTAAAGACATTTAAAAAAATTCTAAAAAATAAACTACTTGACTTATATACATTTTTTTAGCATACAAATTGTTATTATAATCAGATTCACAAATTGGCTATTTTGAATTTATCTAAACAAATTTAAATCAAATTTTAAATTTTTTATTTTCAGTAATAAAAAATAAAAATAATTTTTTGTGCATTAGACGTGTAGCGCGAGTGACAATAAATTATATACAAAAAAAAACTTTAAAATTTTGTATATAGTAAAAGTATTATGGCATTTGTCAGACCTTGGTGGGACATACTGTATATACTGAGAATAAGTTCTATGTATTTATCATATTATAAAATATTTATGTCATCTGTGGCAATCGCCAATTGTCGACATTCGGCGGAGACAATTCACTATTCTAATAATTATTGCAGTGCACAAAAAAATAAAATAAGCCAACAATTGACGGACAGTTCGTTAAGCAGTATAATATTATAATATAACACGAACTTCCACATTTTGTAACGTTTAGGTTATTTTCATAAAATATTTCCATACTTTCTAGTTTCAATTCGGAGCGACATGTAGACGGATGAAGATATCTGTTTCTTCGGCGGCAGCGTATGCTGCAGTACAGCTAGGTTTCACCGGAAGAGTCAATGTTTACGCGTAAGTTTGTTTTTCATATTATTTTGGGGCTTAAATTTAATTTTTAGAATTGAATTAAATATTTATTGTCACGAAAAATCTGTTAATTCGGTTACGTAGAAGCGTATACGTTACTACCTACCAAAGGCGCAATATATAATAAATAATAAATTATACGCCAGTTCGAACAATCCAAACGCTGTTTTCGTTTTACCACGACCGGTTTAATACGCGTACCTTATTTGCCTATACTATTCGCCGGGTAACATCTTAGGTTTGCGCGAAGTATTTATAACAATATAATGTTATTAATCTTTATATTTTGCATACATTGTACACCCAATTTATTAATATTTACACCAATTTAGTATTTTACCATAATTATTATTTTAGATTATAATATTATATGATGGTAAAGGTATGCTGAAATATTTAATACCATAACCATTTATTACTGGTACATTTTTTTCCCAAACCTGAAGTTTAATTTAAGCATTGAGGGTATGTCACTTAACATACGTAACTTTTATTTGCCACTATATCATTGGCACCTACGTATACTGCTGCACACCTAAAATACAAAAGTTTTCAAGGAGTACCTATAGTCAACTGTCAACTGTCTATCCTGACCACCCATGTGGACGCTTATGAATACCTAATATAATTATATACTCGTGTACCTATTTTAATAGTGTAAAACATGAACATGGGTGTTACGATTATTTTAATTTTTGTTTATTTTTCACATAAAGGTACATTACATAATTGTAATGCATTGTAATCCTATTTATCTCTTGTTTACTTTAACATAATGCTTCAAAAGTTTTTATTTAGTTAATTGGTATAATATTTGTAAATTATTGAATTTAACTACACCTACTATAATTAGTAATAGTAATAAATCCGTGTATAAACTATTAAAATAAAAATTAAAAAAACATCAAACAGCACAATATTTTGCCGGTAGTCGAGTTCTAGTTCATAACTGACTTGTGAATAAATTTAATTTTCGTTAGGTATAAAACTAATAAATCCTCGAATACAACATTTAAAAAGATGAGTAAGTGGTTGTCGCTCTGCTGTACAGTAGGTTACAAGTAGGTCACTGTAATGGATGGTGTTAAATTTGAATTCAATGATATAATATCATTTACGTGGAGCCTTGTTATCAGTTTTCAATCCTTAGCTATAAAAGTTGAACATTTTATAAACTTTTAAGTACAAAATAATTATTAAATTATAAATTTTATAAATTTTGTTGAAATTTGAACTTAAAATCCTTACAAAAAAAAAATTGTGCCTATGTATTTTTAATATTTTTCAACTGCTATTGTAACAATATATCAGGAGCCTTGCATAAATTTCACGCTTTTTTACCAAGTTTTCAAAGTTTTCAAAATCGTGTGGTATATAGAAAATGCTAATATAAACATTCAGTGAAATTTTTAAGTATCTATAGTCATTTGTTTTTTAATTACAATAAAATAAGAAAATCGTTACATGAGATATCTAGTGATTATCAAATGTTGTAAAAATATGAATTTCAAACGCTCATAAAAATTTAATTTGATATGCTTGTAGACATTTTTTTTTTTTGATAAAGGTAGACAAACTTATGGGTAATCTTGTATTACATTTTCAAATCTTAGATTTAAAAAGAAAAACTTTTATGAATTCTCAACTCAAAATAATTTCCTAATTTTTGTGATTTTTCCGTATTTTATCAAGATTTGAACTTTAAATGCTTATAAATAAAAACTGTGACTAAGGATTTTTATTTTTTTCATCTGCCTTTGAAACAATAACCTAGGAGCCTTCTATTAAATTTTCAAGCTTTTTACTCAACAATAAAATTGTATTGATATTTATAGAAAAAAAACTAAAAAATTGAAAACTGGCAATGTCCGTAAACAGCTCAAAAAGAGTCAAATTTTTCAAAATTTTATCGTGTATAGAAAATAAAAATATAAACATTCAGTGAAATTTTCAAGTATCTACAGTCATTCGTTTTTTAATTACAATACCTAAAATAAGAAAATCGTTAAATGAGAAATCGAGTGAATATCAAATGTTGTAAAAATATGAAATTCAAACACTCATAACAATTTAATTTGATTTGCTTGTAGACATTTTTTTTTTGATAATGGTAGACAAATTTATGGGTAATATTGTATTACATTTTCAAATTTTAGATTTAAAAATAAAAATTTTTATGAATTCTCAACTCAAAATAATTTGCTAATTTTCGTGATTTTTCCGTATTTTGTCAAGATTTGAACTTTAAATGCTTATAAATAAAAACTGTGACTAAGGATTTTTAATTTGTTCATCTGCCTTTGAAACAATAACCTAGGAGCCTTCTATTAAATTTTCAAGCTTTTTTACTCAACAGATAAAATTTTATTGACATTTATAGAAAAAAAAACTAAAAAAATTGAAAACTGGCAATGTCCGTAAACAGCTCAAAAAGAGTCAAATTATTTTCAAAATTTTATCGTGTATAGAAAATGAAAATATAAATAACCAGTGAAAATTTCATGTATCTACGGTCATTTGTTTTAAAGTTACAACAAAAACCAAATTCAATTTTGTGAAAAATCGATTTGGCGTAAAAGTCCCCGTTGTTTTCTTAATTTTTCTTTTGTTTTTCTTGGCGCTTTTGAAATTCTGGGAATTTTAATTTTAATCCTCCTCAATGCACCACAATTTCACTTTCCAATAGAAAAAGATACTGAAGTTGAAAATCGAAGCATTATTTCGACTACTTATCGTGTACACAGACACAAAAAAAAAAATAAAAAAAAAATTAAAAACACACATCATTGTAAAATCAATACATTCATCGTTCCACTCAGAATCTAAAATACTAACTCTATACCTATAATAAAATCAATATTATTTATGGTAGGTTTATATAATATCTACAACGCATGGGTTATATTTCTTATTTTTCGGTAGATTTTTTTTTTTATTATTGTTAATCGATCAGGAGATGTATTGCCCGCAACTTTTCAATTATATTTTTGTACTACCTATATGGTATAACTCTATTCTGGCTATCAATAAAGTTGTGACAAAATTAGAAAATTGGTCAGGTATGATATTTTTTTAAGTAATTCTTTTGCGTAGGGAATTTGCTCAATGATATTTAAATATTTTCACCTATAATCAAGTACGATGACTTATATAGGTAACTAGAGACTGAGTGAATAGGAAGTGTGTGATATGGCGAAGATAAGGAAAGAGTTTAACATGCTTTCAGAATGTTTAGTGTATGAAAGGGAAAGACGAAAAATAATTGTAAGGTTAGGAGGGTAGGTAAGTGGAGTGTGAGTAGCAGATATGAGAATATAAAGTTAGGTATTAGGGTACAAAAGAGGATAGAATAAGAAATTAATTAATTAAGGGTATTTTAGGGTAGTGTACATATTGTAGTGAAAACAAGAGAGAATAGGTTTTAGGTGGTTTGGTCACTGTATGATAAGAGATAGTGAGAGTGGCTATAGAAGTTAATTTAGGGGGGAATGAGGGGCGAGAAGATTAGCTGAAGAAGAGATGGATAGACAGAATACCGATCATATTGTGGTGTGGAATGAGAGTGGCTGAACCTGTATATAGCTGTAGAGACGGGGAAGAAAATGTGTAAAGGTAGAATAGTTATGTTAACAATGACGAATACGTAGGAAAGGATCTTGAATTGCAGAGACCACTTGACTGTTTGGCTGAAACTATACCGTTATCAGTTGATATAGGTTAACACCTTGACTTATAGGATAGAATAAAAAGATCTGTTGCTGGTTGGGATGTCAGCGCACTATTTCTTATTTTTGACCCACGCGTTAGCATACCAAATGTGTGATTAAAAAACATTAAAATGATTGTGCGTGGGTCAGAGAGAGAAATAAATGGTGCGCTAAATGGTGACATCCTCTTAAGTGTTTCAATTGAACAAGCAGTTGATTGTTGACAATTTGACATTTAACATTAACTGTGGTAGGTATTATGATTGGAAGTAAAAGTAATTAGTAGGGCTGTGAATTTAATGCAATGAAAAATGTTAAATATTTGCCTGCATGTATGCACTAAAAACAGGAATATATATGCACTGAAATATTCAAAAATATGCACTTAAATTTCAAAAAAACTGAATGAAAACGTTCTCATTAAAAATTTTTAAATTAATAAATAATAATTCAAATTGGTTTACAAAAAAAAAAATTCTTTATTTACACACTTGGTAGGTAGTACCTATTTATTTTTCTAACGGATGAACCGAAAATATAAAAACATTTTGAAAATAAGCATAAATACGAAGAATTATGAAAACCAATTATATATAACAACCCAAAAAAATAATATGTAAAATAAGATTTTGGCCGAATCCATTTTTTATATGGTCACGGTGTAGCAAAAAAGCATGTAAATGCATTTAATTCACAGCCCTGGTAATAAGTAATAATTTATCTTTAGTGGAAACCGGGGTACAGTGAGACGCATATTGGTAACGGTGTTGTAATAATAGGGATCTCCCAAAAAAAATACGTACTAATAGTTCAAACAAATCATAAAAGCCAACTGTAATAAATATTAATTTATGAAAAAGTATTTTAAAAAGCATTATTATTATAAATGAAACAAAACTATGAACTATGGACCGTAACATATATAGGTATTCTATATTTTTAGCTCCATAATTTCTGTTAAAATATTAGGGAAATGTATTAAGTACCGTAAAAGTGCTAAATTTGAGCTATTACTTATAATATTATATTCATAACAAATATCGTAGAAGTTTAGATAATGTTATTCCACATACCCATTATCTATTATAGTTTAATTTAACTACAACATTCTAGTAGAGTCTGAATATTTGGTTCCACGACTCTGATCATACAACTTTAAATACTAAACTACGGGACTGAATTTAGTTTATATAGATCTAAATAATCCAAAACATATATTGCTTCAAAATATAAAAATAAAGTGTCTTTATTGTTGTAGGTAGGTAACTATCAAAAAAAAAATCATACTTGACATCTATGTATAATATACGTATATTGTAATAAATGTTCAAATGTTTATTATAGTACATTATAAAACTAAAATTAATATATACTTTATAAAACAGGTGTTCAAATGTACATTTCACACTACATATTTTGTTATTTCACACAGCCTCTCTTCAATTTCAAATTTTTCTTCAATTATCCCAATTATCTACAAAATATAAATGTTTAGTAAATTGGAAGACTTGATTAAGTATTTATCATTTATCTCAAGAGATGCGCCGGATCGCCACATTACCATATCGAGGGGCCATGGTGCAAGTGCCGTCCATAAATATCATAACATACATTATTAATACAATTAAGTGTGATAATAAAAATTAATGTAAAACCTGGTCCGGTGTCGTTAGCGATGGCCGGTGTGTTCCTAATCGCCTACGGCGACACACAATATTAGTGGCGGCACGCAACGGCTAGCGATGGCACACAATCGGTGGCACGGCTGGGTGACGGCGGCATGGCAATGGTCAACGGTACAACAAACGGCACATTCAGCGACAGCCACATCACGAGGGTTTTGGGTGTCACGCAATATTAGCGGCGGCACGGCACTGGTCAGGTGGTAATAAAGCCACCGTGGACATAATATTATGCCACTCATTTCTTTCCGGTTGACAATTATTTGCCGCACTGCATACCTTGGTATCGGGCCTATCCCGGGTCCCACAGACGTGGAACGAATCAAAGTACTAACATACAATGAGGCGGGACACAACAACGAGTGCGATTGACGACCAAGGTGCCGTGAGACACACGAGACCGACGCTACATGGTACATGGTACGTTCGCGAATGGACGTGACAGGGCGTCGCGGTCGACCACCTCCGTCGAAAACTACATATGGAAACGAATTGTTTGGAGGTACATACGATACCCATGCTACACAATCTACAACAAGGACCAACGGGTCACAATTACGCAGACTAAAAGCTGCAGTCGTACGGTGCATAATATGATCCACAGCGCGCAACATGCGGTCACAATTATAAGTGCACGTAATCAATTAGTTGATGATAATATCAACAATCATAGGCGTAACTATAGCTCTTTATAATAGGGGGGGGGCTGGAGTCCCAAAAATTTTGAGGTACCTGTGGAAACATAATTGCCCCCACGGCCCACACAAATATAAGTTTTAATTTGTATGAATTATCTAAAAAAACTTTAAATTTAGAATAATTAATAATGCATAAAAATTCTTTGTTTTACCTGAATTACATAAAACTATAAAATATATATTATACCATTTATACTTAATGACTAATGTAATAATTAATAATAATATTTTAAATCAAAAATTTTTTGTACATACAGTATACTTCTTTATTCTGACATTTTTAAACATAAATTATAACTTTATTCTCAGTTAATAACAGTAAATAAAATATACACAATAGATAATAGTCTATACCTAAGTAAAATATTTATAATAAAATAGTTTCATTGTTTTTTCCAAATAATCGACAGCAAAAGCAATATACAGCATCTTGTTTGACACTGTATTCCAACCAAGTATATAACTTAAAAAAATTGGACGAAAATGATCTATTCTATTTACCAAATATTGTTTTTGGATAATCCTAATAAGTGATAATATTAAAAAAATATAATATTAATTTATAACCATGCATAAATTATTTTATTACTTATTTTATTTTGTCATGATAATATTACCTAATGACATTTTAACTATTTATTTAAAACATTACCTTAAGTATGGGCTGGCATGGACCCGAAATCAAATCTCCTAAAT
This sequence comes from Sitobion miscanthi, assembly GCA_008086715.1. Taxonomy (NCBI): domain Eukaryota; kingdom Metazoa; phylum Arthropoda; class Insecta; order Hemiptera; family Aphididae; genus Sitobion; species Sitobion miscanthi. The sequence goes on along the minus strand of CM017805.1, from coordinate 27,969,920 downwards.
CATCCACTTGAGAATCCATTTTTAAGTTGTAAGTTTTCTTTATTTTTATATTTATTGTCTTTTTCATAAGAAATTATAACTACTAAATTAATTTCGTAAACTCGAACAATTCGTTCAAATCTTTAGTAATAAAGAATAATTGTACTCGGTTTGCTGGTTATATTAATTCCGAACTCTGCGTTATTTTATTTCAGTACCGCCAACTCTGACTACAACTGTCTACTATTCGTTAATCATTATAAAATAATAATATATACAAATTATTTCTCCCTGATTTTTATAACTTTATAAATACAATATCAATGTTATCGACGTAATCGTGTAACTAGTATTATCATGTCTAGAATCTAAAACAAAATAATCACACAAGAGTCCATTCAATAATGTACCTATGTTTAAAAATAGATTTAAATGTATAAGGTAAATCCACTGTTCTAAAAACAAATCATAAATACAGGTCTTAGATAGTGTTATTGATATAACTATCGAGTGTCTAGCCATAATAATATAATATATTATAATAAAACCTTATAAACACAATATTATATACATTTTATTTTTATTAGATAATTATTTATTGTTTATATTGGTGTATTCGTTTTTATGATACCTACATTATATTTTTTGACATTGCGGGAAAAAATAAAGTTAATACTAAAATGTTTTTAGGCACATACTGACATACATTTAACCAAAAAATTTGGAGGGACTATAAGAAATTTTGAGGGGGCTGAAGCCCCACCCTCCAAGCCCCCCCCCCCTAGTTACGCCTATTTCAACAATACACGCGATACACGACGACAGAAAGTTGGGGAGGTCACACATCAGGATCACGATAGATAGAAATGAGTCGTCCCATTTCGACGGATTTCCGTGTACATTATTTTTTTTTTTAACGATAGGAAACAAAATATTTGAAAAAAAACAATACGTAATGGTACGAATAATGATTGATGACCAAATAGTAATACATAATATAAATCAGTGTAAGAACACATGTTAACAATAAACACATGTGAAACACAATACAAAGCAGCAATGCTGCAGGTGCTAATCAGTATACATACGCCAAAATGTCATCACCTGTCCTCATAATATACATGAACAAGTGCATAGCAATACACTAAAAGATTATAACTGAAAAAAACAATCAATGAACATAATATGGTTCATGTGATAAAAAATTGATGAATACAAAACCAATATATAGTTATAAATAATAATACCAAGTACAGGATAATAATACAAAAAAATAATAAAATTATATGATGAGGTCTTCCCCGGTCGAGGACGGCCGGGGAGCGGTTAAGCCACCTCGAGAGCTTCGGCTTCAGAAGCACAGCTTTGAGGGCGTATGCCGAAACTGCGGTAGCGTGAAAACGCGTCTATATGTTTGAACATACTCCCCCCGTGAGGCTATACCTCACATGCAGTGACGTAGAAACGGACGCATGACGTAGCAGGGGATGAAAGTCCGAAGTAGGTGGATGTATGAAATCGATAGCTGCTGGTCACATATGCGCCTTACCTGTGGTGTACATTATTTTTTTTTTTAACGATAGAAAACAAAATATTTGAAAAAAATCAATACGTAATGGTACGAATAATGATTGATGACCAAATAGTAATACATAATATAAATCTGTGTAAGAACACATGTTAACAATAAACACATGTGAAACACAATACAAAGCAGTAATGCTGCAAGGTGCTAATCAGTATACATACGCCAAAATGTCATCACCTGTCCTCATAATATCACATGAACAAGTGCTTAGCAATACAGTAATAGATTGTAATTGAAAAAACAAATCAATGAACATAATATGGTTCATGTAATAAAAAATTGATGAATACAAAACCAATATATAGTTATAACTAATAATACCAAGTACAGAATAATAATACAAAAAAATAATAAAATTATATATTGAGGTCTTCCCCGGTCGAGGACGGCCGGGGAGCGGTTAAGCCAGCTCGAGAGCTTCGGCATCCGAAGCACAGCTTTGAGGGCGTATGCCGAAACTGCTGTGGCGCGAAAACGCGTCTATATGTTTGATCATATTCCTCCCGTGAGGCTCTGCCTCACATGCAGTGACGTAGAAACGGACGCATGACGTAGCAGGGGATGAAAGTCCGAAGTAGGTGGATGTATGAAATCGATAGCTGCTGGTCACATATGCGCCTTACCTGTGGTGTACATTATTTTTTTTTTAACGATAGAAAACAAAATATTTGAAAAAAATCAATACGTAATGGTACGAATAATGATTGATGACCAAATAGTCATACATAATATAAATCAGTGTAAGAACACATGTTAACAATAAACACATGTGAAACACAATACAAAGCAGCAATGCTGCAGGTGTCTAATCAGTATACATACGCCAAAATGTCATCACCTGTCCTCATAATATCACATTGACAAGTGCATAGCAATACAGTAATAGATTGTAATTGAAAAAACAAATCAATGAACATAATATGGTTCATGTAATAAAAAATTGATGAATACAAAACCAATATATAGTTATAACTAATAATACCAAGTACAGAATAATAATACAAAAAAATAATAAAATTATATATTGAGGTCTTCCCCGGTCGAGGACGGCCGGGGAGCGGTTAAGCCAGCTCGAGAGCTTCGGCATCCGAAGCGCAGCTTTGAGGGCGTATGCCGAAACTGCGGTGGCGCGAAAACGCGTCTATATGTTTGAACATATTCCTCCCCTGAGGCTCTGCCTCACATTCAGTGACGTAGAAACGGACGCATGACGTAGCAGGGGATGAAAGTCCGAAGTAGGTGGATGTATGAAATCGATAGCTGCTGGTCACATATGCGCCTTACCTGTGGTGTAATTATTTTTTTTTTTACGATAGAAAACAAATAATTTGAAAAAAAATCAATACGTAATGGTACGAATAATGATTGATGACCAAATAGTAATACATAATATAAATCAGTGTAGAACACATGTTAACAATAAACACATGTGAAACACAATACAAAGCATAATGCTGCAGGGTGCTAATCAGTATACATACGCCAAAATGTCATCACCTGTCCTCATAATATCACATGAACAAGTGCTTAGCAATACAGTAATAGATTGTAATTGAAAAAACAAATCAATGAACATAATATGGTTCATGTAATAAAAAATTGATGAATACAAAACCATATATATAGTTTATAACTAATAATACCAAGTACAGAATAATAATACAAAAAAATAATAAAATTATATATTGAGGTCTTCCCCGGTCGAGGACGGCCGGGGAGCGGTTAAGCCAGCTCGAGAGCTTCGGCATCCGGAGTGCAGCTTTGAGGGCGTATGCCGAAACTGCTGTGGCGCGAAAACGCGTCTATATGTTTGATCATATTTCTCCCGTGAGGCTCTGCCTCACATGCAGTGACGTAGAAACGAACGCATGACGTAGCAGGGGATGAAAGTCCGAAGTAGGTGGATGTATGAAATCGATAGCTGCTGGTCACATATGCGCCTTACCTGTGGTGTACATTATTTTTTTTTTTAACGATAGAAAACAAAATATTTGAAAAAAATCAATACGTAATGGTACGAATAATGATTGATGACCAAATAGTAATACATAATATAAATCAGTGTAAGAACACATGTTAACAATAAACACATGTGAAACACAATACAAAGCAGTAATGCTGCAAGGTGCTAATCAGTATACATACGCCAAAATGTCATCACCTGTCCTCATAATATCACATGAACAAGTGCTTAGCAATACAGTAATAGATTGTAATTGAAAAAACAAATCAATGAACATAATTTGGTGATGAAAATTTGGGAATGATATTGTGTTATGTTTTGCCCAATCTAATAATACAAAATATTTCAAATTAATGAAATCACAAATATTAATATAATAGAGAGACTGTGCATTGATTTACAAATTTGTATTAAATTTACTTTTTGCATAGAGAATATGAAGGTGGGCTGTGTGTTTAATATCAGAGTGTGAGGCAAAAATGAAGTATAACTTTTTCGAGTATGGACTATCAATATAAAGAAGCCTCAATTGCCATCCCCTCCGGGAATGCGGCCTCAAAAGTATTTAACATAGGCGTGGGCTATCCATATCGTTATTATTTATGGGCTCCATCAATAGCATGAATTAAGGTGTCAGCAATCAAAGGATCAACTTGATAATCAAACACTTAAGTTTGGCAACCTGCAACTCAGGATCTTTTTATTCAAAGTGTCCTAATAAGTCATAAGAAGGTTAATTAGGTAAACCTATGGTTAGTTGAAGCTATGGTGATGATAGACGACTATTATCACTGGTCGTGAGCTTTGCGATGATCTTTTCTTACTAACTATCAAGGTATTCGATATTGTAAACATAACAATGAAAGAAAATATTTAAATATTATTAATTTGGTTAGGTTAGGTTAGGTTATGATAGGACAGGAAATTAGACGTTAACTAATTATCATAGTTTTGACCACGGTCTTAAAGACTGTCAGCTAGAGTTTTACCAGTATAGTTATTAAAAAATTAAATACAGCCAACATTAATTAATGGTGTTTTTACCATGACGAATTATAAAATATAACAAAATATTATTTTATGTGGATTTTATGAGGTTTTCAATAAATATGGGTTTTTGTAAATAGAAAATGTATAGAATCAATAGTTTTAATTTAAAATATAGTTTTGTGTTTTAATATTCTATTGTCGAAGAATTCTCAAGGATTCTTTCCCAAATTTTTTTACATCTTACTAATCCAATTTTTTCCCGGCACATACAAACGCCGCTATAACAGATATATGACTATGTTTTTATTTGCATTTAGACTTTATAGTTATTACTTTAATATGACTGTACCCCGCCAAACAAATATATTATTTAAATTCAACATTACTTTATATCCTTCATAATTACAATCACATAGTAGTGTTTGTGCAGGACCTTTTTCTCATATAATTTTTTTTGCATCCTTAATAAATTACATTCATTTTTATACATTTTCTAATACATATATTATGGTGATACCCTTCTGATCATAATAACTGTTCGTATAATATAATGTAAACATACTATTTTTTGGATTGTAGTTAATATGTATTGTAGTATTTAGCTCCCGCGTATTCTTTTGTTAGTGTTATTTCACAAGGTCTCTCAAACAACTTTTTTTCATTCTTGAACTCTAGTAGATTATTTTGTATAATATATTTTCAACATTAATGGCTATACCTGGGAGTACACTGAGTACCTGTGTACTTACTAAATGATGGAAATAGGTTGTTAGGTTCTCTCACGTTCCCCATCAATTATATTTTTATATATTTAACTTTTTTGATTTTATTAGAATTTTCATTTTTTAAAACATTACAACCGGGTGGTGCCAATTCACTTTTTTTAAATTTTCATTTGCTTCTTAAATGCGTTTGCCAGTGGGTTCCCACGTTGGTTAGGTGCAAAATTGATTTTTAATATGAATCTATTCAAATTTGTTAACTTTCAGAGAATACTAAATGATTAATATTCACTAAACTGTGTTTGCTTTATGATGTTATTTGCCTACAGGCTTCCATGCTCCCCTCCAAAAATTTTTTTACTGTAATTTAATTCCTATTGATAATTCTATATAGATTTTTTAAACACTGCCAAACCGGTGCAATCTAAATTTTTTTTAAATTCTTTTTTTTGGTAATTTAATTCTAGTTGAATTTTTTGTATTGACTTGAATATTGATAACCTGATGCCCTTTGAATAATCCATCATTAATGAACTAAATATTTTGAATATTTTTTTTCTGTTTAATATTCTGGATATTTTAGTTTGAAGTTTGTAATGTGTATTCCCACAAAATAATTTTATTAAAATTTTTTTTTGTTTTCTAAAATGCTTTTGCCTGCGGGCGCCAACACCCTCTTTCAAATTTTTTTTTAGTAATGTTACTCTAGTTGAAATTTTTGTATTGACTTGAATATTGATAACCTGATGCCCTTTGAATAATCCATCATTGATCAACTAAATATTTTGAATATTTTTTTTCTGTTTAATATTCTGGATATTTTAGTTTGAAGTTTGTAATGTGTATTCCCACAAAATAATTTTATTAAAATTTTTTTTTGTTTTCTAAAATGCTTTTGCCTGCGGGCGCCAACACCCTCTTTCAAATTTTTTTTTAGTAATGTTACTCTAGTTGAAATTTTTGTATTGACTTGAATATTGATAACCTGGTACCATACGAAAAATCCTTCTTTAATGAACTAAATATATTGAATAGTTTTTTCAATTTAATGTTCTGGAAATTTTAGTTTGAAGTTTGTAACGTGTATCCCCACAGTATAATTTTATTTAAATTTTTTTTTGTTTTCTAAAATGCTTTTTTTTGCGGGCACCAACACCCTCCTTCAAATTTTTTTTTAGCAACGTAACTCTTGTTGAATGATTTGTATTGACTTGAATATTGATAACCTGGTGCCTTACGAAAAATCCTTCTTTAATGAACTAAATATTTGAAAGTTTTTTTTTGTTTAATATTCTTGAAAATTTTAGTTTTAAGTTTGTACGAAAGTTGTTTTCCCAAACTAGAATTTTATTTTAAATTTTTTTTTGTTTTCTAAAATGCGTTTGCCTGCGGGCGCCAACACCCTCCTTAAATTTTTTTTTAGTATTGTAACTCGAGTTGAATTTTTTGTATTGACTTGAAAATTGATAACCTGGTGCCATACGAAAAATCCTACTTTAATGAAGTAAATATATTGAATAGTTTTTTCAATTTAATATTCTTGAAATTTAGTTTGGTAGTTTTTGTACACGTGTATCCCACAGTATAATTTTATTTAAATTTTTTTTTTGTTTTCTAAAATGCTTTTGCCTGCGGGCGCCAACACTCTCCTTCAAATTTTTTTTTAGTTACGTAAATATAGTTGAATTTTTTGTATTGACTTGAATATTGATAACCTGGTAGCATACGAAAAATCCTTCTTTAATGAAGTAAATATATTGAATAGATTTTTCAATTTAATATCCTGGAAATTTTAGTTTGTAGTTTGTAACGTGTATCCCCACAGTATAATTTTATTTACATTTTTTTTTGTTTTCTAAAAAGATTTTGCCTGCGGGCGCCAACACCCTCCTTCAAATTTTTTTTTAGTAACGTAAATCTAGTTGAATTTTTTGTATTGACTTGAAAATTGATAACCTGGTGCCATACGAAAAATCCTACTTTAATGAAGTAAATATATTGAATAGTTTTTTCAATTTAATATTCTTGAAATTTAAGTTTGTAGTTTGTAACGTGTATCCCCACAGTATAATTTTATTTAAATTTTTTTTTTGTTTTCTAAAATGATTTTGCCTGCGGGCGCCAACACCCACTCCTTATCAATTTTTTTTAGTAAGTAACTATAGTTTAATTTTTTTGTATTGACTTGATATTGATAACCCTGGTAGCATACGAAAAATCCTTCTTTAATGAACTAAATATATTGAATAGTTTTTTCAATTTAATATTCTTGAAATTTTAATGTGTATTCCCACAATATAATTATATTTAAATTTTTTTTTGTTTTCTAAAATGCTTTTGCCTGCGGGCGCCAACACCCTCCTTCAAATTTTTTTTTAGTAACGTAAATATAGTTTAATTTTTTGTATTGACTTGAATATTGATAACCTGGTAGCATACGAAAAATCCTTCTTTAATGAACTAAATATATTGAATAGTTTTTTCAATTTAATTTCCTGGAAAATTTAGTTTGAAGTTTGTAACGTGTATCCCCACCACACTATAATTTTATTTACATTTTTTTTGTTTTCTAAAATGATTTTGCTGCGATGCGGCCAACACCCTCCTCAAATTTTTTTTTAGTAACGTAAATCTAGTTTAATTTTGTTATTGATTGACTTGAATAACCTGGTAGCATACGAAAAATCCTTGCTTTAATGAACTAAATTATATTGAATAGTTTTTTCAATTTAATATTCTTGAAATTATTTAATGTGTATTCCCACAATATAATTATATTTAAATTTTTTTTTGTTTTCTAAAATGCTTTTGCCTGCGGGCGCCAACACCCTCCTTCAAATTTTTTTTTAGTAACGTAACTTTAGTTGAATTTTTTGTATTGACTTGTAAATTGATTACCTGGTGCCTTACAAAAAATCCTTCTTTAATGAACTAAATATATCGAATAGTTTTTTTCTGTTTAATATTCTTGAAATTTTAGTTTGAAGTTTGTAATGTGTTTTTCCACAATATAATTTTATTTAAATTTTTTTTTGTTTTCTAAAATGCTTTTGCCTGAGGGCGCCAACACCCTCCTTCAATTTTTTTTTAGTATTGTAACTCGAGTTGAATTTTTTGTATTGACTTGAATATTGATAACCTGGTGCCATACGAATAATCCTTCTTTAATGAAGTAAATATATTGAATAGTTTTTTCAATTTAATTTCCTGGAAAATTTAGTTTGAAGTTTGTAACGTGTATCCCCCACTATATTTTATTTACATTTTTTTGTGTTTTTCTAAAATGATTGTTGCCTGCGGCGCCAACACCCTCCTTCAAATTTTTTTTTAGTAACGTAAATCTAGTTGAATTTTTTTTGTATTGACTTGAAAATTGATAACCTGGTGCCATACGAAAAATCCTACTTTAATGAAGTAAATATATTGAATAGTTTTTTCAATTTAATATTCTTGAAATTTTAATGTGTATTCCCACATTATAATTTTATTTAAATTTTTTTTTGTTTTCTAAAATGCTTTTGCCTGCGGGCGCCAACACTCTCCTTCAAATTTTTTTTTAGTAACGTAAATATAGTTGAATTTTTTCTATTGACCTTGAATATTCATACCTGGTACATACGAAAATCCTTCTTAATGAACTAAATATTTTCGATAGTTTTTTTTCTGTTTAATATTCTGGAATTTTTAGTTTGAAGTTTGTAACGTGTATCCCCACAGTATAATTTTATTTAAATTTTTTTTTGTTTTCTAAAATGCTTTTGCCTGCGGGCGCCAACACCCTCCTTCAAATTTTTTTTTAGTAACGTAACTTTAGTTGAATTTTTTGTATTGACTTGTAAATTGATTACCTGGTAGCATACGAAAAATCCTTCTTTAATGAACTAAATATATTGAATAGTTTTTTCAATTTAATATTCTTGAAATTTTAATGTGTTTTTCCACAATAGAATTTTATTTAAATTTTTTTTTGTTTTCTAAAATGCTTTTGCCTGCGGGCGCCAACACTCTCCTTCAAATTTTTTTTTAGTAACGTAAATATAGTTGAATTTTTTGTATTGACTTGAATATTGATAACCTGGTAGCATACTAAAAATCCTTCTTTAATGAACTAAATATTTCGAATAGTTTTTTTCTGTTTAATATTCTGGAAATTTTAGTTTGAAGTTTGTAACGTGTATCCCCACAGTATAATTTTATTTAATTTTTTTTGTTTTTCTAAAATGCTTTGCCTGCGGGCGCCAACCCTCTCCTTCACATTTTTTTTAGTAACTCGCGATATAGTTTAATTTTTTGTATTGACATGAATATTGATAACCTGGTGCCATACGAATAATCCTTCTTGAATGAACTAGATATTTTGGGCAGTATTTTTCTGTTTAATATTCTTGAAATTTTAGTTTTAAGTTTGTAATGTGTTTTTCCACAATAGAATTTTATTTAAATTTTTTTTTGTTTTCTAAAATGCTTTTGCCTGCGGGCGCCAACACCCTCCTTCAAATTTTTTTTGAGCAATGTAACTCTAGTTGAATTTTTTGTATTGACTTGAATATTGATAAACCGGTGCCTTACGAAAAATCCTACTTTAATGAACTAAATATATCGAATAGTTTTTTTATGTTTAATATTCTTGAAATTTTAGTTTGAAGATTGTAATGTGTTTTTCCACAATAGAATTTTATTTAAATTTTTTTTTGTTTTCTAAAATGCTTTTGCTTGCGGGCGCCAACACCCTCCTTCATATTTTTTTGTTAGTATTTTAACTCAAGTTGATTTTTTTGTATTTACATGAATATTGATAAACCGGTGCCTTACGAAAAATCCTACTTTAATGAACTAAATATTTTGAAAAGTTTTTCAATTTAATATCCTGGAAATTTTAGTTTGTAGTTTGTAACGTGTATCCCCACACTATAATTTTATTTACATTTTTTTTTGTTTTCTAAATGCTTTTGCCTGCGGGCGCCAACCCCTACCTCCCAATTTTTTTTTAGTATTGTAACTCGAGTTGAATTTTTTGTATTGACTTGAATATTGATAACCTGGTGCCATACGAATAATCCTTCTTTAATGAAGTAAATATATTGAAAAGTTTTTTCAATTTAATATCCTGGAAATTTTAGTTTGTAGTTTGTAACGTGTATCCCCACACTATAATTTTATTTACATTTTTTTTTGTTTTCTAAAATGCTTTTGCCTGCGGGCGCCAACACCCTCCTCCAATTTTTTTTTAGTATTGTAACTCGAGTTGAATTTTTTGTATTGACTTGAATATTGATAACCTGGTGCCATACGAATAATCCATCTTTAATGAAGTAAATATATTGAATAGTTTTTTCAATTTAATATCCTGGAAATTTTAGTTTGGTAGTTTGTAACGTAATCCCCACACTTATAATTTTATTTACATTTTTTTTGTTTTCTAAAATGCTTTTGCCTGCGGGCGCCAACACCCTCCTTCAATTTTTTTTTAGTATTGTAACTCGAGTTGAATTTTTTGTATTGACTTGAATATTGATAACCTGGTAGCATACGAAAAATCCTTCTTTAATGAACTTAATATATTGAATAGTATTTTTTTCTGTTTATAGTCTGGAAATTTTAGTTTGAAGTTTGTAATGTGTATTCCCACTATATAATTAAATCATACATTTTTTTTTTGTTTAAAAACAAAAAAAATGAAAGAAAAACTCTTGCAGAAAAAGACGAAATCACAACGAGCAAATACAAACTAAAAGTGATAAAAATTAATCTAAACAAAAGTTTTTTCTGTTTAATATTCTTGAAATTTCAAAGTTGTAAGGCACACAACCAATGTATTGACAAAAATTTTTTGTTTTCTAAACGGCTTTGCGCTTAGCGAACGAAACACCCTAGTAATTTATTTTTTAACCAGAAACTCAAGTGAAGAAGTATGGAAAATCATTGTACCTTTGCAATACGAGCAAAAACTAAAAGAATGTACAAGATTTTGAAAATTTATTTCAATTTAAACCATAGAAAATTTTAGTTTGTAATGTTTTTTAAATTTATCATTTATTTTCTTAATTGTTTTCTAAAATGCTTTTTTGCGGGCGCCAACACCCTCCTTCAATAATTTTTTTTACTATTGTAACTCGAGTTGATTTTTTGTATTGACTTAATATTGATAACCTGTGGGCCTTACGAAAAATCCATCTTTAAATGAACTAAATATATTTGGTATAGTTTTTTTTCAATTAATATTCTTGAAAATTTAGTTCTGAAGTTTGTAACGTGTTTCCCATAAAAAATATAATTACTTATTTTATTTGTTTTTTGATTTTCTAAAATGCTGATTTGCCTTGCGGGCGCCAACCCACCTTCAAATTTTTTTTTAGTTTGTACCTCGAGTTGAATTTTTGTATTGACTTGAATATTGATTACCTGGTGCTTACAAAAAGCCTTCTTTAATGAACTAAATATATGAATAGTTTTTTCATTTAATATCCTGAAATTGTTAGTTTGAAGTTTGTAATGTGTATCCCCACAACTATAATTTTATTTACATTTTTTTTTGTTTTCTAAAATGCTTTTGCCTGCGGGCTCAACACCCTCCTTCAAATTTTTTTAGTATTGTACCGAGTGAATTTTTTGTATTGACTTGAAATATTGATAACCTGGTGCCTACGAAAAATCCTACTTTAATGAACTAAATATATTGAATAGTTTTTTTTTAATTTATTCCTGAAATTTTAGTTTGTAGTTTGTAACGTGTATCCCACAATATAATTTTATTTAAATTTTTTTTTGTTTTCTAAAATGCTTTTGCCTGCGGGCGCCAACAAACCCTCCTTCAAATTTTTTTTAGTTGGTATCTTGTTGAATTTTTTGGTATTGACTTGAAATTGAATTACCTCTGGTGCCCTTACAAAAAATCACTTCTTTAATGAACTAAATATATCGAATGAGTTTTTTTCTGTTTATTATTCTTGAAATTTTAGTTTGAAGTTTGTAATGTGTTTTTCCACAATAGAATTTTATTTAAATTTTTTTTTGTTTTCTAAAATGCTCTTGCCTGCGGGCTCCAACACCCTCCTTCAAATTTTTTTTTAGTAACGGAAATCTAGTTGAATTTTTTGTATTGACTTGAAAATTGATAACCTGGTGCCATACGAAAAATACTACTTTAATGAAGTAAATATATCGAATAGTTTTTTTCAATTTAATATCCTAGGAAATTTTAGTTTGGTAGATTGTAACGTGGACATCAATCCCACAATATAATTTATTTAAATTTTTTTTTGTTTTCTAAAATGCATTTTGCCTGCGGGCGTACCAACACCCTCCTTCAAATTTTTTTTTTTGAGTAACTAACTTTAGTTGAATTTTTTGTATTAGACTTGAAAATCTGATTACCCCGGTGCCTTTAAACAAAAATCCTTCTTTAATGAAGTAAAAAATAGGGAATAGTTTTTTTTTTCTGTTTAATCAATAATATCTTGCCTTCTTAGTTGACTTCTTTTCACCTGTGTTCTTTTCCCCCCTCGACCTTTAATTTCCCTTTTCTATTTTTGTTTTCTAAAATGCGTTTTGCCTTCGGGCGCCATCACACCCTCCTTTCAATTTTTTTTTGTTCACTAATTGTAACTCGAGTTGAATTTTTTTGTATTGACTCTGAATATTGATAACCTGTGCCATACAATAATCCTTCTTTAATGAAGTAAATATATTGAATAGTTTTTTTTTCTCACATTTAATATCCTGGAAATTTTAGTTTGTAGTTTGTCACGTGTATCCCCACACGATATTTTTTATTTAAATTTTTTTTTGTTTTCTAAATGCTTTTGCCTGCGGGCGCCAACACCCTCCTTCAAATTTTTTTTTTGAGCTAACACCAAACAAAATAACACAACCACCAAAAAACAAAGACTGTTAAAAAAAAAACGTGCCAATGTACTCTAGTTGAATTTTTTTGTAATGCACTCTGACATATTGATACCCGGTGCCTTAACGAAAAATTCCTCCAAATTTAATGACTAAATAATGGAATAGTTTTTTTTCTGCTATTAATCGTCTTGAAATTTAATTTTTTTCCACAATAAGAATTTTATTTAAATTTTTTTTTTTTTTCTAAAATGCGTTTGCCTGCGGGTGCCAACACCCTCCTTCAAATTTTTTTTAAACAGTAAACTCGAGTTGAATTTTTTTGTATTGACTTGAATATTGATAAACCTGGTGCCATACGAAAATCCTTCTTTAATGAAGTAAATATATGAATAGTTTTTTTTCAATTTAATATCCTGGAAATTTTAGATTGTAGTTTGTAACGTGTAATCCCCCCAACTATAATTTTATTTAAATTTTTTTTTGTTTCGAAAATGCTTTTGCCTGCGGGCGCCAACACCCTCCTTCAATGTTTTTTTTAGTAAGTAACTTAAGTTTTAATTTTTTGTATTGACCATTATGAATATTGATAACCTGTTGCCCTAACGAAAAATCCTTCTTTAACGAACTAAATATATCGAAATAGTTTTTTTCTGTTTAATATTCTGGAATTTTAGTTTGAAGTTTTGTAATGTGTATTCCCACGTATAATTATTTATTTAAATTTTTTTTTTTGTTTTTCTAAATGCTTTTGCCTGCGGGGCGCCAACACCCCTCCTTCAATTTTTTATTTAGTAACGACTTTAGTTGAATTTTTTGTATTGAACTTGAAAATTGAATTAACCTGTGGCCTTACACAAGATACCTTCTTTAAATGAACATAAATAATACGAATAGGATTTTTTTCTGTTTTATTATTCTTGAAATTTTTAGGTTGAAGTTTGGTAATGTGGGTTTTTTCCAGCAATAGACTTATTATTATAAGTTTTTTTTTTGTTTTCCTGAAAAATGCTTTTGCCTGCGGGTGCCGACCACCCTCCTATCAAATTTTTTTTTTTATATTATAGGGGTAGCGTAACTTTGGTATGCTTTCTTTGTATTGACATGAATTTGTCGAAACCTGTCGGACATAGCTAAGAATCCTAACCTTGAATGAATGCAAAGTAAAAGGGGTCTGTAAAGGAAAAGGGATTGACAGAAGTGAGTGATAAATGAGTTTGAACATTTACATAAAAAATCACAGGATGGAAAATTAAATAGGTTTGATAGTTTGATAAAAACGTGAATATTCAAATAGCAAAGCACAGAGGAGCGGAGGAAGCGGGAAACAAAATAGGTGGGAAACGGAGAGTGGAGGAAATAACTATATTTATACCGGTTATTTTTTTGTTTTCATAAAATGCTTTTGCCTGCTGAGCAGCCACAACAACCGGAAAAAGGGAAAAACCTCATGAATCAAAATTTTTTAAAAATTGAACACTGTAACTCTATTTGAATTTTTAATGTAATGACTATTTTAAATGACTGAATAAACAGACCCAAAGGTGCTAACGACAAATCCTTACAGATTACATGAACTAAAAATCGGTATCTAATAGTTTTTTTTTCTGTTAATATTCTTGAAAATACTTCTTAAATGTGTATTCCCACAAATATAAGATTTGAGAGTTCATTTTTTTTTTTGTTTTCGAAAAATGCTCTGTGGGAGGGAAGAGCCCTACTCGTTCTCCACCAACTGAAACAGACCGATCCTTCAAATTTTTTTTTTAGTACGGGAACAATCGTAAATTTTGATTTTTATTTGTATTGACTTGAAAACAAAATTAGACTAACTGGTGCGCATAGGAGAAAGATGAAATACAAGAATAAAAAACTAAAACAATCCTAATTTAAAATTACAAGTTAACTATATTGAAATAGATGAGGATAATTACTCTTTCAAAATTTACGGGAAAATAAATGAACACTGAAAGGGGGGTAAAGAACAATGTTATAGGTTTAAGTGGACGGTGTTGGTGGAGTGAAACTGAGTGTAATGAAACGCTACACAAATGTGGGAGATATATAATATTTAAATAGATTTTTATTTTATTAGCTAAAATTGCGTATCATATCGCCTAGCGGTGTGCTTTATTATACAATATCGCCAACCCCTCCTATTTACGGGAAAAAAGTGCACAGATTTTTTTTTAGTCACGTAAATAGAAGTTTTTTTAATTTTTTTGTATTGAACCTGAATATTGATCCCCTGTAGCAATACGAAAAATTCCTTCGTTAACGAAACGTAATATTGTGAAAGTTTTTTTTCTGTTATAAATATTCTGGAAATTTTAGTTTGAAGTTTGTAAACGTTTATCCCCACAGTATAAATTTTATTTAAATTTTTTTTTTGTTGTTTCTAAAATGCTTTTGTCCTGCGGGCGCCAACAAAGGGGGGGGGACAAGGGAGGGCGAACCGCACTCGGCTTCAAATATTTTTTTTTAGTACGTAACTTTAGTTGAATTTTTTGAACTTGACCTTGACAATTGAGTGTGACCTGGATAGCCCTGGTGCCTTCAAAGATCCTTCTTTACTGACTAAAAATTATCGAATAGTTTTTTTTTTCTGTTTATTATTCTTGAAATTTTTATTTTTGAGTATTGTACTGGTGGTTTTTTTCCACCATCGACTTTTTTATTAACGTTTTTTTTTGTTTTCTAAAATGCTTTTCCTGCGGGTGCCACCACCCCTCCTTCCCCATTTTTTTTTTTAGTACGTAAACTTTCGTTGAATTTTATTGTATGACATGAAAATTGATAACACTGGTGGCCATATACACCGAATCCTCTTTAATAACTAATTACTCGCATATTTTTTTTTCTGTTTACTCTCTTGAATTTTGTTTGAAGTATGTAGTAGTTTTTTTATCCACCATAGAATTATTTATTTAATTTTTTTTTGTTTTCTAAAATCCGTTGGCCTGCGGGCGCCAACACCAACCCTCGTTCAAATTTATTTTTTTAGTATTGTAACTCAATGTTTGGAATTTTCTTTGTATTCCATGCTTTAATATGGATAACCTGGTGCTACAAGGGGCCGAAAATCCTTCTTTAATGAACTAAAAATATTTTGAAAAGTTTTTTTTTCTGTTTTAATAATTCTTGAAAATTTTTTCTTGAAGTTTGTAATGTTTTTTCCCACATTATAATTTTCTTAAATTTTTATTTTGTTTTCTAAAATTCCTTTGCTGCGGGTGCCAACACCCCTCTACTTCAAAATTTTTTTTTTGTAACGTAACTATTAGTTTAGAATTTTTTTGTATTGACATGAGAATTGGAATAACCGGATTCCATAATACAGGCGCCCAATCCCTTACTTTTTAATGAGTCCTCATATTTGAATAGTTGTTTTTCAATTTAATATCCTGGACATTTTAGTTTGTAGTTTTGTAACGGGTATCCCCACAGGATCATCATTATTTTATTTAAATTTTTTTTGTTTTTCTAAATGACACGTTTTGCCTGCGGGCGCCAACCACCGCCTTCAAATTTTTTTTTAGTAACGTAGATATAAGTATTAACTTTTTGTAAATTGCCTTGAATATTGATAACCTGGTAGCATAACGAAAACTCCTTCTTTAACGAACTAACTAGTTTGAATATTTTTTTCTGTTTCATATTCTGGAAATTTTTAGTTTTTGCTTTGTAACGTGTAAGCCCCACAGTATCAGTTTTATTTAAATTTTTTTTTTTGTTTTTCTAATGCTTTTGCCTGCGGGCGCCAACAGACCCTCCTTCAAATTTTTTTTTTATTATAGTAACGTAACTTTATGTTGCATTTTTTTGAATTGACTTTAACTTGATTACCTGGTGCCTTACAAAAGATCCTTCTTTAAAATGACTAACTATATCGAATATTTTTTTTCTGTTTTATTATTTCTTATGGTAGTTTGAAGTTTGGTAATGTGTTGTTTTCCACCAATATAATTTTATTTAAAATTTTTTTTTGTTTTCTAAAAATAGCAGTTTGCCTGCGGGTGCCAACACCCTCCTTATCAAATTTTTTTTTAGTAACGTAACTTTAGTTGAATTTCTTTGTATTGACGATGAAAATTGGATCCACCTGGTGCCATCAAAGAATCCTTCTTTAATGAACTAACATTTCGAATAGTTTTTTTTCTGTTTTAATTTCTTGAAATTTTTAGTTTTGAAGTAGTAAGTGTTGGTTTATCCACATAGAAATTTTAATTTAAATTTTTTTTTGTTTTCTAAATCCTTTTGCGCTGCTGGCGCCAACAACCCTCCTTCAAATTTTTTTAGTATTGTGCAACTCAGCTTGAATTTTTTTGTATATCACTTGAAAATATTGATACCCTGGTGCTATACCGAAAAATCGCTTCTTTAATGAACTAAATATTTTGAAAAGTTTTTTTCTGTTTAATATTCTTGAATTTTACTTTGAAGTTTGTAAATACGTGTTTTTTTCGCCACATTATAATTTATTTAGAATTTTTTTGTTTCTAAAATCCTTTGCCTCGGGTGCCAACACCCTCCTTCAAATTAATTTTTTTGTAACGTAACTTTAGTTAGTTTTTTTTGTATTGACATGAGAATTAGATAACCTGTGTCCATAACAAAGAGTCCTTCTTTAATGAACTATATAATTTAATAGTTTTTTGTTTGAATTTAATATCTTGAAATTTTAAATGTGTATTCCCACAGTATAAAATTTTTATTATCAATTTTTTTGTTTTCTAAAATCCTTTTGCCTGCGGGCGCCAATCCACCATCCTTTGCAAATGTTTTTTAGTAAATGTTTCTCTATTTGAATTTTTTGTATAATGACTTGAAATTGATACCCTGGTAGCCAAGGGAGCAGTATTCAAATAAGAATGGTGATTAATCTTAGTCGGTATGGAGTTGGAAATACGCGACTAGAGGGTGAGGAAGAAAAAAGCAAGAAAAAGATAGGGGGCTAATCGAAAGAATTAAAGGGGGGTATTGATATACAACATCAGAGTACTCAAATATAAGACCATATCGCAACGCGTATAGACATATTGTAATAAATAAAGATGATGATGACTAAGAAAGAAGATTAGATATATCAATCACTTAGCCATTCAAGGTGGACCCCTATTAGGGATGTTCATCAATGGGTAATGGGTTGCACAGTAAATGTGGCAAGAACAAATTGCTGACTGATGCGTGAAGTGCAGACGAATCATTAATGGTCGTATTACGTGAGTGATGTATCATTATAATCGAATAATCTATAGGCAATATAAGATTTCGCTCGGTATTCTTTATTAAGTCTAATGGAGTATGTCATATCAAAAAAAGGAAACCACTAGATTTTTGATAACACTAATAAAAAAATTCAAGATTAGCTCGAGAATGCTTTGCTTCTAGATTTCGAATTTCTGTGCGAGGTTCTGTCTTGTAGGTATTGTCTTTTGTAGTATTTTAATAATAATATATTGCATTCATAACTAATAATTATATTCGGTCAAAGACAAATGGAGCTCGCACATGTTTTTCTCTAGATTTCCCCCCCCCCAAGCAAGCGGTAAGTAAGTATACATTATGCTTACGAAGTTGAATAACGGTTATATCTATTTATAAGATAGTCTACAAATGGAAAATGAGAGATCTCCCTGATTACGACCACAACCATTCAGTAAATTCATCTTCCATATATTAAGCGACTGCCCACTCCTTGCCTTTAAGATTAATGAGACAGTGGAAGAACTCCATGAAGCTAACGACTTTGCAGTCAAATGGATAAGGATACTTGACATCCAACTGTGGACACCTTTCTATTGACAACATGTTACAGTGTGACCCTTTGCTTATCCCTTAGGGCGTCGGAGCATTACGTTTTGTTACTGTTTAGCAAATAAAGAGTTTTTAGTATGTACAGACACTTTATAATTTTTTACATACCCATTACTACGCTTTAAAATTACACAATTAATACAATCCAGGAATATTGTCTAGATAATAATCTTACCTTTAAATTTTACTAAAGTTAAATTCACTCTAATTTGTAAACTAACAAATCTATATGTGTTCTGCTGAGCGTACAATTTGCTATGTTACGCACTTGAGACAGAAACAACACATTCGGGTGAGCATCTTCTTAATACAAACATTTTACTTTTTAGTTGTACAATCAATAAATAGTTACGGTATAGAAATTTGGGTTGAAATACTCATTTCGTGATTTTAGAGATGATGAAAATGGGTTAGTAATAATAAATTTTAAACATATCGTTTTACAGGTTTATTCATAAATAAAGATTTGTTTAAATGGTATTAGAGTAATTTAATTTAAAACCCCTTTATTATAGAAAAAGTTATAGATAGTGAATTTGTTTAAAATTGTGTACAACAATATTAAGCAGTAGTTTACGTAATGGTACTCTGCTAATATTCTACAGAAGGCCGTCCTACTAATTGTTTACGTGTAGATGGGGGGGCTACCTACCGTAAAATTAATACCTACCAAATAACTTTTACTGATTGATTGAGTAATAACAAATTAAAATTAATAACAAATTAACAACAATATTAATAACAATTTATTAATTTATTGTTGTCAAGTACTTTATTTTATTTCTATACGTCATTATTTATTATTATACATAATAATATATTAATTTACATCATCCCAGAAAACTTCTAATAAGTCGTGTTGCGTATTAATGGACTGCCACCATTCTTATTTTAATTGTCGGTCTACCACAAATCTGTTGCTCCTCGGGTTTTAATTCCGTGTTTAGTTTTGATATGTCTCCATACACACTTGATTGTTTGTATTTGTGCGTCCGTTGTGAGATCAACAAAAAACCCTTTTATGATAATTTTTTTGGTATTCTTTCAACGTGCCTCCACAAATAACACCATCTTTTAATTCAAAACAACTACCAAGTTCTGGGAGCAAATTTCTCTCTTGAAGATAATTATCACATGTTTCCTCATTGCATAATATATGCCCGTACAAATAGTGCATTGCTTTGTTCATTTTTGTTTATTTTAAAATAAAGAAATAAAAAGTAAAACTCGCAACGAATAGAACACATACCCAAACACAACACAGATATGACATAATAATATATCTAAAATATGTAACTAAAATAATATATCTTAAAGTAAGTTATGGGCCTTGGTTGATCAGTTATCATAATGGTTATTCAGCTATAATTTTGTACAACTATTATTAATATGTTATTTATCGTAATGGCTCAAATGTACTTTCCCGTAGTAAAATAAAATAAAATAAAAATAACTTCGCTAGATAGTACACTACACGCATACAGTTTTTGGTTGATACCATTTTACGGTAGGTAGCATATTAGACAAGTGCCTACAATACTTCATTAAAAACTAATTAATCATAATTGTGTAAAAGTAGGTAAACAAAATTATTTGAAAATGTAATACCATTAATGAATAAATTAGAGTAGGAAATTAAATATTGATATCCCCATATTTAAAATAAATCAATTTTAATTAATTGTGTTTGTACCTACTTAAGATTTAAATTATTTTATTTGTATATATTTCAGTGATGTAGGTAATATATTATTATTAAACATTTTTACTATAGCATGATAAATTTATACGTATATATAAATCTGAAACATAATTCATTTATATTATAGAATATTTTAAAAGAAAAAAAGAAGAAGAAGAAGAAGAATCAGATCTTGAAAAACAAAGAGAAAGAGATTCCAAAACTGAAAGAAACCCAATATAACGGACTTAAACATGTTGTTGCAAATGGCGCTGCAAAGTTTCCTAGTTATTTAGATAATTTACCCTATGTTGAAGGTTAGATTATATATTTTTTGCTTGTCATGTATGCACAAGTCTAGGGTATTTTATATTTATATAGGACAATGGAGTGTTACAAACCCAACTGGAAAGAAAGTGTATTCTATATTATTTTTATCACAACTTGGTAGTGAGGCTGTTTGTCAAAAGAAACCGGATGTATTAAAAAACTGGAGTACAAAATCATTCATTGCATCACAATTTAGTTCATTAAATGTAAGTTTTTAAATGAATATTCATGATTTTAATATTTTAACTAAATTATTGCATTTTATAAAATTTGTTAGGGGATAGTATTAAGTACTATTATTAGGAAAAAAAGATTGTAGAAGTTAATATTAAATTTCACATTTTAATGAATTTGATCAACAATGTATGTTATTGATTAGTTTTATTTGATTACTGCAGAAATATTGCATAAACATTTAAAAAAAAAAAATCATTTTTGGGCACGGGAAACTCCGAGCGAAACAGCTTTGTATATAAAAAGTATATTTTTTAATATATACGTCATATAACATTACATTTTAACAGATTTAACCAAGCATATGTCTCCAATCAAAAAAATATATTTTAATTAATTTTTAATTCAATAGCAAGTATAATAAGACACTAAATACTAAATGATCACGTCTCTTAATTGCTCGTTTTCAGCTTTGTGGGTTGATTTTACGGTGCGAGGCTCGCAGAAAACAGTCTATAGTCTGTACAGAAAGAGAATATGACGATTCTGCGTATCCCTCCGCGTCGCCATGTCATTAAAATCTGTTCTCCTTTGACCGGATGTCGTGTGGGGATGCGCAGAAGAACCAATTTTGGTAAGACAGCATGCACCCTTCCTGGACAGAGTATTGTACCATACTTGTAGCACCCATAAAATTAATGTAAACTAATCTTATACAAAACTGAAAGCTTTATAATTTTTACTCTAGCATTAAACATTTATATTTATGTATAAATATTATATAGGATATTTTAAAACTACAAGAAAAAAAGAAGAATAAGAATAATAAACATTACTCTAATAATGAAGAAGAACAGAGTATTATTCCAAAACCGGTAGAGTTAGTACAACAACTAGAAAAACCCCAATACAATGAACTTCAATATGTTGTTAATGACACTCTAAAGTTGCCTAGTTATTTAGACAATTTACCCTATGTTGAAGGTAAGATTATTATTTTTCTCTTCATGTTTACAGAGTGTATTATTTTATATTTTATATAGGACAATGGAGTTTTACAAACCCAACTGGAAAGAAAGTGTATTCTATATTATTTTTATTAAAACTTGGTGGTGAAGCTATTTGTCAAAAGAAACCAGATGTATTAAAAAACTGGAGTACAGAATCATTCATTGCACCACAATTTAGTTCATTAAGTGTAAGTTTTTAAATGAATATTCATGATTTTAATATTTTAACTAAATTCTAAATTATTGCATTTTATAAAATTTGTTAGGGGATAGTATTAGGTACCATTAGTCATCTATTTGATAGAATTTAATAATTTCTTTATAAAACAATTCAAATACTTTGTAGTTATGATTTTTAGGGGCTAGGTGCTAAATATAATCTTAGTCAA
This sequence comes from Sitobion miscanthi, assembly GCA_008086715.1. NCBI lineage: Eukaryota > Metazoa > Arthropoda > Insecta > Hemiptera > Aphididae > Sitobion > Sitobion miscanthi. The sequence goes on along the minus strand of CM017805.1, from coordinate 27,947,435 downwards.
GGAAAAACAGCAAGTAAAACTGTTATATTGGATCGTAGTCATGGAAAGCTTTTAAAGCTCAAAGAGACAGTTGAACATCCATTGAACTCAGTAGTTGCTTATAAAATGAATATGAAATGTAAAAGCATACTTGTAGACTACGAGGAACTTAATAATTTAAATGTATGTATTAAAGATAAAATATTTATAATACTTACTTAAAGTTTGATAGTAAATAATATTATTTAATAATTGCGCTTTCTAATATAGGAAATAATCTACTCATTATCAGAAGATGAATCTTCGGTAATCCGCACAAGGCATAAAGAGTTTGTAAAATCAATGACACTAATAATATTAGATTGTCCTACCACTCGAACAACAGTAGCAGGAACGATTTTTGCAGAACTTTTATCCAAAAAAATTCTTTCTATGGAGGCCATCACTCAAGGGTACGTATTAATTTTATACTTTTTCAAACTATATGACATTCTTATTTTTGTTTTTAAAGAATTGACGATGTTCTCAAATATTGGTGTGATTTATTGATGTATTACCCTCAATTTTTCTCCTATGTTGCTGCAATTATTAGTAAATTTTTATCAATTATTTGAAATATTCTAACATTATTAATTTAAATGTTTTATTTATAGCTCCATTATTATTATCACAGAATACTTCCTTCGACTTCAACAATTTGAAAGATTCATGTACTTCTATACGACCAGACAATTCTAGTAAATTGTTTACCGAAGTATTATATAAAATTAATAATTCCAAGGAAACACAGAACGTTAAAGAAGTATGTGACAATAACTAAAAAAAATTAATTTTGTAGCATATAGTAAGCCTAATTTTTCTTGTTTCTTTAATTTTATTGATGAATAATATTTGCTATTGTACCATGTTTAGCGCTTCTTAATTGTTCCTTTCAGTCTAGATTATTATAATTTTCTTTTAAGTTGTTCATTATTGCAAGAAATAAAAGTTTTTATTTAGAATATTTATCTATAGGTAGGTACAATTATTTTGTAATCGCAATTTCCATCATTCTTTTAACAACTTTTTTACCAGAATTTCTTTGCCTAAATCTTGTATGAATAGTTCTAGCCTTCTAGATATACAAACTATGTTAGATACAAAATTTTATTATTGAAAATTTAATTTAGCCAAATAACTTTTAAATATTCTATTATTCTTAACAGAACACTTCCACCACTTCTGACCTACTCCACCCCGCTGCACTTACCTGCTTTTTTATTATTATAGTATTTAGTGTCACCCAGATTGCGACTCCGGCCATTCAGTACATTCATCTCTCACATAATAAGTGACTGTCCTCTCTGTGCCTTTAAGTTTAATGGGACAGTGGAAGAACTCCACTATCTAATGACTATGCGGTCAAATATACTGTCAAAGGACACTTAACATCCAACTGTAGGTTAGTTAGGTTACACCTTTCTATTGAAAACATGTTATTTATTTATTTTATTGATTTACGCCGTGACAGGCATTAATTTAGGTTCAATAATTTGTTGGTAAAATTAAATATAAAAAAAAAACAGTTGAATAATAGTAGCAAAGAGAAAAAAAAACTTATATAATATGTTAAATAAATATCTGGTAACAAAAATGTGGAAGACTAGGTTGAGTTGAGGTTAGGAGTGATCCATAGGAAGTGCAGTGGTATGGTAATTGAAAAAGCGAATGATTTCTAGTAGAGTGAGAAGGAACACGCAACGAGATAGAAGAGAGCAATTCAGGAAAATCTAGAGATCCCTCAAGAAGTAAAGAGATGAAATGATGGTCAGCCCCTGCGCGGCAAGAGGCTAAAGAAGGGATTCGAAGATTAAAGAAAATGAGTGAGTAATCATGTATGGGATGTTTAATTTTTAATTTGATGGCAGCATAGGATAAAAATCCGTTTTGTACTCGCTCTATTCTCAGTTCATTCACTCTATATTCTAAAACGGAGCAAACCAAAGAGATATATAGTACACGGAGACAAGAGCTGGATGTGAAGGTGGCGGTATTACGTTTAACAAATCCTAATATTTTGAGTGCTCTACTGATTATAATATTGATATGGTGATCAAAAGAGAGCGTGGGCGTAAGATGCCTTCTTTAATAATAAATGTTAAGTTACCCTTCGCATTAATCTTATGGTCGTCGGAACCAGTGGATTTGTACTATTTAGTATTATAGTATTATAGTACTATAGTATTTATATCTTATAATCAATAATAGTATTTTCAGAAGACTAATATGGCACATTTCAAACAATCATTTGTATAATTGTAAGCAGGGCCGTCTCTAGTGAATTTTTATGTTAAGGCAAGACTTAATTTTGTCTCCCTGTGATTTGATCGTTCTTCCAAATAAATAGGAGAAATAGTTTTGTAAAAACTGATCTGAACAAAATTAAAAACTAAAAAAGTGAACATATTATATTATTATTATATTGTACTTAGTAGATTTATGGACACTTCTTTTGAAAATAAATTCAAAACTTTAACTCTAAATAATGTTTTTAAGCATACTGGCCTATGCTGATGATATAGTATTGATGGAAGAATCTCATGATAGGTTGAAGAGTTTATTCAGTAGGTTGCATAAAACAGCGTCAAAAGTAGGACTATGTGTAAATGAAGGAAAAACGGAGTATATGTTTTTGAGTAGAAGGGATCTACCTTTCTGTCAGTCCATAAGAATTGATAACTATGAATTTAAAAGGGTAGAACAGTTCAAATATCTAGGTTTTATTTTGACCGAAAAAAATAATGTAGCAAACGAGGTAGCAGCAAGAATTCAAGCTGGGAATAAATGCTATTATGGACTGACTAAGGTACTAAGCTCACGAACAGTTTCGCGAAGAATGAAGGAACGATTATATACGACCTTAATACGACCGGTTGTATTGTATGGATCGGAAACATGGCCAATTAGAAAAATGGACGAGAATAGGCTCATGGTCTTTGAAAGAAAAGTGTTGCGGAAAATATATGGTCCGGTCAAAGACGAAATAACTGAGGAGTGGAGATGAAGAAAGAACATAGAGCTGGAAATACTGTATGGTAGTGCGGATATATTGGAGGTCATCAGAAGCAGAAGACTACGATGGGCTGGCCACGCTTGGAGGAGCCAAAATCCACTTTTACATGCAGTGATTGAACAAAACCCTGTAGGTAAAAGGCCTCTGGGAAGACTAAGAATGCGATGGGAAGATGTGGTAAAGAAGGAAGTTGAGCAGTTGGGAGGTTGTTCCAATTGGAGAAATCTAGCATTGGATAGAGAAGGATGGAAGCTTGGTTGTGAGACGGGATGGTCTTAAAGGCCCAACAAACCAAAAAAAAAAAAAAAATGTTTTTAATTACTTTTATTATTAGTTATTATTAGAGCGCGGATTTGTATGCATTTGCATATTTATTCTGGTTGATGGTATGATATGCTAAGTGAGCACAACATTTGTTTCATGACATGACGATTTAAAAAATTAAACTTTTTTAGTGCATATTTTTGCATATTTTGACATTTTTCTATTTTAAGGGCTTATTTTACAATTTTAATAGTATATATTTCATCTTTAGTGCATATTTTGATGTTTTTTTTTTGTTTTTTTTAGACATTTTTAAAATATATAGTACCTATTATAGGTATCAATATAATATAAGAAAAAAATATCATATTTTTATAGTTTCGATCAATATCAAAATAAATTAATAGGTATACTTGTAGGTATAAACGGTTTTCCCAAATATGACCTTAGATCAATAATCGAAGAAATAAAATAATAAGATAAAGATTTTAAAGACTAAAATTTGTTTTAGGATACATTGTTGATATAAATTGATTCCTATTTTTTCTTATAGATTAAAACTACCTATAAAAAAAGGAAAGTAGATGAGTATTATTTATAGTAGGGTTCGATATTTTTTTTAAAATATATTGTATTAATTAAATTTTTAAAATATAAATTTTTTTACTAATTTTATTATGCATATTTTTTATTTTTTGTGCATATTTTAACATTTTAGTGCATATATTTATGCATATTTAGGATTTTTTAGCGCATATTTGGTTGGTTTTTAATGCATATAAATCCACGCTCTAGTTATTTTTAATATATCTAAATCACATTTGTATTTTTTATTATAATCAGAATAATAATTATAATATGACGTCTAATATCTACCAATATAACAATATGACTTCGGTAAAATACAAATCATATTGAAATACTGAATAACATTGATACAAGTACAATACAACAGCAGTAGCCTGACTGACTAATGCAGTAATTTGCTCATTATTACTTACACCTGGCGTGCAATCTAAAATTATAGAATAATATATCTTATTTTTAAGCCCAATTAAGATATTAGATCTTATTTTATTGGCCAGTAATTGAATACAGAAGCGTACGCAGGATTTTAGTTCGGTTCGGATTTTATCTGTGTAAATAATTGTCAGAACCCTAGAACCCGACCCCTGCGTACGCCACTGATTAAATAACTTTGTTTTCAATATTTTTTCCTAAAAAATGACAATGAATTTCTTCCAATGATATTCTCTTTATAATATGTTCTTTTATAATCGGATGGATCATTGATAAAAATTCAATACATTTTAAAGAGTTTCCATTGTCATATGAGTCCAAAATTAATAATCAGCTATTAAAGTTATTATTAATTTTAATATATTTTTCCAATATTCAGTTTCAATTTTCATACTTGATTGACCTAACCTAACCTAAATATAATCAATTGTTTTTCTATTTTAAAATGTTGCTTCTAATTCTTTCCAATTTTATGGTTTCTTAATGACATTTTATGTATAGGTAACATTTCATGTCTGTTTAGTATAATACAGTATAGAGAATCTCTTGATTTTGAATAACCGATCCAAGTACGTTTTATATGTTCACAATTAGGCAAACGTCTAAAAAAGTGAAATGTTGAAAATGATCTACCAATATCATTGGTAAGATACTTTTACATATTTATTTGCTTAGGTTTGCATTGTCGTTCAAACCACCCTCTCATAAATAACAATTATATTTACTTTTTTATCACAAAAGATATTGAAGTTTCAAGTATAATATTTCTTATGTTATTTTTGAAAAAAAAACACATTGTAAAATCAATAAATTCCTTAATTCGCTTAGAAACTAAAATATTATAATACTGTATATAATGCTGTGTCCTAGTTGATTTGCACGGATGAGGGGAAAAAAACAACCTGTATTTTGCTGTATGAAGGCACCGCTCTGCGGTGGAATAGCATGGTCAGAATAAAATCACCAGCTAGCACATTACGTAACACATTACAATTTAAAATAATAAAATATAACTAAATACGATATTTTCTCAATATTATCTACAATACTATGCTCTATATGGATAGTACAAATTGCTCGTTCATAAAAAACCATTTGAATTATTACTGCTGTTATATTTGTTACAGTAATGTCACCTTTTTAGAAAAGTTTTAAAGTACCACTAATCACAATAGTAGAAATAGGTATTATAAACTATTAATGTAGATCTATGTACTTTATTATTGCTATAACAGTAAAATTGGCTGACGTGTTAATACTACTATTTTTATAATTTTAGCAACTAGGTGGTATACTGTGGATTTACAATAAGTGGAATATGTTAGAAAATATTTCTCTTGACGTCTTTATGCCTAATAACCAAATAAATAAATATTTTAAAAAAGATGTAAGTTTTTAAACATATTAAATGCATGTATTTTTATTCTCTCGTATTTAATTGATAATATTATGTTTGTATAATTTTAGCAAGTTGGAGTATTCCTTTTATCAATTGCCATGTATGATAAAATTAAGCTGACTGATTATAAATTACTGTACGATATATTGCAAAGCTGGATATGTGTTAGTAAAATAATAAAATATCCATTTAAATTGTTGCATTGTACTTTGTATTATACATGTTGATAATAAATACTTATTTTTTTTTTTTTTTATTTAGACTAATATTAGTGCAGAAATAATAAAAAGCTCTCTGTTTGTGCGAGCACTGACTGTAGCTATTACCATTGTATGTTTGAGTAAGTCACTACTTCTGAACATATAATAAAATAGTTACTCAACTAATCAATATTAATTTTTAATTTATAGAGTTAAATCATTCATATGAAGATTTCTTTGATCATGTTCATGTAAAATTGTTGACCCATTATATTAAATTGAAACCACTACCAAAAAATGAAATCCAGGCGCGAGAAGTACAATGTATGTTCGGCATTCAAATAATGTCTGCTACACTTAAACATCCTAGAGGTCAGTTGTGAACTATTTAATTTTTAGTTTTATTAATAATGTGATATTGTTTTTCCATTAGGAATGGTATTAAAACTGTTCAATCAACTCCATCAGGACAGAGTTATAAGTAAAGAATCGTTTGAACTATTCATACAAGAATATGAAAAAATAACTGAAAAATAGACTGTGTATTTCCATGAACACCAAATGTTTCTAATTTTTTTTTTTTTATAGATATTATGTTGTTAATAAAAATATATAAATAAGAAAAAAAATGTATATACTAATCCATTTTTTAATTATTTTATTTGGAATTCAATAATTTATATTTTCGCAAACATTTGTTTACCCTTTTTTTAATAAATTTATATTTTGTATGGCTGGTTTTACTTATAGTTTATATTAAAGGTGGAGTCTCTTTGATAAGAAAATAATACAGCCTATATTTTTAGTTTATTGAGCTTTTTCGACAAAGTTGTTACAAAATTATTACAAATTCATTTTATGTTACAACTATTTGAATTATTCAATTATATTAAGTAATTGAAAATTATGTGATTAGATTTTAAACAATGTTTCAGTATAAATATAGAGACTGTTATTTCAAAATTAAATTTCCTATATAAAACCATTATGTTACCTGAAAAAAATTTAAATTTACAAAACAATAATTGTTATGACTTCAGAAGATTATTTATTGGAGAACATATATATATATATTTCTATTTACTTTGTAGTTTATACCAATGTTGAAATTTTGTATTTTTTTTATGAAAATTGCTCATATTTTATGAAATAACATTTTAATAAATGTGTTTTTGATTATCATCTGACTTGAGAAGTAAATATAGTTTAAGTTAATAGATCATGCACAGTAGATTGACGCGATCTGCAAGCAGTATTATTATTTTTTGTCAATATATATATAGGTATTAGGTATATATTCTAACTATATAAATGTGAAATGAAAATCTTTGTACAGTGTAACTCTGGAACTACTTATCATATCTTGGATAAGATGTCCTATGAAAGAAAATTTTAGGAAAATTCATTGGAAAAGTAGGAAATATGGATGTCAAAAATACAACAGTAACGTCATCTGTCCAGAAAAAAATAAACTAAATAATAAAAAATGTAGTTTATTGTTGCAGATTAAAATATTATGATATTTTGGTTTCTATTGGTTAATTGGGCATGTTTGTTGATTTGTATTATTATTTTTCGTTGATATATGTATATATATAATTGAATGTTTGTGTGTAGATCTCTAAGAAGAAGATAGGCCAATTTAAAAATGGTTAATTTGGTTTTTTTATTAATCTGATTTTAGTACGGTTAGGTTAGCATTTTGTATTAATTGATTATATTAATCCACCATAGGTAGAATATAACAAAGTTGGTATAACTTTTATACTTTAGAGTTAAATCATACACTTTCGTGCAAACAACATGGTGTCCCCGATCTACCGCAGGTAGATTGCCTACCTGATAATATCGTCGGCTACCCAGCAAAACCTCGTAAGTCACTTTTATCAAATTAATCAGGAGAAGCGAAAAACTGTGACACGTATTAATATTTGACAATTATAAAATATTATAACTTTATACTCCTTTTATGATTACTCCACATTGGTGAAAGACAAAAAAATCAACATTTTAATATAATTGTGTAAATAATTTGACTTACGAGCTTTTTGATTTTTAAAATACTCAACTTATGTGTTTTTGTAATTTATTAAATTTACTTAGGAGGTTTTGATTTTAAGTAAATTTGACATGAGTTTTTGATTTAACTTTAAAATCCTTTTATTTATAATAACCATAGAAATTACATTCAACATTACAATATAATATTATAAAAAATACAATTGCATACAATTATAAAAAAAAAAACTACTAATAGAATTATTAAAACTTGGTTAAATCATTAAATAAAAATCAACTGATATTGAAATAAAAAATAAAAAAGGTAGGTAAGTGGATGTCGCACTGCTGTACAGTAGGTTACAAGTGGGTCACTGTAATGGATGGTGTTAAATTTGAATTTAATGATATAATATCATTGTATAAGAAAAACGATTCTGAGTGAAAACTGTCAGTCAGCCTATGATATTGCCAAGTATATTTGATGATATTATTATGAATAAAGTAATTTATATATAACCTATTTATGTGGAGCCTTGTTTTAAATTTTCAATCCTTAGCTATAGAAGTTGAACATTTTATAAATTTTTAACTACTAAATAATTGTTAAATTTTAAATTTGATAAATTTTGTCAAAATTTGAACTTTAAATGCTTATAAAAAAAAATTGTGCCTATGTATTTTTAATATTTTTAAGCTGCTATTGTAATAATATATCAGGAGCCTTGCATTAAATTTTCACGCATTTTTGACCAACAAATAAAATTTTATTGATATTTATAAAAAAAAAAAACTAAAAAAAATGAAAAACTGTCAATGTCCGCAAACAGCCCAAAACAAATCAAAATATTTTCAAAATTTTATCGTGTATAGAAAATAAAAATATAAACATTCAGTGAAATTTTAAAGTATCTACAGTCGTACATTTTTTAATTAGAACAAAATAAGAAAATCATTACATGAGAAATCGAGGGAATATCAAATGTTGTAAAAATATAAATATCAAACGCTCATAAAAATTTAATTTGACTTTTTTGTAAATATTTTTTTTTGATAAAGGTAGAAAACTTATGGATAAGTTTGTGTTACATTTTCAAACCTTAGATTTAAAGAGAAAAATTTTTACGAATTATCAACTCAAAATAATCTGCTAATTTTCGTGATTTTTCCGTATTTTGTCAAGATTTGAACTTTAAATGCTTATAAATAAAAACTGTGACTAAGGAATTTTAATATTTTTCAAATATCATTGTAACAATATAGTAGGAGCCTTGTATTAAATTTTCAAGCTTTTTTACCCAACAAATAAAGTTTTATTGACATCCATAGAAAAAAATACTAATAAAATTGCAAACTGTAAATGTTCCTAAAGAGTTCAAAACAAATCAAAATATTTTGAGGATTTTATCGTGTATAGATAATGCAAATATAAACAACCAATGAAAATGTTATGTATATATATGTTCATTTGTTTTAGAGTTACACCAAAAACCAAAATCGATTATCTCGAAAACAGATTTTGCGTAAAAATTCCCATTTTTCCTTAATTTTTCTTTTGTTTTTCTCGCCGCTTTTGATAACTAGTGTGAAAATTTTACTTTTGACCCCCCAAAGTACCAACTAGATTCACTTTCCTATCAGAAAAGTTACTGTTGAAGAAAATTCAAGCACTTTTACTGTTCTTAAAAGTGATGACAGACACAAAAATAAAAAAAAAACACATCATTGTAAAATCAATACATTCATCGTTCCACTCAGAATCTAAAATATGAGCAATTTCAAAAACTTTTATAGTAATTTGTGCAAATAATTATCCTTCAATAAAAACAATGTTGATTTAATTATTAAAACATGAACAAATTAAAAATGATTTAACTATCAAAACATGAACAAATAAAAAAAAGTTAATTTAACTATTAAAACTCCAGATCTAATGAGTTATGTTAATAAATGTATACAATATTATGATTAAAATAAAATGTAATAACATAAAAAAAACACCTAACATTTGCACCTTCAATTACAGCAAGTTTATCTTCAATTTTATTCACATCATCTCAAACAAAATCAATCACAGAATTCTGAGCACTAGTATCAGAATCTTCAGAATCACCAAAAGTGTTTAAAAGTGATTGAATTTCACTGTCTGGTAAAATTTTGAATACAATAATGTATTATAATTATTTCAAACGTTTAAAATAATATAATCACTTATAAGTCGTAACCGTAGATATGTAAATAATGTATGCCATTAATGATTAATCATAATAGTACCTATTAAGTATAAAGTATTAACAGTCAGTTGATTTCAGATTTACGAGGTTTTGTTTTTGATATTGTTGTTACGAGTTTTTGTTTTTGTGTATTATCTTATGAAAATAGCGGGAAAAACAATGATATTATGATATCAAAACGTGCGGAAATGTACAGTGCATCCAATAAAAGAAAAAAAATTTTTTTTCCAAATTACGACTTACGAGGTTTTGCTGGGTAGCCGACGATATACTGCCGTGAATCAGAATTTTTATTCTAGACAACGGAAAAGTTAAGATTAATTTTGAACACCATGCAACGAATATTAAATAACGAATTGAACAAAGTTTGAGTCATATAGAGTTAGTACATTTAACGGGCAACGAAGTGCATGGGTTCAGCTAGTATATATATATATATATTGACAAAAAATAACAATACAAATCAACAAACATGCCCAATTAACCAATAGCAACCATATTGGCAATATATAATACACTGTTGTGTTTCTTATATCCAGATTTTCTACTTTTCCAGTGGATTTTCCTGAAATATTATCACGTAGTCAATCTACTTGCGGTAGATCGCGGATCCCGTGCTGTTTGTATGTAAATGTATAATTTAACTCTGAAGTATCAAAGTTATACCAAGTTTGTCGTATTCCACCTATATAAATTTATATTAAACCAGCTGATCCCGTGCACTTCATTGCCCGTTAAATTTTCCAACTCTATATGACTCAAACTTTGTTCAATTCGTTATTTAATATTCAATGTATGGTCTTCAAAATTCATCTTAACTTTTCCGTTGCCCGGTATAAAAATTCTGATTCGCAGCATATTATCATGTAGTCAATTTACCTGCGGTAGATCGCGGATCCTGGGCTATTTGCATGTAAATGTATGATTTCACTCTGAAGTATCAAAGTTATACCAAGTTTGTCGTATTCCACCTATGGTGAGTTAGTATAATCAATTAATACAAAATCCTAACTATAACCAACTGTACTAATATCTGCAAATGAATAAAAAGAACCTGCAAATTTAACCATTTTTAAATTAGCCTGTCTTCTTCCCAGGGGTCTAATCTACACACAAACATTAATTTATATATATATATATTGACAAAAAATAATAATACAAATTAGCAAACATGCCCGATTAACCAATAGCAACCAATATAATACAATACACTGTTGCGCCACTGTTGTATTATTTACATCCAGATTTCCCACTTTTCTAGTGGATTTTCCTAAAATTTTCTTTCGTAAAAACCTTCTCCTGGTAAATACGAACATCTTAAAAAAAATTTGAGCCAAATCGGACCAGCCGTTCTCGATTGATGAGGTAATGACATTTTTCACGCTCCATTTTTATAAATATAGATGTTTATAAGGATTAACTCTTTATGATATTTTATTTTAACTGTTGGGGGGGGGGGGGGTATTATAAGGAATTACTATGTATGATATTTTATTTTAATTGTTGACGTATTATAATAAATAACTTTTCGTGATATTTTATATTATTGTATACTGTTTTTTGACGAATTATAATAAATATTAATAGACATATTTTTAATTATTCATTTTTACTACTTTTATTTTTATTGATCGATTTACTGTAATTTGTTTACGTAAAATTGTCCCTGTGTTCAAACTGCTTCGTCCATTTGTTCCTATTCGATATTCTAGCTTCCTAATCAATTCGTTTAAATTCATACCTGTAGGGTTGTAAATAACGGTCCTAGTAAATGTACATGAGTTATATTTTTTAGTAACATTTTTTTTTTGTTTTTCCAACGGCTTTGAAAACTACTGGGAAATTAGATCTCTCTTATGCAGCAGCTATAGATTAACTTCACCACCAGAAAACTTACTGTTTTTGAAAATTGAAACATTATATAGACTACTTCTTGCGTATACAGACAAAAAACACACACACACACACACAGGACCGGCCGCGGCGTTTCAAATTGCGAGGCCATGTGCAAAATAATATAAAATATAATATTTTGTTGAAATGTATGATATTTATGAAATGTTTTAGAACTGAGATTGCACTGTGTCTGTCACTGTGGATATATTATATTATATGTTTTAAAATGCTGAATCTGGAGAATTTCTAAGAGACAATTTGTACATTTCCGATTTATGCAGAGATATAGGGATATAGAGTGACTGAATGTAACTTTTGGACAAAGTTTACTACTTAAAAAACTGTCTAATTAAAAAATAAAAATAAACATAACTGTAAAACCAATAGATCTGTTCCTTAGCTTCACTCAGAATCTAAAAATAAATAAAGAGATTTAAGAGTGGTTTTGTAAAAGACAGCTATAACGAAGAGTACTATAGGTATTAGATTTACTAACTTATTATATTGAAATGGACTGAAACTTAATCATGCACACGGTTCGCGCCTATTGTGTTATAATATTATATTATGATAATTCAGTATCTATAATTATGATTTACGTTGTTTATTCTCTTCAATGTATTGTAAATATTAAATAGGTATTGTTAAACGTTTTTGAGGTTTTTAAATTTTTGTAGAAATAGGTATAAAATTACATTTCAAATAAAATTTAGGTTATACGTGTAACCATATGGATGTCACAGATATATTATTTCAATTGTAGTTTAAAAAATGTTATCTTTTTCTGAAGTAAGTTTTGTTTCCGCAGGGCCCTACATTTAACCTGCACCTACACACACACACATTGAACAATCAATAAATTATTGATTTTAAACACTATCCTATAAGTTTACTCTGCTAAGTATCTAACCTTTTCAATAATGATTTACGACAGCAATAAACATTAAGAGGGTCGGAGCCGGTGCGTTTTTTGGTTCAAAAACATGTCAAGGAAAAACTCTCACGCCCTGTAGAACAGTCGGATATTGATAATTTTTTTTTTATTTTAAAGTCGAAGACATTTTGTAGGTCGGATCAAGGACCGATTTTGAAAATTATAATTATAGAAGCTGGAATATGCATTTGAATAACGTATTAACTAATATTTAAAGTAAAATAAAAATTCGAGCTTTGATCCGACCTGCAAAAACTTCTCATCTTTCAGATAAAAAAAGAAATGACTAAAATCCGACATACCAACGAGGCGTGAGGGTTATTCCTGTAAAAGCATTTTTGTTCATAAAAATAGTGCTTCGATAATAGTCATCGAAGTCAATCACTGACATGTGCATGCGTGTGCGTAAATATTTTTCTCTGCGCGTGTTATAGCTCACTCACACTAATATCGATTTACATACTCACACACATGCACGTTCCGCACGAGGTCGATACAACATGTAAATTGGATTGCCTAAGTCTTACTCCTTAATAAGTGACCGGCATTGACACCCTTTATATAAAAGCACCAATAATAATAATTATTATTAAAAATACATAGGCACAATTTTTTTTTATAAGCATTTAAAATTCAAATTTTGACATAATGTATCAAATTTAAAGTTTAATAATTATTTTGTAGTTGAAAATTTATAAAATGTTCAACTTTTATAGCTAAAGATAGAAAATTTAAAACAAGGCTTCACTTAAATAGGTTATATATAAATTACTTTATTCACAATAATATCATCAAATATACTTGGGAATATCATAGGCTGACTGACCGTTTTCGCTCAGAATCGTTTTTCTTATATAATGATATTATATCATTGAATTCAAATTTAACACCACCCATTACAGTGACCCACTTATAACATACTGTACAGCAGAGTGACATCCACTTAACCACCTTTTTATATATTAGACATATATAATATATAATACATAATACATATTCGTACAATATATTGTATTGTGTAATACATTTTAAAGGTCTGTTCAGCTATTTTCTATTGAACACCATATCATTAAATAGGATAAACTGTTAAACATATTTTGATAGGTAACTGAAATATGTGGTTTTTTCATAAATATATAAATATTAATATATTCCAATTATATTATATTATAGTCTAACAGTCTAAGTGTATTTAGTTGTCTTTAAAATTAATATTTATTAAAATTCCCTACATTTATCTCTTAAAAAAACGCTGAAATGTTATTAAAAATTCAAATTAGAAATTTATCGTATTTTCATAATAATTACAACACCTTAGTCCGTATTGTAATTTTGTACAAAGAACTGAATGAGTGATGGGTTACTATATCGAATTATTCACACATCCACGCAACACCCTTCGATATAGCAATTATAGTCACCAAGGTAACTAACCTACAAGCTTATAAAATAAACCATAATGTATATTGTAATCTAAGCTCCAGCTCCAGCTTTAGTTACTTATTCATTTTATTTAGAATTTAAACTGTAACTATTTAAATAAGTTATATTTTATTTACTTGCATTTAAAGATGAATAATGGAGACAATGCAGAATTGGACGATAAACGGTTGGTTTTCGTGTATAATTTTCTAGCCAAATCTTTGAAAATTAAAAATGATGTAATAGACACAATGATGCGAAATCGAGACTATTATGTACGTATACTACTGTCTAATGGTTAACCTAACCTAACCTTATTAATATAAATTATAAATTATAATGTCTATTCATAATAAGCGTGTATACAAATACATTTTTATTGATATTAATAGAAAAAAAAACAAAAAAAAATGAAAATTGATAGTCCGTAAACAGCTCAAAAAGAGTCAAATTATTTTCAAAATGTTATCATGTAGAGAAAATGCTAATACAAATATTCAGTGAAATTTTCAAGCATCTACAGTCATCCATTTTTTAAATACAATAAAATAAGAAAATCGTTACATGAGAAATCGAGTGAATATCAAATGTTGTAAAAATATGATTTTCAAACGCTCATAAAAATTTAATTTGACTTTCTTGTAGACATTTTTTTTTTTGATAATAGTAGATCATCTTTTAAGGAACCTTGTATTATATTTTCAAATCTTAGATTCAAAAAGAAAAATTCTTACGAATTTCTAACTAAAAATAATTTCCAAAATGTCGTGTTTTTTCCGTATTTTGTCAAGATTTGAATTTTAAATGCTTATAAAAAAAATTGTGCCTATGTGTTTTTAATATTTTTCAACTGCTTTTGCAACAATATATCAGGAGCCTTGTATTAAATTTTCACGCTTTTTTACCCAACAAATAAATTTTTATTGATATTAATAGAAAAAAAAACAAAAAAAATGAAAACTGATAGTCCGTAAACAGCTCAAAAAGAGTCAAATTATTTTCAAAATGTTATCATGTAGAGAAAATGCTAATACAAATATTCAGTGAAATTTTCAAGCATCTACAGTCATCCATTTTTTAAATACAATAAAATAAGAAAATCGTTACATGAGAAATCGAGTGAATATCAAATGTTGTAAAAATATGATTTTCAAACGCTCATAAAAATTTAATTTGACTTTCTTGTAGACATTTTTTTTTTTGATAATAGTAGATCATCTTTTAAGGAACCTTGTATTATATTTTCAAATCTTAGATTCAAAAAGAAAAATTCTTACGAATTTCTAACTAAAAATAATTTCCAAAATGTCGTGTTTTTTCCGTATTTTGTCAAGATTTGAATTTTAAATGCTTATAAAAAAAATTGTGCCTATGTGTTTTTAATATTTTTCAACTGCTTTTGCAACAATATATCAGGAGCCTTGTATTAAATTTTCACGCTTTTTTACCCAACAAATAAATTTTTATTGATATTAATAGAAAAAAAAAACAAAAAAAATTAAAACTCACAGTCCGTAAACAGCTCAAAAAGAGTCAAATTATTTTCAAAATGTTGACTACCTGATAATATGCTGCGAACAGAATTTTTTTACTGGGCAACGGAAAAGTTAAGATGAATTTTGAAGACCATACATTGAATATTAAATAACGAATTGAACAAAGTTTGAGTCATATAGAGTTGTAAAATTTAACGGGCAACGAAGTGCACGGGATCACCTAGTTTGATATAAATTTCAAGTGTCTACACGATTATTCGTTTCTGTATTACAACAAAATAAGAAAATCGCTACCTGACAAATCGAGTGAATATCCAATGTTGTAAAAATTTGAACTTCAAACGCTCCTAAAAATTTAATTTGAATTTCTTATATAAATTTTTTTTTGACAAAAGTAGATAACTATATGAGGAATCTTGTATTACATTTTAATGTCTTAGATTTAAAAAGAAAATTTTTTATGAATTTCTAACTCAAAATAATTTGCGTGATTTTTCTCAAAATTTAAAATTGTGATAATGGATTTTTAATATTTAAACGTCATTGTACCAATCTATTAAGAGCCTTGTATTACATTTTCAATCTTTTGTACAAACAAATACAATTTTATTGACATTCATAGAAAAAAAAATTAAAAAATTATAAATTTAAAATGTCCGTGAACTGTTCGAAAGCAATCAATATTTTTTTGAAAATTTTATCGTCTATACAAAATAGTAATATAAACAACTAGTGAAAATGTCATGTATCTACGGCCATTTTTTTTAGTTATACCAAAAACCAAAATCGATTTTTCTCAAAAACCGATTTTTCTTAAAAATTTTTGGTTTGAAGTTTTAAAAAAACACACATCATTGTAAAATCAATACATTCATCGCTCCGCTCAGAACCTAAAATTTAAATGTGTAAAACAATTAATGTATAAATAAGAAACTTTTTTAAATTAAATTAAAGAAATATTTACAATTTTACTATTCGCAAAAATATGCAATAAGCAAAATATTTTTGTATTTAGTTTTGTTTTATACAACTTTTAGGCTTTGGTAATGGACTTTTTGACCATGCCAGATCGTAATTCAATTTTTTTTACGATCAACTCTGTTGGTTTACTAACACCAGCGTACGATGACTTTCCTGACGGTTATAAGTCTAAACTTTTGTATATTTTAAGACTTGAACCTATTGAAGTTACGAACAATAATTGTGACTCGATACTTTTGTGTGGAGAAGTGTCACCGAACCCGTTTGAGGATTTAAAAGCAATCACTGAAAAAGTAAGAGTCATACAGACAAATAAATTCAAAGTTATTTAATTATATAACCGTATTAATTATTAAATTGATTTATACTAATATTGAATAGGCTTTGTTAAATTTGTTCTCTAACAAAGAGAACTTTTTCAAAAACTGTTCAAATGACATTATAGTGGAAGTTCAAGACAGGCTTAATGATTTTCTTACAAACATAAATAACATGTCAGGACAGATGAAAAACCGTTCATTATTGACATTACCTTATGGCTATAACAACATAACTAATGCTTTAAAAGCCACTGAAATGAGGTAAGTACCAAATTTCTTTACAAAAAATTATTTTTCTTAAATTTAGTACAATGTGCATAACAATAGAAAATGTAGGTTAGGTTATAAAGTGTCGATAGGTATGTAAAATGCTAAATGCCACAGTATATTTTATACTAGCTTTATTCTAGACATGGTATAGTTTTAAAAACGTGGGCACAGTCATGGAAGTGTTAAATTTGAATTCAATGTTACAAAATAATTGTAGGTATATAAAATAATATTCAGAGCCAAAACGGTCTTCACTTGTCACATCTTGTCAGCCTATATTACTAACTACTTATAAGTTTATATTTATATAATATTGTTACTATTAAAGTAATTTATTTTAATATTAGTAGGTAATACAGTATATGTATCTAGGTTCAATTATTTTTGCCGAAAACATTGCATTCAAAAATGCTATTGTCTGTATATACCTATACTTTAAAAGTTTTAATTTGCAAGTACCCACGATAACTATTTTTAAATTACAACAAAATAACTATGATTGTTTTTCTTTATTTAAGTATCTAATTCCGTCAAAATGTGAACTTAAAAAATCTACGAAAAACTGTGTTTATAATTTATATGGTATTTTTAGATTTTTTAGTTTTTTTTTTTATCACTTATGGATGTATATAACATTTTCAACCCTCTTAACTATAAAAATGAAACATTTACTAATTTTTCAACTACAAAAAAATTTACAAATTGTTGTGAGTGATGAATTTTGTTGATGTTTGAACTTTAAATACTTCTAAAAAGTATCGTTACTTCGTATCTTTAATATTATTAAACTGCTATTATGACAACTTATGAAGAACCTTTCATAATAGTCGCAATACATTTTCGATCTGTTTGATAATCGAAAAGGATTCAAACGCTCCTAAAAATTTAAATTGACTTTCTTATAGAAATTTTTTTTTGATAAAAGTAGATAACCTTATGAAAAATCTTGTATTAAATTTTAAAGTTTTAGATTTAAAAAGAAAAATTTTTACCAATTTCTAACTCAAAATAATTTGCGTGATTTTTGTCAAAATTCGAAATTGTGATAATGGTTTTTTAATATTTAAACGTCATTGTACCAATCTATTAAGAGCCTTGTATTATATTTTCAAGCTTTTTTACCTTACGAATAACATTTTATTGTCATTTATAGAAAAAAAAACTAAAGTTGTCTGTATAAACATCTCAAGACAAGTCAAAATATTTTGAAAATTATATGGTGTATAGAAAATGGTAATATAAACAACCAGTGAAAATAACATGTCTATACGGTCAT
Source organism: Sitobion miscanthi (assembly GCA_008086715.1). Taxonomy (NCBI): domain Eukaryota; kingdom Metazoa; phylum Arthropoda; class Insecta; order Hemiptera; family Aphididae; genus Sitobion; species Sitobion miscanthi. The sequence goes on along the minus strand of CM017805.1, from coordinate 27,928,694 downwards.
TTGTTTTAAAGTTACACCAAAAACCAAGATCGATTTTGTTGAACACCGATTATGTGTAAAAATTCCCGTTTTTTCTTAATTTTAATTTTTGTTTTTCCGGCGCTTTAGAAAACAACTGGAAATTTTAAATTTTGACCTCCCCAATGCACAAACTAGATTCACATTCCCAACGAATAAGATTCTGAAGTTGAAAATCGAAGTAGTATTTCGTTTACTTATCGTGTACACAGACACAAATAAAAAAAAAAAATAAAAAAACACATATTATTGTAAAATCAATACATTCATCGCTCAGTTCAGAATATATTCTGCGGGTATGTGGGCGTTGCCTCAGCTGTACAGTAAATTAAAAGTGGGTCACTGTAATGGTTGGTGTTAAATTGTAATTCAATGATATAAAATCATGGTACGAAAAACGTTTCTGAGTGAAGATAGCCGTCAAGGTCCGTCTGCCTATAATATTACTTAGTATATTATTATGTGATTAAAGTAATTTATTTTTCTATTAGGTTTTAGTACAACAGTTGTTTAGATTCGTTTTAGCCAAAAAAATTACATTTGAAAATGTCATTTTGAGTTTAAAATATAATATTGATATACTCTAAAAGTTTCATACACTTACAAATAATATTTTTAAATTACAACATAATAACTAAAATTCTTATTCTCTTTTTTTTTAAAAAAGAATAACAATTTGTTATAATATTATGTATATGGCTATAAAAAATTTGTTTTTCATATTTAATTTCATCCAAAATTGAAGTTAAAATAATTTTTAGATTTTTTTGGTTACAGTATGAACTATTTATGAAAATCGTTGTTATAAACTTTTAATCCTTATCTATAATTGAACATTTTATATTTTTGATACATTTTGTCAAAATCTGAACTTTATTACTTAAAAATCATACCTGTAGATCTTTAATATTTCTCTACTGCTATTATAAGTTATAACTACTTATGAGGAACCTTGTTTAAAATTCTCAAGTTTTTCTACCCAACAAATACAATATTATTGACATTTATAGAATAAAACTAAAAAATGAACATTTTATGAGAATTTCAAGTACCTTTGGTTATTTGCTTTTGCATACAATATTTATATATTGAATATTGTCAAAATTTTAACTTTAAGTACTTATACAAAAATTGTGCCTATTGATCTTTAATATTTATCAACTGCTATTATATAGAAACTTGTGAGGAACAATTTATTACATTTTCAAGCTTCTTGATCCGTCAAAAAAATTTTTACTGACACTTAAAATAAAAAACTAAAAAACTTCAAAATTTCAAATGTCTATAAATAACTCAAAACAAAATATTGAACATTTTATCATGTATAGAAAATTATAAAATAAACATTTGATGAAAATTTTAAATACTTATGGTAATATTAGTTTTTGAATAACGACGAAATAAGAAAATCGTTGTATGAGAATTTGTTTATTTACGGGTGAATATCCAATGTAATAGCTTCAAAAGCTCTTACGAATTAATTTGACTTTCCAGTTAACTTTTTTTTTGTTAAATATAGGAAAACTTTAAGATATATCAAGGTATATCTTAAAGCTTAGATATAAATAGAACAATTTGTATGAATTTCTAACTCAAAATAATTTGCCAATTTCAGTGATTTCGATGAATTATGTCAAAATATATACTTCAGACACTCATAGAAAATACTCTGGATTTATGATTAAGTTTTTTTAATTTCCACTAACATCAGCTTCCGAGGAACGTTGCATTACATTTTCAAGTTATTTTACCGACCGAAAAATTTTGTATCGACAATAGTTTAAAAAAAAAACTAATAAAACTTGATATTTTCTTATGTCTATAAAATATAAACAGCTCAAAAATAGACGCAATATTTCATAAATTTTATGGTGCATAGAAATTGCTAGTACCTAAAAACATTCAGTGAAAATGTCATCTTTATTCGGTTATTTTTTTTCTTTCCTCATCGTTTTTTAAAACTAATATAATTTTTAATTTTGACCTATTAAAAGTAACCAACTATACATTTTCTTTCCCACCAGAAAAAATACTGAAGTTGAGAATCAAAGCTGTTTTTTTGATTACTTATCGTGAATTGAATCTTAAGTTAAGGTCCATCCTAACGATTTGCGCGGCCCAGGACGGAGGGGTAAAATTCCAGGGCCTAAAATGTCACTATCGTCAGTTGGCAGATGTATAATTATATTATGATATAACCTTAGGTACAAAGGGACAACATGCGAATAGACTTAAACAAATATAGTACCTTGTAATTTGTACCTACAACAATATGAATAAGTAAAAAATTAATAACACAACACGTCATATATTTAAACTTAATATAATAATATTTATAAATTGATAAGTCAATACATATAGTAGGTACTAGATAATTTATTGATTTTTATAGAAAAAAAAATTAAAAAAATTGAAATTTTAAATTGCCCAGACGCAAAAATAAAAAATAAAAAAAACATATAATTTGTGATATCAATACATTTATAGCTCTACTCAGAAACTAAAACTATTAACAGTTATAAATAATATACTTAGCAAAAATGTCAAGTCTATGATGTGGCACATAAAAAAAAAAATTGATTAATTTTGTCGAAAACAGAATCTGATGTTACTTATAAGTTATAATTCCCATTTTTCCAGTTTCTACCCAAAACTATTCTGAATGTTTAAGATAAGAGCAAATCTTCTACTCAATTTACTCAAATCGTGATTTTATATACATATTCCTAACTGTAAATTCAATATTATATTCCTCGTTCTGCTCAGAATCTAAGCGAGCCATCATTAGCACTGAATCCAAAAAAATATTTTATTTTCTATTGAATACTAATAATTTATTGGTAAATACGTGTTTAGTGATGGAAAAATTATTGATGATGTGTTAAAACAAAGATTGGAAAACAAAGTGTACACTTGGTTCAAAGAAATGAAAATAATGGTAGCGCTCAAGCCAGAAGTGATTTTGGATAAAGATCCCGCTGCGTTACCTACCCAATGTATATGCTAAATTATAAAGTATAATTAAATTATGTTCAATTTTCATACTGACACATTTTAAATATACAGACCTTGCTTTTTGGAAAAATCGAGAACAACAATTTATACATTTTCACGAACAAATTGACCAAAATATTGGAAATTTCTTAACCATTACAAAAAGCCCATGCATGGATATTTATAAACAAATAATAGAAATAACAGTGACTGGTAAATTGATTTATCTAGTATTCTAATTATTATGGTTTCTATATTATAAATATTTGTTTTAGTGATTTTAATAATTATTTATTTTGTTTTATTTAGAAAAACGAGAAACGAATCTTATAAATATGTTTTTATCTACTCTTTCTAAGCACATAAATACGATCGAAGGAGTTGGTTTGGTCGATTCGAAAGAAGAAATATGCATTTTATGGAGAAAATTGGCTTTGATATGGATAAATTGTCCAAATTTTCAAAATTACAATTATATTATTATCTTGATAAAAGTATTATGTAATATGGTCATGGCTGAAGTAAGTAAAACAAATTTATACATTTAATAATTTAATCTTATCAATTAATATTGATATTCCAGTCTTCGAGATATTTAGAGCCAACTGCTCTATTTCAAGGTGAATTATCGGAGAACTTAGCTAAGATTTATGATATTCTAGACATATTAAGTTATTTCAAGTAACTATACTATACTCATACAAATAAATATATACATATTAATATATTATTATACGCTTATATTGTCATAATATTTCGTTAAAAAAATATATTACATTACAGGAATCAATTCAAAGTTACTCAAACGAAATATTTTCAAGAACAATTTGATAAATTTATATTGACAAATTCTGTTTCACGTAATTACAAACCACGTTATTGGAACTTCCACACAAATGACCTTTTTCAGAATCTTGACGCATTTGAAGATCGGTTAAATTGCATTAAAGTATGTTAGAAATTAATTACATAGAACTTCAAAATACATAACTATTTACGCTAAGTTTACAGATTTGAGTTACTTAATAAAATAAAGTTTTTTGTAAGAAATATTTATAATAGTTTCAATTAGTACAACTGAATATTAGTATCATTGTAGACAATTGAAATATGTATTGTCTGTACCTTTCTAAATTCACATTTAAAATTCTAAGCGTAGCAATGAGTGTATTTATTTACAATAACGTATTTTTTTATTAATGTTTTTATGTCAGTCATCACGATATGACTCATGAAGCAACAAATATGCTTTGCTCGTTAAAGTTGAAAGTGGTTTCTGATAGTTAATTAGATCTAATTGGTCAAAAGCATGATATTTCCAGTAATTTTTAAAATAATCTAAAAACTAAAAAAAATACCTAATGAAAAATGGGAATATTTACTCTTGACCAGTTTTTAACAAAATCGATTTGGTTATTATTTTGTAATTTAAAAATGTATAAATGTAAAGTTTTGATAGATTCAGAAAATATTAATGCTAGAATTTTCTAAATCTGGTATAATTTTCAAAATATTTTGCTATTTAATGCTATTTAATGCTATTAATAAGCATTTTAAACTTTCAATTTTTTTGTTTTTTTTTCTTTGTCAAAGAGCATGATAATGTAATTCAAGGTTCCTCATAAGTTGTACATAATAACAGGTATCTACTATAAAGTTAAACATTTCAATAATACATAATAGGTAGAATTGTCTTATAATCATCTAAAGTTAAAATATTGACAATATTCATTAAAATCAGTAATCACGTACATTTGTAAATTATATACTATACTGTACCTACGATAGGTACCTTACTATATTACACTACTACTATACTACTAGCCACTAGGTACTTACTATACTACAGATCCGAAGTTATCAGGGGTTTTTTTTAACATTTATTACGCGAATATAAAAATAATAATGCTAATTGCTAATAATCATTAGCTTTTTCCTTTATTTTTACTACACGCGTACATTTTACTATAGTATTTTTTTTTTTTGATTAATTTTACTATAAGATTTTCCTTGCATAGGCTATCTACATCTATGAATAATTTATATTATGTATAGATTTGAGTTTTGACTATTTTAACAAGATAAAATAATATTAATGGGGTTTATACAATAATGAAAATAACGAATAAGAAGATAATAATAATAATATATATTATATGTAAATTTATTATGATTAGTTCAGAATAAAGTAATATAATAAATATCAATATAAATTTCTGTTAACATATTAATATGATGGACTTTTATCTAAGTACGAATAGTTAATTAAGAAGCCAAGAAGGTCGTGAGGACGGCCCCGTTTTAGTCGGCGTTGAGGTAGTTCTGCGTGTAAGTACATCGAACCTGATGCACTGACTAACTATGTGTGTATTATAGTATAAGTTACATAGGTATATGTGCATGTATAGGTATTACATAATATATATTATGTTATTATGTATTTCAATTATACTGTTTTAGTCGATGATAATAAAATTTATTGACTATCAAAAATTGGAAAAAGTGGAAGTGGGTGGACTTAAAGGCTGCTGGTATAGCCCAATGATTGAAAACATGTATCTTCGGTTTACAAAGTACATGGAAAAGTTGGTTTCTATAGCTTACGATCCATTGGACTTGTTAAGTGATGTGAATAACGCCTTGTTTGTGGAGGACTACAATTTCTATTTGAACATGTCGGACGATATTGACAATCGCTTAGCCACTGTTTCAAAAGCCTGTTTTGAAAACATCGACAACTCAATGTCATTTCACAAGGTAAATTTACTCTCTTTTTATTTTAATTTTTTTTATAAAATATACTAATTTAGTTGTACACCGAGCTTAGAAAATAATACTTAAAATAGTAATATTAGTTATTATATATACCTACTTACTGAAGTACTGATGATTTACGAACACATTTTTTGAAATATAATAGATATATCTAGCTAATACACAAATAGTATTTTATTTAAAATAACGTGCAGAAGAACTTTCGTTTTTCATCAGGTATCTAAACCCTAACCTATATATAAATATATGTTACTGTTTTAAGTTTAAATGGTTGTACGCATAAATTATTAAAGTTAGAAGTCTGAATCGGTTAAAATAGAAAGGTGCAGGATGTACCTGTAGTCACATTTCTACATTTTTACAGTCATGATTATGATTTATACCTAGTTACCTTGAATTTACAGTTTATTATGATATTTGGTTCGGCCGTGTTGAATCGACCTATCGTAGCGGCTGCCGTGGAAAAACATTACGAACAAGTGTTGGATCTACTGGACCAAGATTTGGCCTGGGAGTTTGTTAGTGTCAATTCAATATTTTTTTAATGACCAATTATACTGACCTAGTAGTTGACATCGTTTTTTCTGCATGTCTTTAGAAAATTATCGATCGTCTATCGGAAACGGCGATGGCTACCGAAATCGATAAAAGTAACTTTTACGAAAAGCGTTTCATACCAGAAGAAATGGATCTAGAGTACCCACTCATTGCTAGGGCGATAATGTGGGGGAACTCACGGATTAATAATCGATTGTTGGAAGATTTAAATACTATTCGGTCTTTCGACTTACCGTAAATATTACATATATAATACATTGTTTATACTTTTTACACATTATTCCTTTGTCATTACTATGCAACAAGTGGCGTGGTAAACGATGTTTATACCTAATGCAATTGCTTAGCCCTAGACATTTATTTCATTTGTTTTAAAAAATCAAAATTTGCGTGGATTATGCTAAGTAGTAATTGAGTTACTAGGTACATTAATTACTAGTGTGCAGAAGAACTTTCGTTTTTCATTAGATATCCTACCTATATATAAATATCTATTACGGTTTTAAGTTTAAATGGTTGTAAGCATAAATTATTAAACGTTAGAAATCTGAATGACGGATAGTAACATTTTCTTTGTTGCACAGAATCATGAAAACCCCAAGAGGAGATCGAATCAATATAAAGATTGAACAATTAAAGGATAAATTTAAAAATTATTTAAGTCCTTTATTTGAGGAATGGCAGCGTGTTGTACCACTTCAGATACAAGAAAAAATAGTGCAACCACTATTCATAACCAACAAAAATAACACAATCAGTCTAAACTTTTCTGAAGAAGTAATCATTTTTTGTTTATAATCAATAAACATCATTCACTGATTATTTGTATCATTTTTATTTACAACAAAAAGTTGGATGCTGCAATTAAAGTAACCAGATACATAATACTCTGTAATTTCAATTTCAAAAATCCAATCTTAACAATTGGAATAGATGACATACCATACGATGCAATCAAGCTCTATAAAAGAGAAAAACTGATTTTGACTTATAAAAGAGATATCGAAGAAATTGTTAAATGGTTAGTGATGTTATTTAGGTTCTTATAAGAATATATATAATTATTACAATTTACTATTAAAGTACTGTCAAAATGTGAAAACATTTGTTAATAATAAATTATAATGATTTAATTAATTATATATTTTAAGTAGTTAGGGTACCTACTTAAGAATATATTCAATTATTAAAAAAAATCTTATAATTATATGCTAAGTTGTATACAATTGTATTAATTTAATGACTCAAACATTTTCCAAACATCAAAAAAAGGACTGCCGGACTATTTATAGGTATCACACTATTTATTTATTAAATGTTGAGTGATTGTTCATGCGACCCGATACCGATTAGAGTATTATTATGGTATTATAGGTACTTTAATTAGGCTGAAGTTTTTATTTATAAAAAAGTACATCTTTTAAAAAATTATCTTATCAAAATTCAAAATTATGTTCTAATAAAAAAAACTCTGATTTCAAACATTTGTTTGTTACAAAATTACATTAATTGATAATATAGGTATAATATGCTGAGAACTGAGACACATCCTACAGAATTACAGTTAATTATTCAAGAAATCGAAAATATTGATAACCTTATTGACGATGCTCAAAAGTATGTTACGTGGAATTCGAAAGGTAAAAAAATAATGTTTTATTAATTATTATCTCTATATAATTAGTATGTATCATATTAGATAACTAAATAAATGTAAAATTATAATCTTTTAAATAGATATTGCTTACTTAAGTAAAAATGATTTGAACGAAAAAACAGAAAATGATGAGTCTATGTCACCAATATCGTTACAAAGTACAATTAGCACTATTCATAGTTTAACTAAAAACGTTTACGAGCGTGTAATGCAAACCCATGAAAATTTTCAAAAAATAATAACTCTAAGCACTCAATGGATTAATAAGCCAATGTATGTGCGTGATAAGAATACAAAACGTATAACATTTGGCAATAAGTTGACTGAAAAGAAAATCACTAGGTACGCGGAAGTGCGAGACGCTAGTATTAAGATACAACAATTGCTTATGGAAGATCTTTTATTATTTCACAACGTACCATTATTGGATCCAAATTTTAGTAAGTTAACTTCAACACATTTATCTTTGAAATGTCAGTGACATCAACATTGTTTATTTTTAAATACATATTATGTTACGGTAAATGACGTTAAACGGAAATCAATGTTATTCGCCAGTTATTGACCAAATACATAGATAACGTCATTTTCCAATATAAAATAATTTACCATAGCATATATATATATATATATAATATATTAAACTCGGTTTCATAAATAATGTTTCATTGAGAGATGCTCCTAAATAGGTAATATGAAGTTTAAATAGCAAACTTTAATGAGATAAAATATATATATAATCGTATACCTACATATATTTATAAAATAATTTGATGTCCAAGAAGAAAATGAGAAGAAGAAAAATAACAACATCTTCATTAAGACAAAATTATTTATGAAACAGAGTTTAATATGAATCTTTAAAAATAGGTTATGTTTATGTCGTTAGCATTTTAAAGATAAATGTGATAAATTATAAGTTAGGTACATTAAGAGGAAATTATTTTAGGAGAAATATTAGAAGAAGAAAAACATGAAGAAGAAATAACAGACAACATAGAAATTCAGACAGGGCCTGTCTTAGAAGAAATGTTAAATGATGATAGCAAATATGGAGAAGAATTAATTGATGACGTAGAAAATCAGTCAGATACTATTTTAGAAGAATTTATTGAAGCAGAAGCAGAAGGTGAATATTACAGAGAACAAAAATTAGATTACATACATACTCAGACAGAAATTATTTTATCGAACATCGACAGAAAGTTAATGTGGGATAAATATAAATACTTTGTTGATGAAATAGTATTTACTGGGTTACAAGATGCGACTCTTTGCAGGTATGAAATACATATTATAATAAAATGTTAAAATATTACAATTTCAAAAGTATTTAACTATGTTAAATAAATACATTATGAAATAGTCAGTATATCGATGTAAGAATATATTTCTTATTTTCAAGGTATAATTAAGTACCTAATAATATAATCATTCAAATAATAAATTCTCTTAATTTTCAATTTAGTGATTCCTAATACTTAAATCATTACAAGTATTAATACGTTTAAAGTTATTGAATTTTTCTATAATATTATATTTCGCTATTATACTATTACTAAAATCATATTTTATCTTGACATATTAAATTTTAAATAATTAATGTATCCATATCTAAAGTATTCATTAGTTTTTCATTTTTCAATTATTTCCGGTAATCTGCAGTAATGCCTTATTTTTTGTATACAACTCCTTATTCACAATAATTTAAAATAATGATTTTAATCGATTACAGGCAGTACCTATATTTTTGTATACATTTATACATTTAATAGACTAATTTTATTAAAAAAATACTTACAGTCTCAAGTATATCAACGATGAAATAACAATTCCAAATGGATCTTTAGCAATATTTATTGTCGTATATCTTCTGGATAACGATAATTTACCCCGTTTTTCACCTAATCTGGAAATCGACGATGAACCAAATTTCTATGAATTAATTACTTCTTTACTTGAAGATATGGTTGAAATGGGATCTTACATGGAAAGAATTGCCGATAACTATCCACCATATAATGTAAAAATGTTGATATGGCGTATGCATTTATTTAAATATAATATTAAATATCAAATTGTAGGTAGATATTAGGATTGTTGAAAAAGTGGTAGAATATATAGATATCATACTTGATCAAGTAAAAATTACAACCAATAAAGTAAGATTAAATCTTAGCTAATTGTACTTATTACCTGTATATTATTTAATAGTTAAATTTCTGTTTCGATTTTTTTATATCAGGCTCTTGAATATTTTGTGCAGTATCAAGGTTATTCTACGCTATGGCTAACCAATCAGAACGATGCATTAGCATCTTTTCTATTATATGGCAGAGATCTAACATTGGAAGAACTAGAAATTCAATATGACGTTGACGAAAACGGAAATCTATTAGTAATGCAGTCTTCCCCAAAACTGATTGATTTTCAAAACAAAGTATATGCAACAAAAATCCATATATTTAATTAGTTATATGTAATATATAGTGGTATATATTTGAGGTTAAACATTATATTTTATTTAGATTAACTCATTTGATAATATTTATCAAATGGTCGATAAAATAGATGAAATCATGACATTTGATTTTTGGTTAACTGTAGACATTAAACCATTTAAAAGGGATCTTTTAAAACTAATTACGAGTTGGTCAGATTTATTTAAAACCTATTTGGTCAACAAAGTGGTGAACAGGTATAGATTCATAAACCAGATTAAAATATAATATTTTTCTATCTATAATTATTAAATTATCTAGTTTGCGTTCGTTACGAGATTTCACAGTAGAAACTGATATCGGTCTTTTAAAACCATTAGAAGAAGGGGACTATAAAGGTCTAGTTAAAATCATGGGACATTTATTTAACGTTCGAGAGAGGCAAGATGAATATGATTCAATGTTCGAGCCAATAGGAGAAATATTGCATCTACTGAAGGTGTATGACGTAGAAATGCCGGAAGATGTGTACATTTTGAAGCAGGTATGATTATTATTGTATTATAATTTATAACTAAACAATAAGGGAATATAGTTCAATACATTTACTATAGATATTTATCTTAAGACTTAACACATCTAATTCGTTTACTTTTTAACTAATTAATTTCACAATGTCTACAGTAAGAAACAGACAATTTTGGTTTTTATTTAAGATTCTAAGCAAACAAAGAAATGTATTGTTCTTAAAATGGCTCGTTTTGTTTTTAATTTTTGAGCACGAAAAATGTTACATTTGGAGAAGGTTTTGATATCAAATTTTATATAATATCAGAATTAGGGAGGAAAGAATAAAAAGTTGGAAATCAAAAGACTTTTCTTGATAGTTAGGAAATTCTATCAAAACTGGATATTTAACCAATATATGACAATTTTTTCTTAGGTTTTAGTTATTTTTATGTAATACAAAAATATTAATTGTAGATGCTATAAACTTTCCAGCATAACCTAAAAAAAATTATGATATCACTAAAAATAATTTTAAAGATGAAAACGAGACTATTAGTAATTATCAATTAATAAGACAGTTTATTTTGAAAATGTTAATATAGGTTTCGTTCATGTCTGTTCTCTAATTATGATTATATATTTTATTATTTTAATAAATAATATTATGACTTTATGATGTATTAGAAAAACACTCGTTTATGTTAAATTTGTATTAAGGAATTACCGGAAAAATGGAGTACAACTAAGAAAAATGCTTTGAACATCAAATCTCAAGTAATTCCATTAATTCAAATAGAAGGATCAATTATAATCGGGAGAATAGTTTTGTTAAATGTGCGGGAAACGTTTTACAAAATGAACTTTATGAAACAGGCTCAATTTAAGTAAGCATCATGTTTCTATTTATAATTTATAGTTTTATAAATGTTAATATACTACAACTCATATTTAATTTTATTTAGTGCAAATTGTGAATATCCTTATATAGAGATTGATAATGCAAATCATTCTTTAATGGAATTAGAAGACATGCATGAAAAATTACTCTCTCAAGCTGTATTATTCGAAATACCACAACCAGAACCAAATATTTTATTAACAACTAAAAAAACGTTACGTATCAATAAACAGCTGTGGGATTTTGTGAACTTAGTAAGAGGTTGGATAGATGTGTGGAAATCGACATTGTGGAATGACGTAGACACAGAGTACATGGACATGGAACTTAAACGGTTTGCAAAAGAATTAAAAGGTACCTATTACATTTTTACATTTAAAAATGTTAAATATATATTTTCAAAAATTATACTACATATTACATTATACTATATTTATTTTATTTTAAGTAATGGATAAAATTATTCGCGAGTGGTCGGTATATGAATACATTGAAGAATTGGTAAAAACCATGATGACATCTTTGAGAGCATTAAGTGAACTACAAAACCCAGCAATGAAAGAACGCCATTGGGCAGAACTTATGAATGTTACAAATGTAATATTATTCAAGTTTTATATTTATATAATATACATTGTTATTTGATTAATTAATATCTATATAATTTATTGAACCATTAAATTATTCCAGGTTGTTTTTGCTATTGAGAAAACTACAACACTAAATGATTTATTATCTCTTAATTTGCATGTGTATGAAGATGATATAAAAAATATTGTTGATAAGTCTGTAAAAGAAATGAGTATGGAGAAGTCCTTGAAAGAATTTGCTGAAACTTGGAATACAATGTCATTTGAGTATCAGACTCATCCTAGGACAAAAGTTAATTTGCTTAAAGTCAGGGAAGAAATAATAGAAGTCTTAGAAGATAATCAAGTCCAGTTACAAAATATGCTAAGCTCTAAGTTTGTTGGATATTTTTATAATGAAGTGTTCAGTTGGCAAACAAAGTTAAACACAGCTGATCGAGTAATACATTTATGGTTGGAAGTACAAAGAATATGGGCTTATTTGGAAGCAATATTTATTGGTTCTGGTGACATACGGGTACAACTACCAGAGGATACGAGGCGATTCGAATTACTCGACAAAGAATTTAAAGTGAATAAAAAAAATAAAAATAAAATATAACTATCAATAATAATGCAAATTGTTTGAATGATATTGTATGAATAGGAATTATTGGTGGATATTAGAGCAAATCCAAACGTTATAAAAGGTACTAGTAAACCTGGGTTGTACAATAAACTTGTTACTATTCAAAATGAGCTGTTTAAATGTGAAAAAGTGTTGGCACAATACTTGGAAACAAAACGTTTAACTTATCCGAGGTTTTATTTTATATCATCGGCTGATTTATTGGACATACTATCAAATGGGAATAATCCGGAGTCAGTTTGCAAGTAAATTGAATTAGTGTATTTTAATTAATTTTGTATAAAACTTAAGTTAACGGCACGTTTTATTATGCACGTTTTACTATAAAATAAATAAATAAATAATTAATTTAAATAATATAATTGCAGACATTTGATGAAACTATATGACTCGATGGCAAAAATAAAGTTTATTAAAGATAAATTAGGGGTTGGTATGTATGCCAAAGATGGTGAATACGTTGAGTTTGATGGAAACTGTGAATGTTCCGGCCAAGTAAAAAATTACAATAAATCTCAGTTTTATATTTTTAATCGATCAAAAATTATTTACAATTATTAGGTCGAAAAATGGCTAAATAAATTGACAGATATAATGCGTTCATCAGGTCGTCAGTACTTTAGCAAAGCAGTAAAATCCTATGACGAGAAACCAAGAAGGTTATGGATATTTGATTACCCGGCTCAGGCAGCTCTATGCGGAGTTCAAATATGGTGGACTGCTGAAACCAACGATGCCTTTGCTCAGCTGGAAATAGGTCATGAAAATGCGCTAAAAGAATATAACAAAAAACAAGTAATTCTAACTTCCTCTCATAAATATTTCATTATTTAAATACTAATAAATTTGTTCGAGCCAAGTTCAAGAATGTTCAATGCTCATATTCATAGATATTATTATATTTTAATTGGCGTGCATGCGTGCACCATCGCTGACAGGGAACACTTACAAATATGCGCAGTGTATATACTATTTACTTTTAGTATATTAATATTGTTCCGTTCTTTAAACAAACTGTTTGTCGTTATTGTTATTGTTGTGAGGACACGAATCACTTTTTATTAAATTATTATTGTTTGAGTGCGAATCCCCTTTTATTTTTTTATTATCTTAAGGGGCCGCAACACTATTATTTTTATATGCGTTATAGGTACTTTGCATTTCCTTGTTTTAAAGTTGATAACGAAGTCCGATTCTAATTTTGAAAAAAGATGCTTCTACCGGATGATTTTATAAAATATTAAAATTTTAATTAATTACATATTAATTAAGTTTTATTATTTTATTTATTTCACTCTGCTGAGAAATGAAGTGGAATTGTTGTTTAAAAAAATCATCTGGCCAAATAACAGTTTAACTTCTAATCTTTAATTTTGTTCAGATATATTTTAAGCATAAAATGACTCTAAGTAGCGTAATTATGGAAATACAATAATATCTTTTTACACTAAATTGAAAAATATTCCTCCGACAAGTGCTGCTAATGAAGTTGAGTGTCAATTCCGACAGTGGTTGAACTCGATTACTCGAATCCCCTACTCTACACACCGAGAGCCAAACTAATATTATACCCGCGTCACGCGTGTAGAATTAGTAGAATATCATTATCTGTGTTAGTCTATCGTGCTCGGTTATTTTTAAAATCTAATATAAACATAATTTGGTTTATTATTATATTTTAATGATACATGTAATTATTTCAATACTACGAAAAAAATAATACCAAACTAGTCAACGTCAAATACGTTGATGTTTCAAACAAACATTGCACAGTTATTTAGAAGTACCTACTATCTACTTTGATATCGTACTGTATGCCTACGAATTATTAGTGTTCCGTGTTAATTTTTTGAACTACCGTATTCTAAGTAGGTACTTGAGTTATTTGTATTTACAAAAATAATTTGTAATTTATCTACTAGAAAAAGTAAGCATACCATTATAGTATTATAAATTTATATATTCTTTAAATTAAATGTTAAATTTAAATTGTATACATACATATGATGACCCTAGAAATCAAGATAATTCTCGGTGGACCACTCTTTGTATTTGATTTTTGAATATACCATGTGCTACGGGAAATATGTATAACTACAACTATTTGATATTTTTATTCGAATAACAAAAAAATCAAAAAAATCGTCCGAAGAGAAATATAGTTAATTTACGAGAATTGAGAATTTAAATCAAGGATTCTCATAAAAAGTTTATACTGTACCTAATCGAAAAATCTCTAAAATATATAAGCACAATAATTATTTTTACAGTCGTTTTAATTTCAAATTTCAAATATTTGATCTTATAAAAATTGTATGGTGTTTACGTGTGGTATTTATTTTTAGTTAGACCAAAAAAAGTAATTTGATAGCTTAGAAAACTGTTGTTGCATAAAAATTCGCGTTTTTCCTTATTTTAGATTTTGAACGAAGTGATGAATGTATTGATTTTACAATGTGTGTGTTTTTTTTGTGTCTGTGACCTGCGTACACCATAAGTACTCGAAATAATGATTGGATTTTTAAAGTCAGGGATGGTTTACGGTAGAAAATTGGATATCCTTGGTGCATTATACAGGTCTAAAATAAAAAATTTCCAATAGTTATCAAAAGCGTCAAGAATAACCCTAAAAAAATAACGGCAAAACTGTAATTTTTACGCAAAACCAGTTTTCGACAAAATTGATAATTTTATTTTATAGTAACTCAAAAAATAATAACTGTAAATACTTGAAATTTTCAGCTTTTGTTTAAATTAGTTATGTCTATACATGGTTAAATTTTCAAAGTATTTTGACTATTTTTGAGTTATTTATAGACAGTTTAAATTTTCGAATTTTGAAGTTTTTTTTTTTTGAAATATCCATTAAAAAAATTTGGCTGCCCAAAAATTTTTGAAAATTTAATACAAGGTTGCTTATAAGTAATTTTTATCATAGATAAAAAAAGTCAAAAATCGTAAGTCACAATTTTTTTTTATAAGCGCTTAAAGTTTTAAATATTACGAAATATGTCAAAATCACGAAAATATGCATGTAATTTGGTAGTTAAAAATGCATACATTTTTTTTATACCTAAGGTTCAAAAATTTAACACAAGGTTATCTATATGTTTTTCTTCATACAATCTTTATACAATGATACCTATCAGTCCAGGATATATATTATATTTAAATATTGTTTTATATTTTATTTTATTACAAGTATTTCATTTATAATAAGAAAGGGTTGGTGGTTGCATACTGCATGGTTAGGTACTTTTTGAATTATAACAAAAATCTTAATTCTTTTGATAGAAAATCATTTTTTTACCCTTGAATATTTTGATTTCATGAAAATTAAAACTTTAAAGACTCTTAAAATTGTTTTAATTGAGTAACCCTCAAACTTTTTTATAATTATTCTAAGCTTAACTTATGGTCAGCATATAATAAATTTTCAATTCTTAGCTTTTGATAATAACATTTTTATAAATTTTTATAGTTAGCAAATATTCATGAATTTGACGAATTTTAACAATATTTGAACTTCAAATGTTTATAAAAAAAAATTATGCCTACGTTATTTAATAATTTTTAAATTACAGTAAGACCAACCGTATTCAATTTACAAGTATTATATCTCAGCAAATTTTTTTTATCAACATTTAAAAAATCGAATATTTCAAATGTCTATAAATAGATTACAAATTTGTGAAATGTTTTGAAATTAATATCATATAAAGAAAATGCCAATCTTAACAACTGGTAAATGTTTCAAGTTTCTACGACTCTAACACTTTATTTTATTATTTTAAAACTATAAAGTACTTTAAAAATAAATTCCTTTTTTTATGATTTCTCTATGATTATTTATTAGGATATGGTTAATAATAAGCATTGCAAAAAGACAAGAGGCTTTATGTCTAAAAAACGTATTAAACCACGAAAATCGTCAACGAATCTTGAAATGCGTTGGAAAAACAGATATAGATACCTATTCGTATATAATTAATATTAAATACTACTTATACAATTTTTATTTGTATTAAAATAATATTGTTTAGTGAGCAAGATACAAGACGTTTAGTACCAGAAGAAACTTCATTTGATCCGCAAACAAATATTATTGATAATGAACAAACAGCAATTATTTCCGAGAACAATGACATATTAGCATTTTCCGAAGAACCTTATAATGATCAAAATAGTGTTTATAACTCATCTGAAATGCCTGATGACAGTGGTATTTTTGAAAATACCTTTTTAATCACAAGCGAGTCACCTATAAAACCAACACTATCTCATTCATCTGAAATAACTGGTAGACGAATAATTAACTTAATGCATTTTATAAAACAAATCCAAGAAATTGATCATACACCATTTTCATGTTCCTTCAAAGATATGCTACTTGAAAGTGAGCGTAGACATGGATTTATGTCATCATTTAACTTCAAATGTCAAATGTGTAGTAAAAAATGTGTCATTGAAACCGAAGATGAAAAATCAAATATGATTACAATCAATACAGCAGCTGTAATTGGCATTGTTAACACTGGTGGTGGATATGGACAAATAAAAGA
The DNA here is from genome assembly GCA_008086715.1 of Sitobion miscanthi. Lineage (NCBI taxonomy): Eukaryota > Metazoa > Arthropoda > Insecta > Hemiptera > Aphididae > Sitobion > Sitobion miscanthi. The sequence continues at coordinate 27,911,063 of CM017805.1, read as the reverse complement.
AATTATGTCAACATTAGAGATTCCCACAATGAATAATAATACATATAATAAAGAACATGATATTGTATGTAAAAAGTTCGAAGAAGCTGCAACACAAACTATGTACACTGCAGCTAAAGAAGAAGCACGTTTAGCTATTGAGGAGGGTGATGTTGACATAGATGGTGTACCTCTTATAGCTGTGATGGCCGATGGTAGTTGGTGTAAGAGATCCTATAGAAAGATGTACAATTCGTTGTCAGGAACTGTAAGTTTTTCTTTTAGATTCTGTAAGTTTTCAGTTAAATTAAACATTTTGTTCGTTTTTTAGGCAGCTATAATTGGTTATCGCACTAATAAAGTAATTTTTTGGGGGATTCGGAATAAGTTTTGCTGCATGGGGGCTAAAAATAAAAATGAACCGAAAAATATGAATGTTGGAAAAATTGGAGTATGAATGACAGTTCAGCGGGTATGGAAACTTCAATAGCAGTAAAAGGATTTCGAAAAAGTGAAGAAATTTATGGATTAAGATACCATAAACTTATAGCAGACGGCGACAGTAGTGTGTACAAAAAAATACTTGATGCAAGACCGTACAAAAATATAACTGTCGAAAAGGTAGAATGTCGTAATCACCTCCTTCGAAATGTATGTAACAAACTAAGAAAGCTAACCACTAAAAAACAATTAGGACAATAAGTACATAGAAAACTATTAAGTTCGCGAATTTTAAGAATACGAAAAGGAATCATAAAAGCCATCCAATATCGTAAATCGAATTGCCATTCCATAAATGATTTACGAAACGATATTTATAATTCAATAAGTCATGTTTTTGGTGATCATTCAAACTGTGCTTCGTATTTTTGTGACAAACCAAAAGAAGATATAAATTTATTAGAAAAAAATACAGCATACTGACAACGACTTTTATGTAAATATGAATAGTATTATACGGCAGTTAGGTAGACATAGTAAAAGCTTAATGCAAGATGTAGATAGTAATATTGTTGAATCGTATAATTCGATTATTGCCAAAGTCATTGGAGGTAAACGTGTAAATTATGCATTGAAAAGGTCGTATGTTGGCAGATGTTATGCAGCAACCGTAGCGAAAAATTCTAGAAGGCCGATATATTCAATGTACAAAGTAATTAATAAAATAAGTCCAAACCCAAAAGTGCATTAAATATTGTATGAACAACGTAAATTAAAAAAACAAGAACGTCAGAATGAGCACCGTCGACAAACAAACGGTTTAAAAAAAAATTATTTGATGATCAAAAAATAAACTCTTCATATGGCGAGGGTGCCAAAAAACTAGATATGGATGAAAATGAATATTCTGAAGAAAAAAAACAATTTTTAAAATTATTAAAAGAAATGGCAGAAAAGCGTGAGTACATTGAAAAAGAGACACGAAATCAATGCGATTCAAACCTTTGGATAGAAACTCGATGAAAATTAATAACAGCTTCGAACTTTGGACAAATTATTGGACTTCGTCCTCATACAGGTTGTGGAAACAGTATAAAATCTCTCATATATTCAAATACTAACACTCCAGCAATGGAATATGGCCGACAACATGAGTCAATCGCCAAATGTCAAGTTGAAAAAGAATTAAAATTAAAATTACAGAATGTGGCTTATTTATTCATCCAGAATATTTTTATTTAGGTGCAACGCTAGATGGTTTGATTCGAAATGATGGAATTTTGGAAATCAAATGCCCATCATCTTCGGAAAATATGACACCAAATGAAGGCATTAAAAATGGTTGAATTACATTTTGAAAAAAAGATAAAGAAGGCGTGGCTGCAGAAATATATAAAACCACAAATATTATGCACAAGTACAAGGTCAATTATATATAAACCAAAGAGAATATTGTATTATTGCATTCTGGACAAAAAAAGGATTGAAGACAGAAAAAATGTTCAAAGATGAAATATTTTGGAACGAAAAAATGTTACCAAAATTAAGTCAGTTTTATTATAATTTTTTATTGCCAGAGCTCATTGATCCAAGATATTCTAAAAATATGTCGATTAGAAATCCTGATTATATAATTGAAGCACAAAAAAAGTTGAGAAAAAAAAAAAACTTAAATTGTTTAATAAATAATGTTATGTGATATTTTATGTTTTATTTTGTTTTTTTTTTTATTACAAAGTGTTCCTGACATACATGGTCATCAAACTTATTGATAATATAATAACAGTTTTGACATTTTTACAATTGTTAACACATAAAATTATTCACAAATAATTACAGCAAATTACAAGGATTTACATTGATAAAAATAATGGTGCAAATAGAGTAGATTAATAAAATTAATCATACAGGTAAGTGTTGTGTATATATATATATATTTTCTTTTTTTTTATATATTATATTGGTGTTGTGATAGGGCATCGTGAGGGCGTCAAATATTTTTATGTTGAGTTGTATATAAATTCCAATAAACATTCGATTTAATTACGTGTTGATAGTTGATTGCAGGTAAAATTAACGGTTTATTGTTTTTAATTCGAAATGAATTAAAAATAGTACTTGTTTAACTTTTCACCGTTTTGTACATTATTATTTACCATATTACTAATATAAAGACTTTTAAATTACTAATAAATAAGTAATGTAAATCGTGTCATGTTATGTGAAATAGGTTGTGCCTTTTGTATTGGTATCACACGTATTAAATTAAAGAGGCGCATTAATCAAATGGTAGGTCAAAGCAAGGAGCTAGCATGGCTTACGCTTAGGAAACAGCTCCACAAAATATACGCAATGACGCGAATCTTTCAACATGAACGTCGGTGGAATAATAATGCACCTCTCCCGAAACTAAATCGCGTGGGCCCAGGCACGGCGATAATGGGCGTGGTTACAATCTGCCACAACGGCGGCAGTACGGCGCACAACGCTATCTCTTGAGCGTTGCATATGTTCTGGTTTTTGTGTAGCGGCCCCTTAAGTGTATCCACTATCATTGTTGTGAATTATTATGAGTACATATTATATTATATAATTTGTTCATTTAATTATGGAACTATACAACTTACAAATAGCTGTGCTTAAGTATTTTTATCTGTTGGGCCAGAATGGTTGTATATTTTCTTATTCTCCTTGTAGAAATAAAGGGGTTAAAATTATAAGATTATGTATTTATATTTAATCATAATCTATTATATAGGTAACTGGGAAAGCTATTATTATTATATGCACCCAGTCAAACATATTATTATGTTTTCAGATAGTGCAGTTGAACGAACTAATCGATTTATTATTGGAAGACTTGACCAAAGGAGACCGACAAAAAGTGAACACAATTTGTACTATTGACGTGCATTGCCGGGACGTAGTGGCAAAAATGATTCAACAGAAAATTGAAACTGGTTCTGCTTTTCAGTGGCAGTGTCAACTACGACACAGGTAACATAATATTATATCTAATCTTTTGGAATCTAAAAATAATTGTGTTTTATAAAAGATGGGATTTAAAAGACTCAGATTGTTTTGCCAACATTTGTGACGCTCAATTTCGGTATTGGTACGAATACTTGGGAAATACTCCTAGATTGGTTGTGACTCCCTTGACAGATAGATGTTACATAACGTTAACACAGGTAATTTCTGTGACATCTCGATTGGGTCCGATTGGAAATTTAAGTGTATATTTTCAATAATGTAATGAAATACAATTTGATCAAGTCACATTATATTGAATAATTACATTGAATTTTCATGTTTGTGCTTTAAAATAGTCGTTACATTTAATAATGGGTGGCGCTCCTGCTGGACCAGCCGGTACCGGAAAAACTGAGACAACCAAAGATTTAGGAAAAGCTATAGGAATGATGGTCTACGTTTTCAATTGCTCCGAACAAATGGATTTTAGAGTGAATTTATAATAATATTTATTTCTAAATGAAATATTTTTCTTCCTATTAACATACATAATATTATATCATATTTATATTTTTAAAATAAAACTCTATTCTAGTCATGTGGTAATATATACAAAGGCCTTGCTCAAACTGGCGCTTGGGGATGTTTTGATGAATTCAATAGAATATCCGTAGAAGTATTGTCCGTTGTGGCAACTCAAGTTAAATCTGTATTAGACTCCATTAAAGCGAAAAAGAACACATGTTTTCTATTGGGTGATAATGTTAATCTCATTCCAACCATTGGTATGTTTATTACGATGAACCCCGGATACGCGGGAAGAGCAGAACTTCCAGAAAATCTTAAGGCGTTGTTCAGGTAAGTTGACCAACATTTTCTAAAATTTTCATCAATTCATGCTTGTTAATTTCAAATCTATTTATACAGGCCTTGTGCTATGGTGGTACCAGATTTTGAACTTATCTGTGAGATAAATTTGATTGCGGAAGGATTCCAAAATGCAAGGTTACTTGCTAGAAAATTCTTGACGCTATATTCGCTTTGCAAGGAACTCCTATCCAAACAAGATCATTACGATTGGGGTCTAAGAGCTATTAAATCATTATTAGTTGTTGCCGGATCATTGAAGGTGACAATTTAATTAGGATATTATATTCTTATATCTATATGTTACAATTAAAATAATTGCTTGGACATTTGTATTTGTTATATTTTTTATTGAATCTTTTATAACACAATTATCTGTCTTAAGCGGCCGACACACAATTGGTTTTATTGAAATAGACATATTATAAGGCACGGGCCACGGATGGTGTGCCGCTTAAATTAAATTATAGTCATCTAATCGCAACTCGCGACATGAAAAATGGGTGGTAATCGTCATGAACGTAGTGCCATTTCTTCTCAATGGTTGTCATAAATATTGGGGACTGGGGAGTAGTTACATGTGAGTGTGGTTACAGTATACGGCTTACTTTGAAAACTCATAGCTAACGGCCAGTCTATGGTGAACGGGTGAAGGGGATCACCGAACAGTTTTTTTATCGCTTACTAAAATGAAAGATTTAAGATTTAAAATATGCATATTATTTGTCTTAAAACACATTGCAATTTTTCATTTAGCGGGCAGATAGAAATCGTCCTGAAGATGAAGTTTTAATGCGAGCTCTTCGAGATTTCAACACTCCGAAAATTGTGACTGAAGATACTACCATATTTATGGGACTTATCGGTGATTTGTTCCCTGCACTAGACGTACCCCGAAAACGTGATTTAGAATTTGAAAAGCAAGTCCGTCATGCTGCAATTGACTTGAAACTCCAGCCAGAGGATAATTTTATTCTAAAGGTCCTTAAAAAAAAAATGTATATACGGTATGTTATAATAATGCTAATATGAATTGTTAATTTTATCCATGCAGGTAGTGCAACTAGTGGAGTTATTAGAAGTTAGGCATTCAGTTTTCATAATTGGCTTGGCCGGTACGGGCAAGTCTGAGGTGTGGAAAACTCTATATAGAACTTATGCAAACCTGAAATTCAAACCGTATTTCAATGACATTGAACCGAAAGCAGTAACTAATGACGAGTTGTTTGGCGTCATTAGTCCGACTACTAGAGAATGGGTTGATGGTAAGTGTTTGTGCATCAGCTTAATTTTTGCGTGTGGTTGTAGTAATATTGTATATTCGGATAGGGTTATTTTCGTGCTTGATAAGAGATCAATCACAAATGTCTGGTGATGGATCCAAATGGATGGTAATGGACGGTGACATAGATCCTATGTGGATTGAGTCTTTAAATACAGTAATGGACGACAATAAGGTAAGAAATGCTTTCAGTCTTTCATGATGATTATAAAGGTATACTATGAGTAATAAATGGGCTTACATTTTCACACGTGAACGAACTCTATTGATATAATGTTTATATTACAGGTGTTGACGTTGGCTAGTAATGAACGTATTTCCTTGACACCGACAATGCGTCTACTGTTCGAGATATCCAATTTGAGGTCAGCCACGCCAGCCACTGTTTCCCGAGCTGGTATACTCTACTTGAACCCAACTGACCTTGGCTGGAATCCGTATGTTGCTAGTTGGATTGATACTAGGGATAATGCAACCGAAAAAGCCGCTCTTCTGGTATTGTTTGAGAAATATGTACCCATCTGTTTGGAAGCGCTAAAAACAAAATTCAAAATCATAACACCCATACCGGAAATAACGCACATACAAATGTTGTGCACGTTACTCGATTGTCTTTTGACTCCCATCAATTGTCCCCCGGAAACCACTAGGGATGTGTATGAAACATATTTTGTGTTCACTTGTCTTTGGGCTTTTGGTTCAGCAACATTTCAAGATCAGGTACCTATAATTAGTATTATTTTTTAATATAGTTAGCGCTCCATATTATGCAATTAATAAAATTGTTTTTAACATATTATATTATAATATTATAGTATCATACCTTACACATTTATAATAATAAGCACGTCAATTATATTTTGTGTCTTCGTGATCAGTATGCTAAATTGGTGATTTACATATAGTTGATTGATTGGCGAGTAGAATTTTCAAAATGGTGGTTAACAGAGTTTAAAACGATTAAAATTCCATCATCAGGAAGTGTGTTCAACTATTTCATCGACCCTGAATCAAAACAGTTTCTTCCTTGGTCTGATCTTGTACCATCTTTCGAGCTTAATCCAGATATACCTCTACAAGTAATGATTATATTATTTTATTAAAAAAAAAAATTTATAATTATACTTTACCATACCAATTGAGAAAAATATGATTACAATAACAATGTTTCTGAACCTTATACTATTAGATACTATTAGTGTCTACATGTCTCATAAATTATGATATTTTATGTTTCTGGGCTTGGTCTTTTTGATATTAATCAACTATATTTACTACTTATAAGTTATAAATTATAATTATTTACAGCAAACACTCGTAAACACAATAGAAACAACTAGGATAAGATATTTCCTTGACTTGTTGATCGATAAAAAAAAGGCAATCATGTTGGTTGGAGCCGCTGGTACTGGAAAATCGGTCATAATTAATGATAAACTCAAATCACTTTCTAATGATTTGTACGCCATTGCAAATGTACCTCTTAATTTCTACACAACGTCTGGTACTTAAACTAAAAACCTAAATTTTTATACATTTAGATAATTATATTTATGATTTAAGGTGTTCACCAGAGTAATTTATTATTTTTAACTTTTATTCATAAGTACGCGTTTCATAAATCAAAATAGTACATAATTTAATAATTAATACATAATTAGAAGTAAACTATGAACTTTATGCTTATATTTATATGAGTATGAGTATGAGTAATGACTTAATTGTTTTATACTGTTAATTGTTCTCTATAAATATAATTAATGAAAATATTTTCGAAAAGGGATATCTTAAAGAACACAATCATACATATTACTAACACTTCATTATAAAAGTCTTAATTTTATAATTTATCTTTACTAGAAATGTTGCAAACGATTTTGGAAAAACCATTAGAGAAAAAAGCTGGAAGAAACTTTGGCCCATCGGGTGGTAAAACACTAATTTATTTTATTGATGATATAAATATGCCAGAAGTAAGTTAACATTTAATATATAAAATTAATTTTAAACTACTATTGTTTGAATATATTGGTATTGTGATAAAAATGAATGTTGATTATTACAATGACGAACGATCATTCGTATAATATAAGTTAACAAATAAACGTGAACATATTTAATTGTCTATTAATCTGACCTACTAATTGTAATTTTTAAAAATAATATGGATACAAATAGTTTAATTATTTGATGAAAAATCTATTAAAACAGTTTATTATAAGCTTTTACTTTTTTTGATGTATACCTATATTTTTAAATGAAACTAAAGGTCGATCCTTATGGAACCGTGCAGCCTCATACTCTCATTAGACAATTTATGGATTACAATCATTGGTATGACAGGACGAAGTTATGTCTAAAAGATATTCAAAATGTTATGTTTACTTCGAGTATGAATCCAACTGCTGGAAGTTTTACTATTGATTCTCGACTGCAGAGACATTTTTATGTATTTGCTTTGGGGTAAGTCTTCATTGCTTAAAATTCTTGATTTATACATAATTTTTTTATTTTCATTTTGTAATGATAATATTATATACTTTAGATTTCCATCGCGTGATGCATTATACACAATTTACTCTTCGATTTTGACTCAACATTTAAAAAACCCAGTAAATAAATTCAACGGTACTGTGTTAAAACTAGGAGATTTAATTGTGCAGCTAGCGATCAATTTTCATGAAAAAATTATTTCAGTATTTCTACCAACAGCTATTAAGTTTCATTATATATTCAATCTTAGAGACATGAGTAATGTTTTTCAAGTAAAATCGTATTCTGTACCAAACTAAAAAAAGAAGGAATTTTAAATATTAATACTAATATAATTTTGTTCAAAAGGGAATCATGTTCACCAATGGTGAATGTGTCTCAACAACCAGTTCTTTTATTCGCCTCTGGCTTCACGAGACAAGTCGCATTTATAGCGACAAATTAATCGAAAAAAAAGATCAAGAAACCTTTTCAAAAACAATTACTGAACAAATAAAGAAAACTTTTAGTGTGAGTATTTTATATCATTTATTCATTTTTTATTTCAGTGTTTAATTGTTACAATTCAAAAACATTTTCATGCAGAACTTAGTAATTGAGGTAAGATTATTATATTTTACTCAGTATTTAACCTAATTATAGTATTTAACACTCTCTATTATTTGGGAAATATATAATAAGTTCAGAATTTTAGCATAAAAACCAACCTAGGTATTTTTTTGCAGACCCATAATTTACTTTTAAGGGTTTGAAAAATAATAAAAAACAATATATTTTATATAATATTCATGATCAGAGAGGTATTTTGGGATTTATTGTGGTTTTAATTTTTGATTCAGGAAGACCAGCAGTTTTTCCCTTATATCATGCATGCATACGTTAACATCAACATACATACAAATTTTAAATTAAATTATTTTATTTATATAATTATATTTTTATATTATAGAGAATTATTTAAATTTAATTTAATTAAACATTTAAAAATTAATTTTTTTGTTATTTCGTACAAACTTATATTCTGATTTTTAACATAATTAAACTAATACTATACTGATATACTTTAAAAGTAACTATTGTATTATATTATTATTTTTTTTTATTCAAAAAATGTTTATAAATTCTTTCCACTACTATTATCTTAAGTCTTAAACTTTTGTATACAGGATATTCCAGAAAATGAATACTTGATAAGCCCATTGATATATTCACATTTCGCGGACGGTATTGGTGATCAAAAGTATATGCCTGTGCGGTCGTGGCCCATACTGCAAAAATTACTAAACGATGCAATGAAGTCTTACAATGAATTTCTGGGGGCTATTAGTTTAGTGCTATTCGAAGACGCCATGTCACACGTTTGCCGGATAAATCGTATACTTGAACTTCCCAGAGGCAATGCGTTGCTCGTTGGCGTGGGTGGTAGTGGTAAACGGTCGTTGGCTCGCCTATCAGCGTTTATATCTTCGCTAGAACCGTTTCAAATACAGTTGAGGTCTACATATGGCATTGCCGATTTGAAAGCTGACCTAGCCACCTTATACATAAAGGCTGGATTAAAAAATATAGGCATCATGTTCCTGATGACTGACTCTCAAGTGGCCGATGAGAAGTTCCTTGTGCTCATTAATGACATGCTTGCCAGTGGCGAGATTCCAGAGCTGTTTGCTGATGACGAAATCGACAATATAATTCAAACTATCGCCCCAGAGGTTTTATCATAGTTATATAAGGTTATTAATAACGTTAAATTATAATCTATTATAATTGTAGGTTAAAGCAACTGGTTTACCCGAAACTAAAGACAACTGTTGGCATTTTTTCATCAACAAAGTGCGATCATTAATCAAGATTGTCTTGTGCTTTTCCCCTGTCGGTAACACATTAAGAATCCGATCCAGACGATTTCCAGCTCTAGTCACGTGCACTTCTATCAACTGGTTTTATGAATGGCCTAAAGAGGCATTGGAATCCGTGTCGTTTAGGTTTTTAGGTGATTTGATCGAACTTCCGGTCAAACTAAGGAAACCAGTATCTTTGTTTATGTCCCATGTACATAGTTCAGTAAATGATATGTCACTGAGGTATTTAACAAATGATCGTCGTTACAATTATACAACACCAAAATCATTTTTGGAACAAATTAATCTCTACATGAAACTATTAGTGTCAAAGACCAATGATATTAAGTACGGGATCTACAGATTTCAAAATGGTATTAAACAACTTTTATCATGCGCAGCTCAAGTAAGGTTAAATAAGTTATTTATAAATATTTAACAAGAACGTTCGCCGTTAACTGTTTATTCAGTTGAGTTATTTTTTTTATAAATATAGGTAGATGTTTTAAAAGTTGAATTAGACGTACAAGAGATCGAATTAACCAAGAAAAATACTAAAGCTGAAGAGCTAATCAAAGTGGTCCAAAAAGAAACAGAGAAAGTGAAGTATGAAAAATACAAAGGTATTAATATATTATTTTAAAATTAAATCACTAGTTTGATATTAATAATTAATTTTTTTACAGCTGCTGAAGAAGAAGACAAAGTTAAATTGATTGAAGAAGATGTTGGTTTGAAACAACGATTGTGTGCCGAAGATTTAGAAAAAGCAGAACCAGCGTTGGTAGCAGCACAAAGTGCTCTAGATACATTAAATAAAGTAAATGCACTATGTTGATAACCTTCGAAAAATCTAAATGCATTTATAACAGTTAATAAACGAATCAATATAAAATATGTACAATTATAAATTATAATAGTTTAAAAGAAGCAAATAATGTATAAAAAAATTTAAAGAAAAAATAATATTAATATGTGATCTAAATTTAATTTTTTATAATTTTAAATTCTAGAAAATGTTATGCATTTAAATGGTGTGTATATTTACATGTGCATATATATTATGTTGTGTTATTGAATAAAATAATAACAACTGAATGTAAATATTTATAAAATATTAAGTATATAATAAATTATTTTATATTTGTATTATATCATGCGGTAGTTATACCAAACACTTAACATTTATTTAACGTTTTAGAATAATTTAACAGAACTGAAATCATTTGGATCACCTCCGTTAGCTGTAATAAACGTACTATCGGGAGTTATGGTGTTACAAGCTAAAAAAGGGAAAGTTCCAAAGGATAGGAGCTGGAAAGCTTGCAAGGTACCTATTAATTTCTATTAATTTAATATTATTAAAATTGTATAATTTATTTATTTTTAATTAAAATTTCAAATTGTAATGTATATCCATACTTTTAATTCATTCAGTTACGTACTAGAAGTATGATTTTTTAAATAAAAATCGTGTTTTAATTATTATATAAATATGTCAAATTAAAACAGTGCATTTAAAGTTTATAAATTAAAATAAATTATATATTATACAATAATTAATTTACTATAAACATCTATAAAAATATAGATTGTATATTTTTTTACAAACTACCATCTAATTATATTATACATATAAAATATACATTATGCTTACTTAAGTAATTAATAGATATATTTGGTAATAAAAACTATAATTTTTAATAATGTTTTTTTTTACATTATAGATGGTAAATTACCAAATATTAATATTATCTATTAAACATAGTATATCATTTATTTGTGTATATACCTAGGTAATGATGGCAAAAGTTGATGGATTTTTAGATTCGCTCATAAACTACGATAAAGAACATATACACCCGGATGTAGTTAAAGCAATACAACCTTATCTAAAAGATCCAGAATTTGACCCAGATCTAATCGCTGCAAAGTCTTCGGCTGCTGCTGGTAAGTACAAATCAAGTATAATTTATATCAGCAATATAATATTTTATCTAGGGATGTAATTAGCATTATTATTATTATTATTATTTATGTAACAATTATATAGATATGTTCATTAATAATACATATCTTTAACTATACCTACATGAATATAAATTATAATATAGGATATACTCAATTTTGAAGTTATTTTTCATGTAGATTTTTAATAATAATACATTTAAATGTATCATAATTTGTAACCATGAACTTTCATATTTAAGGTTTATGTAAATGGGTAATAAATATAATGAGGTTTAATGACGTTTGGCAAGTCGTGGAGCCAAAAAGAAAAGCTCGGGATCAAGCAAATGAAGAACTGAGTGCTGCTAGGAATAAACTCACGGAGCTTAGAAATATGATTATTGTAAAGTTTAGTTGAATAATTAATTACGTAATATTTTATATAATCTATAACTTTAGGAATTAGAAAGAAAACAAAAAATTTTAACAGACGAGTTTGACGGCGCCGTAGCTGAAAAAACAAATTGTCAAAATCAAGCGGATGAAACATCCATGAGGATCGATTTGGCAAATCGACTCGTCAATGGTCTAGCATCGGAAAATGTCCGATGGAAAGAAAGTGTTTCAACGTAAATTATTTTAGCATTGTATTCATTAGAAGGGTAGAACTATACACAGTTGTATTTTATATTTCAGATTGCAAAGAAGCTTGCAAACTTTACCCGGAGATACTCTTATGGTTTCTGCTTTTGTGTCATATGTAGGTTATTTTACAAAAATGTATCGTCAAGAACTGATTCAAAATGCATGGCTACCTTTTTTCAAAGAAGTTAAAGTAAATTAATCATATACGTAAAAAAATTAAATCAAAATGTGCATTTAATTTTACTTTGGGCTTTTCGCGGATTCAAATTAAAATAATAATTTTTCAGCCCGAGATACCAACAACAGATAATTTAGATCCGCTAGCTTTGCTCACTGATGATGCACAAATTGCAGCTTGGAATAATGAAGGTCTACCAAATGATAGGATGTCATCTGAAAATGCAACAATTTTAACTAATTCTGTTAGATGGCCATTGATGGTTGATCCTCAGGTACGTAACATTTTTATTTTTGAAAAATATTTGATAAGTATTGCATAGTTATGTTTATTTTGTTAAATAGCTTCAAGGAATTAAATGGATTAAAACTAAATATGGAAGAAGCTTAAGAATTACTAGATTGAATTATAAAAATTATTTATCAGACATAGAAATTTGTGTAAGAGATGGGAACGTTCTATTAATCGAAAATATAGGTGAAAACATAGACCCTGTTTTGGATAACATTATTGGTCGAAACTTGATAAAAAAAGGAAGGTAAACAATTTTTCTCTGCTAAATAATATCTATGTTTAAATTATATTTATATTCAATTTTAGTGCCGTAAAAATCGGTGAAAAAGAGATTGATTACAATCCAAATTTCCATCTTATATTGCACACAAAATTGTCAAATCCACATTACAAACCGGAAATGCAAGCACAGACAACACTAATCAACTTTACTGTGAACCGTGATCAACTTGAAGATCAATTGTTAGCAGAAGTTGTGAAAGTTGAAAGACCTGATTTAGAAAAAATGAGAATTGATCTGACCAAACAACAAAATAGTTTTAAAATAACATTGAAACAACTTGAAGATGATTTATTACAAAGACTCTCTTCAGCTGATGGTGATCAGATACTTGGTGACAAAGAACTTGTTTTGAACCTTGAAAAGTCTAAAAAAACGGCTACGGAAATTGAAGTGAAAGTGACTGAAGCGAAAATAGCATCGAAAGAAATTGACTCTGCCCGTGAAGAATATCGCATTGCTGCAACACGAGCATCAATAATTTATTTTATAATGAATGATTTGATAAAAATAAATCCAATGTATCAGTTCTCTTTAGAGGTAAACTATTAAATTTAAGACAGGCAAATCATATTTAAAGATGATTCGTGCCATTTAAATTTATTAATTTACAGGGAATTTTTATTTTATTTCAATATTCTTCAACAATTACTAAATGCATTTTTTAAGATTCTGAGCGAAGCGATGAGTGTATTGATTTTATAATGATTTATAATGATTTTTATTTTTGTGCCTGTCATCACCTATTAGGACAGTAAAAATGCTTGGATTTTCTTCAACAGTAACTTTTCTGATAGAAAAGTGAATCTAGATGGTACTTTGGGGGGTCAAAGATAAACATTTCCCAGTAGTTTTCAAAAGCGACGTAAAACAAAAGAAAAAATTACGGAAAAACGGGAATTTTTAGGCAAAATCGGTTTTCCACAAAATCGATTTTGGTTTTTGGTGCAACTCTAAAACAAATTACTGTGTACATAAAATGTAGACTAAATGTTTATATTAGCCTTTTCTATACACGATAAAATTTTGAAAATAATTTGACTCTTTTTGAGCTGTTTACGGACATTTTCAGTTTCCATTTTTTTTAGTTTTTTTTTTTTATAAATATCAATAAAATTTTATTTTTTGGGTAAAAAATCGTGAAAATTTAATATAATGCTCCTGGTATATCGCTCTAATAGCAGTTGAAAAATATTAAAAATACATAAGCACAATTTTTTTTTATAAGCATTTAAAGTTCAAATTTTGACAAAATTTATCAAATTTTTAATTTAATATTTATTTTGTAGTTAAAAATTTATAAAATGTTCAAATTTTATAGCTAAGGATTGAAAATTTAAAACAAGCTTCCACGTAAATAGGTTATATATAAATTTCTTTATTCACAATAATATCATCAAATATACTTGGTAATATCATAGGCTGACTGACCGTTTTCCCTCAGAACCGTTTTTCTTATACAATGATATTATATCATTAAATTAAAATTTAACGCCATCCATTACAGTGACCCAGTTGTAACCTACTGTATAGCAGAGCGACATCCACTTATCCACTATTTTAGTTATTGTTTATCAAATTATTTTTAAACCTCAAACATGAATTCATTATAATTTATTGCTTATTATTCTTATTTTTATTTTAAAAGGCTTTCAGTGTTGTCTTTCAACGAGCTATGAGAGATGCAGAAAAAGCAGACACATTAAATAAGCGAATAGTAAATTTGGTGGATAATATAACTTATCAAACATTTATTTATACTAGTAGAGGACTATTTGAAAAGGATAAATTAATATTCATCTGTCAAGTGACTATTCAGGTACATACGTATATAAATACATGTATTATGATGAAAATGTATTTAATTTTTAATAATATTGTTAACACATTTATTAGGTACATGAATTTTATTTTGAACAATTTTTTTTATGTTTATTGACTAGTCGTAATAATTTTTTAAGAAAATGTATTATATTGTAGGTACAACTTCAAGCAAATAAAATAAAACCGATCGAGTTAGAATATTTGTTGAGAAGGCCAGCAATTACTGGACTATCTAGTCCATTTGATTTTATTTCTTCAAATGTATGGGGAGCTATACGATCACTTGTTTTAGCTGATGATGAATATGCGTAAGACAAATTTTGAACTTTTAATAAATAATTAACTGATTTTATGCGAATTTACCATAGTTAAAGAACATTTATTTAAAAAATATATTTATTATTAAAGAGGTCTAGACAAGGACATTGAAACTTCCGGTAAACGATGGCAGTTATATATTGATGGTGAAGCTCCAGAGAAAGATAAACTACCACAAGAATGGAAAAACAAAACTCCATTCCAGAGACTTTGCATAATAAGAGCTTTAAGAACTGATAGAATGACTTATGCTACTAAAGTATACGTCCAAGAAGTTCTTGGTCTCAAATATACCAACTTTAGACCTCCAGAGTTCATTGATTCATTCAAAGAAACTACTTGTAAAACACCTGTATTTTTTATATTATCAGCAGGAGTTGATCCAACACGTGTAAGCATTACACTATCGTCTATATATGTTAATTTGTAAAATGTTCAATCGGGTTGAACCAGGTTCAATTTTGCATGGCTATTAATAATATTACACTATGCAATGTTTTAAGGCTATGAAAATACACAAGTAAATCGTTAACTACAAGTATATTATGTTATAGGATGTTGAAGCTGTTGGTAAAAAAAAAGGATTTACAATTGAAAAGAAAAACTTCCATAACATATCTTTAGGGCAAGGACAAGAACAAGTGGCAGAAGATGCTATAGAGTTAAGTTCTCGGTTGGGTAATTGGGTTATGTTACAAGTAAATATGAAATTATAGTAAATCATTAACTCACTATAACATTATATCACTATTTATTGTTGAAAGAATGTGCATCTAGTACAAAAATGGCTGCCTTCTTTGGATAAAAAAATGGAAGCATCTTTTGAACATCCACATGTCAATTATAGAATATTCATTAGTGCTGAACCCGCCGCTGACCCACTCTATCATATTATTCCTCAAGTATTTTTATTATAAATTAAATAATATTTATTTTTAAATTTAATATTTTTGTTTGCTTTTTTAGGGTGTTTTAGATTCTTCAATAAAAATAACTAACGAACCACCAACAGGAATGATGGCAAATTTACATAAAGCCTTAGATAATTTCAACCAAGATACACTTGATATGTGTTCTAAAGAAGCAGAATTCAAAGCGATTCTGTTTAGTTTGTGTTATTTTCATGCATCTATACAGGAAAGATCGAAGTTTGGAGCTCAAGGATGGAATAGATCGTATCCATTTAATGTGGGTGATTTAACGATATCGGTGAACGTATTATATAACTACCTTGAAGCTAACAATAAAGTCCCTTGGGAAGACCTTAGATATCTTTTTGGAGAGATCATGTATGGTGGACACATTACCGACGATTGGGATAGAAGGTTATGCCGGACATATCTTGAAGTCTACATGAATCCAGATCTAGTACTTCCTATTAAAAATGTTAATATTTATATACGCAATACGGTTTAATAAAATGTTGTTATTTGAAATTATAGATGGAAGGAGATCTTTTATTTGCACCTGGTTTTGTGGCACCACCAAATACAGACTATAAGTCATATCATGAATATATAGATGATTTATTGCCATCAGAAAGTCCTATACTGTACGGACTTCACTCAAACGCTGAAATTGGCACACTCACTACAAGGTCTGAAAACTTATTCCAAACTCTATTGGAAATGCAACCCAGAGATTCTGGTTCATCAAGTGGAACTGGGATGTCAAGGGACGAAAAAGTAAGTTGAACTTCACTCGTGTAAAAAATCAAATTTTATGCACATAGTTATGAATGGTATGTAATTTATTTCTAGGTTAGACAAACTTTGGACGACGTTCTAGATAAAGTTCCAGAACCGTTTAATTTAATAGATCTGATGAGTAGAGTCGAAGAACAAACTCCATATGTAATCGTTTCATTACAAGAATGTGAGCGTATGAATGGGTTAATGAATGAAATTAGAAGGTCATTAAAAGAGCTACATTTAGGATTAAAGGTATATATATTTGTCTACTGATTTAATAAAACAGTGAACAGAAGATAGCAATCATAGTATTATAGTGTTTATTATTACCTATGTTATTTTGACTTTCTTCCAATTAATGATCTATGATCCATAATCTCTACTATACGTGTCCAAAATAATTTAGGCACTATCTCTAGAGCGTAGTATTGGAATGTATGTTCAACTGAATCATTCAATATTTGGAACAATTTGTTTCTATAAATTCTACAATAGATACATTTTAGGTATTTTTATACAATCCAGAATCACTATGAGCAACCACCTAAATCCTTCCCAATAGAGTTTCTAGATAGAGGAATGAAGTTGTTTTTGTGACAAAACACACAACAAATAATGAAATCAATAATAATGCAGCATTTGACATATTATTAAGGCTCGAAAATTGTAGGAGTTGCATATTATTCTATATATTCTTGATTTCTAGTAGACCAAGTTTGAAATCTGAGCTATAAAATAGTGAGTATAATCAAAAAAGTAAAATGCAAATTTCGTAAATTTGAGGAGAAATGTGCATAGTTCTTGATTTTCATGTGCATATTACGCATATTTAATATTTAATATTTTCTTTTTCTTTTTTAAGCTGTGTATATTAATAATATAAAACTCAATATTATTTAATGTAGGTATTTATTTTTATTGTCGCATTCGACTATTAATTTAATGACAATGATGCGATGCACATTTAACTTCTATCGCCCTAATATTTGTCTATGTAAAATTTCCCGAACAGGCATTAATTAAAAATTATAATATTCCGTTAGTACATGATTTTTTCGAATATATTTTTCAACTATTTTTTTTATCAAAATGGTAAATAGTTTTTGCTATATTTGAAGTATTAAAAATGTATTTTTCCATATTTTCAACATTATACATTTAGATTTCCAAAATTTATATTTTTTTTAGTGCAGATTAATAATAACAAAATGTTTTTTTTTAATTTTGAATATTTATTAAATTTTATTAAATTGTATTTCCTTTTTTAGCTCCTTTAACTTCCGAGCCTTACATATCATTATTATAATTAAAATCTTTTTCCATATTTTTATTTAGATGTGCTCTTCTTTACTCACATTTATTGATTTTACGTATTAATACATTTTTCATAAAATTTAGGGTGAACTGACAATAACAGCAGACATGGAGGCGTTAGAAGAATGTTTGTACATGGACAAAGTTCCACCTAGCTGGGAAAAGCGTGCTTACCCATCTTTATTACCTTTAGCAGCTTGGTATGCAGATTTATTGAGGAGGTTACGTGAACTAGAAGCTTGGGTTAGCGAATTTCAGGTAAACTATCACTTATCAACTAAAAAATAAAAAATTATAACTAATATTATAGACATATTTGATTAATTTTTGTCTTAGCTTCCATCTTCGGTATGGTTAGGTGGATTTTTCAACCCGCAATCATTTTTAACTGCTATAATGCAGTGCACTGCCCGAAAAATGGGATGGCCTTTAGATAAGATGTGCTTACAATGTGATGTAACAAAAAGATACCAAGAAGAAATCACGTAAGCAAAAAATAAATATTACAAGAAATTGATCAAACTGATATTGAATGTTCCAAAACTATACATTACGTTTATGTATTGTCTTTTGATTTTTAGGGTAGCACCCAGAGAAGGTGCCATGATAAATGGATTGATATTAGAAGGTGCTCGTTGGGACTTAACCACAGGTTGCATTGTTGAATCCACTCCGAAAGATTTGTTTCCAATAATGCCGGTGATACATGTTAAAGCTATAACCAAAGACAAACAAGATTTGAGGAATATTTATGATTGCCCAGTTTACAAAATCAAACTGAGAGGGCCAACATACGTTTGGACGTTTAATTTAAAAACTCGACAAAAACCATCCAAATGGATTTTAGCTGGTGTAGCAATACTACTTAGTGTATAGTTGTTCGAACAGAATAGCAAAAATATTTGTTTTTAAATTCAAGTTATGTTATTGTTAGTATTCTTCTAACGATTTAAGTAGTTATATATTTTGGAGTCAATTGTAACCTGTTGCCCGGAGCAGCAAATTTTAGTCCATTTAGGGGGACGGTAAATTTATATTAACTTGTTAATATGTTATTATTTTGTACTAAATGTATTCAAAAAAAATTTAAAAAAAATGTATTTATATTATAATAATTATGTCTTAGGTAATATTTTATTTATTATTATAACCTTCTATTAAAAGCATTTATTACAGCTCAAAAACGTATATTGTTTTCATAAATTTGTCAATTAATAATATCAATTCCTAATTAGTAATTACAAAAAATATTTAAGGTAAAAGTGTACACTATGAGTATTATATAAAATGCAATGTATGCAATAGGAATACTATGATAACAATGGCAAGCAGCTGGGATTAAAATAGTGATTATTTATCACGCGGAAATAAATATTTAAATTTATATTACAATAATTACATTTTATAGTACACGATTCAGTGGATCGTAGATAAAATGTAATACGATATACAATAACGTCACACAGTGTCTAAAAACAAGCTGGCCAATACTAAAATATTCTATTTTTCTAAATTTCTAAAATGTCCAATTTGTATAGCTAAGGATTAAATATATAAACAAGGTACTTATCTCATAAGTATTTGATACTGCGACCAAAAAATCTAAAAATGTGAGGGTGCCTACATATTATTCACACGGGGGATAGAATTTTTTATACAATACCCATAGGTTTAGGTATTATATTATTATGAACATTGTACCAGGTTTGCTTTCCCATACACGACTTACGTTTATATAATTATAATCCGGCAGTGGATTTGCTAAACATTTCGGCCCGGGAAATTATCGTGTGGCAGGCCCGCACAATATATTATAGTACGTATTAATAATTTTTCATAGTAAATCTTTTCGTTTTAGATTTTGAGCGGAGCGAGAAAGCTAGTGGTTTTACAATAGTGTTTATTTTATTTTTTATTTTTATATCCTGTATACAAAATTTCTACCTGAAGAACTGCTTCGATTTCATTATATAGTACTTTATCTTTTAGAAAATTAGATCAAGATGGTACTTTAGAGAGGTCATTTTTTCGATTTTATCAATAGTTATTTAATGCCACGGGAATAACTACTGACAAATGACGAAAAACCGCTTAAAATGGGATTTTAATTTCTAACAATTTGTTTATCACCGTAACAACAAATAAAAAATTATAATATTATAATATTAATTCAACTTAAAGGCTATAACAAATAATAAAAATTTAAAAAATCCAGTCTGATAAACCGTCTCCGCTTAGAACCGTTTTTCTTATACAATGATATTTTATCATTGAATTCAAATTTAATACAATCCATTATACATTGAATCACTTGTAACCTACTGTACAGCAGAGTGACATCCACTGACCTGCTTTTATTATCCTGTATACAAAATTTCTAACAGAAGGAGTAATTCGATTTCAACATATAATATCTTATCTTTTAACAAATAAGATCAAGATGGTACTTTAAAGAGGTAATTTTTCCATTTTCTCAATAGTTATTTAATGCCACGTGAAAAACCACCAACAAATTACGAAAGACTGCTAAAAACGGGATATTAAATTCTAATACTATATTTATCACCATAGAAGCGAATAAAAAATAATAATATTTTAATAATATTTAATATTAATTCAACATAGAGACTATAATAAAATATAATAACGTTTAATGGATTGTATTAAACTTGAATTCAATAATATAATATCCAGACTAACAAACCGTCTCCGCTCAGAATCGTTTTTCTTATATAAGGATATTATATTATTGAATTCAAGTTTAATACAATCCATTATACATGGAACCACTTGTAACCTACTGTTCAGCAGAGCGACATCCACTTACCCGCTTTTTTTAGGAGTTCTCTTATTTATAATTTAATATAATATATATTTAACATGTGAGTACGTAAATTTTGTTTATTATTACCAAATTACCAATTAGATTTACTTTTTTACCAGAAAAGATGTTGAAATAAAAAATCAAAGCATTTTTACTTCCTCAAAAAGTAACGACAGTCACAACATTGGCATACTAATTATTATTTTTATACTTTTAAATTTTATATATTATTAAGTATATTACAATTACTATAATGTATTATTTAATGCAATTATTGGAGAACTGTTTGGAGAAATTATAAAAAAGTCAATTATACGTATTATTAAATACAACTGCATAACTGTATAAAATAGATCAGTTCAAAAAATAGTTAATGTTTGGTTTTTCTTGAGATACAGTCTACAATAAACCAGATGCTATAACTAGGTTCCTACTTTGATATCAGTAAAAGTTTAGATTATGCAGCCTAGGTATATAAATTTGACAGTACTAATATTTTATTTTTATAACATATAAACCAATGTAAAAGTAGTACCTACTACTACGTAGTATAGTAGTACACGCTTTTCCTTCGCTGTCAAAAGAATAAAGATGTCGTATATTTAAGAAATTATAAAAAGTGAACGAGGCCATGACTACTAATGGCTTCGTAATATACAATTGGTTTAAGTTTTTTTTAATCCAGTTGAAGTCGGCGAATCTTTTACAGATGAATTTATGTCAACTATCCCAGGAAATAACGGTGTTTGAGAATTTAGTGACTATTTACTATTTAGTAGATTGTATAATATCTAGCGTGGCACTTTTTCCGCCTCATATTTGGATACGATTTCTAGTCAAAGGACTACAAATTCATACGAATACGTCTTTCACGCAAAGTTTAACGAATCATTTTCGTCAGCACATCAAAATATATGTGTTTATACAACTACTTATATAGCCGTATAGGTAGCTTTCAATTTGTATTATTAAAAGCACGCAATGACGAGAAATATTAAAAAAATATAAGTTGTTACTTTAACAGTTGTCTAAAAGACAATCATGATATTTCAATCATTGACTGACGTTTTATTATAACCGTTTTATTAAAAAATTGTTATCGTATAAGTACAGAACAGATGCAATTTCATATACCTATTCTGTGGTATATAAGACCCGTCAAGGTAAAGCACGCTCCTATGCCTATAACCTATAAGCCCACGGCCGACCGGCGACTTCCCGAAGGTTCCCATTTAAGTTAAATATTTACGATATAATTCGTCTACGATCTAGCCCCCCTCCCCAACAAAAAATAGATCTTATTGATTTTAGATATATACGCCCCTTATATATGGATTTTTTTAAGTCAGTGGTGGTTTTGTTAGGAGGGCTGGTTTTCGGTGGTCAGAACCATTTTTAGTACTTTTGATAATTAAGTTTAGTGCTCGTTGTACTTAATAAAAAAACAATAGTTCGCGACAACCATTGCTACTCTTATGTTAACGTGGGGCGCATACATAGTAAATAATAATGAGAAAAACATTATCTTTGATTATAAATAATAGTATTATAATAATCAATATAATATCTGTATTATGATATTATAGTCCTTGACAGATATAAGAGAACAAAATCTCAAACTTTACTGCTAAATCCACCCCCGCAATGTCTACAAAAACGTGATTTACATTATATTTTAAACACGATTCGTTCATGGTTTTAAGACAGTCCCATATCAGGTCAGTATCTTGTTAGGAACGCGTGTAATCGTTTTCTGGATTTAGAATGAATCTCGTTTATTTCATTTTAGGATTAAATAGAAAAATGTTATCGGTTAGAGACTTAGGGTGTACACTGTACATATAAAATATATGTAAGTGCTTGTAAAATGCATACCGTTCAAAGTGGCGATATTCGTAATATTTATATACAGCGAAAAATATTGTAATTTCTGTATAGCTCTGTAGAGCATATTATAATATATATTGGCGTGTCGTTCTTGCTATAAACGCTACTTTACGCAAAGCACGCAGTATACCACGGTATACTCTGTTGATTCGTTTTGAAAAATGTGTCACGCTATATAATCCAAACATCGCGATTTTTTTCGCGTTTAATCGGTAGTCAGTCTGCAGATTTTGGTTTTTGGTTTTCGGTTATGGTTAATAAATTAAATGATATGACGATTTACGTCGACAAAAGTCATCCCGCGGACGGGCCCGCCGGACGGACTACATAATGCGCGCAAAAGACTTTAATTCGTATATACCTATCAATATTATATTATAAGTAATACAATACGAGTGCATATAATAATTAATATTCATGACAATATACGGTAAATCCATATGATAATATTGTGTATAGTTGATCTGACGATGATGTTTAGCATCATTTATGCCTCGTTACTCAATAGCGTCGACCTTTGATGATAAATCTATGTAGGTACTAGGTACCTACCACGCACCATAACGAGCAGAGTGAAATACAATATAATATTGTTATGATATTGTTCTAATAATATAATATTAAATTGTGATTGACTTGGTCGATAACGCGGCTCCGTGTCGACGAATGGCGCACACGTATAAATTAGTGTTTGGATAACGTAAAACAAATACACCAAGTGATTGTGTCATTAAAGAAATTTAACGGCATTTATACTGCAGTTTTTTTTATTTATTTTATTAATTTACAGTTATAGCGTGCTGCGGCGGGCTCTGGAATGCGCCAGCGAAAAGTCCATCATCACTATTATAGACGGTCCGTAGTATATAGCATCTTAGGTATATATCGTTTCGATAAAATCGATTTATTATACGTCAAAAGCATAAAATATGTTGTGGAAAGATCCGCGGAAAGTGGCTGAAATCCAACTCGAGTAATAAAAACTCCTAGTAGAAGCAGACAAGCAGTACCATAATTGATTAAATACTTAATTAATATCAGCACTTATAAAATATAAATATTAATACTGAATTTGGTATTAGCATAAAGTTACACGTTCTCTAAGTTATTATAACATCAAACATTTTCCAGTTTTAATATGTATGAAAAAAAACTGTAACTATAGAATTAAATTTAAAGTTTACTGCAGTTCTTATGAATAATATATTATGCTAAATAGTATATAATATGTATGAAATTATAATTATAACTAATAACTATACATAGTGAAGGCCGATATAGGTGCGAGGTAATATATGGTTAATAGTACAAAATATATATTATTAACAAATGGACTTACACGCGGGTACCTAATGGCAAAGGAAGATGGCCCCCAAATGTGGAGCCTGTGGTGTTAAACTGGCTGTGAAACATATTATAACCTCAAAACATTTATGACTTTATGCCTCAAATATGAGCGATATCGACAAAATATTAGAATAGATCCAATCCTTGACACTGTAGGGACCGAGAACAATTACACCAGTATGATAAGACTTCTTAAAAACAACAAATTTGTACAAATTTTTGATACAAAAAAAAATTTGAAACACTAGCTCGCTTAGTTACTATTATATAATTAAATTTATAATATACATATAATGTCACCCTAGCTACTATTTACTTATAATGTAGTACTATTCATAAAGGTATATTTGTAAATTACTGTAAATTCCTTAACTATAACTAATCGCCACGAACACCGGGTTTTTGCTTTGAAAGCAAAAAAAAAATTGTAATGTTCTTATGTTGTCCCATTATTGTTTTTAATGTCATTCTTGGACGTAAAGCGATATGAGAACTCTTGTCTTCAGCAGCCCAACCTTGGGTTCAACCCTATTTACGACTAACACATAGATCTCGGGTGGCAACGACAAGATTAGAAATTGCATAAATAATTCTCCTTAAACAAATGCTATAGCGAGGCCCCTTAACATTATGTAATATGTGTTCCAAGAAATGGAAATGTAAAACAGTGTAGTGCGCCGAGTCTGCTGTTTAAAGGGCCTCGCTACTGCCACCAGTTTTAGCTGAAAAGACCTAAAGTATTGACAAAATTAAAGTTAGTTAACGTTGTCCGATTTTGATTCTGAAAAAAAATTCGAAGACACCAGAAAATTGTCTATAGATCCTAAGAAGCACATTGTAAAAACTAAATTTTATATTATTGTAACTGTAATTGAAAACTTGAAAATATGAACTTTTTCGAGTTAACGTTAACTAACTTTAATTTTGTTAAAACAAATGTGTATTTTTGTTAAATTTGTGTAGTGAAATTTATATGGTTATTGAGTTATTGACATGTGCATGCGCGTATGAGAGAAGATATCCGCATTTAATTTCACTCGCACTAATAGTAATTTACAACTAACACATAGATCCCGGGCGGCTATAACAATATTAGAAATTGCCTAAATATTGTCCCTTAAATAATGACCGTAGCGAGGCCCCTTAATATAATATTATACAGAAAGACAATTATACTTATTAAAAATGCCGAATTCATTCGACGACTGCTCTTTACATAACATTATAATATATTGAGTATATTATAACATTATTATCATAACGTTATCACGGTTATTTTTACGGCGTAGATTCTCGCTCGACAGCCATTAAGGGTGTCGGTGCCGGTCATTTATTAAGGAGTAAAATTTAGGCAATCCAATTTACATGTTGTATCGGTCTCGCGCGGAACGTGCACGTGTGTGAGTATGTAAATCGATATTATTGTGAGTGAGCTATAATAACACGCGCAGATGAAGAAATTTCCGCACGTGCATGCACAAGTTAGTGTTTGACTTTGATGACTATTAACGAAGCACTATTTTGATGAACAAAAATGCTTTTACAGGAAAAACTCTCGCGCCTCGTTGATATGTCGGATTTTAGCATTTTCTTTTTATCTGATAGATGAGAAGTTTTTGCAGGTCGGATCATAGCTCGAATTTTTATTTTACTTTAAATAGTAGTAGAAAAATACGTTTGAAAAAGAACAAATATTGTGCATTATTAAAATGCATATTCCAGCTTCTATAATTATAATTTTCAAAATCGGGCTTTTGTAGTGTCTTAAGAGCGGCAGTACTCACACCTCCCTGGAGTAATAATTATAATATAAATATATATAGATAAGTACCTACACATGGATAGTGGTTACATATTTTGCTCTGCTGCAATGACTCTCAAAAGACCAAAATAATCATCGTTAGCGGGCGGCGCGGCCGTTAAACCACCCGAAGCAGTAGGCCATGTAATTATTATAATATAACATAGTTATATATTATAATATTACTATAGTTGTAACTGGTAACTTATTATATGGTATACCTACTTCGAGGATATGTCGTACCGATATATTTGGCGTTGGAGAAAATAAATACGATACACTTATACAGGTAATAATAAATTATTTATATATTTTTGTACGCGTGTTATAAAAATTGTATTATAAATATACATTTTCACACGACTATGGACATACTATATGTGAGAAGTTATAAGAAATTTTCAAACTGCAGGCAACAACATGTATATTTAGTATTTGCTCTCTTTTTTCCACATCCCGTCTGCATGGACGCTATTACTTAGGTTAGGTTAAGTTAGTTTACAACATAGGTACACAAGGCAATTTTCAAAATATTTATATTCATTATATGCTATTTGCATACCGAAAACCTATTCACACCGTATTCACAATAAATTGACTAGTAATAACTAATATTGTATAAAATAATATTATAATTTATAATATATAAAATTAGTTTTTGACAAGAATTAGTTCTAACTGCCGTGCACTACCGATAGAAAAATAAGTTACTTACAGAAATACCATATAGGTACCAATATACGTATAAAAAAATATTGAAATATGTTTAGCCTGACATATCGTTTTAAAACAATGATTTATAGTTAAATTAAAATTTAACACATCCATTACATCTGTGACTTACTCAATAGCGTCATAGCGATGTAGGTAGTATAGGTGAACTAGAAACCTACTATGTATATTAACTACATTTAGTATATAAACTACATTTATATTTACTACATTATACTAATGTATAGCATAGTAAGTAACCTGTTTTTAACAAATATTTTAAATTTATTATTTATTATTATATACATCTATTATCACGTCATATTCGCATATAGCTATAATTTAAAATAACATATATTAACTTTTTCAATGTTTATGAACAATAATATAAAAGTGAGTTATTATACTTTTTATTTTAAAAACGAAAGACAATTAAAAAACACTATTGGAAAGATAGGTTAATTATTTACATTAAAATATGTACCTGAGAATTTACATTAATATATGTATAAATGTATAATGTATATATTATATACTGTAAACTTAATTTTCTATAAATCCATTGATATTTGTAGTAACTAACTCATATAGGCGCAATAATAGCGTTTGAGATTTGTGAACGAGCTGATTCCCACTATAACATTGAATAAGCTTAAAAAACTAAAAAAATTGAAAATTGAAAATTACCGTAAACAAATCAAAACGAGTCAATACTGTTGAAAAAAATCGCAGCAGTTTTCTTGCCAAACATTAAAAATTAAAAAGTTAAATGAAATAAAACACACGTCATTATAGAATCAATGCATTCATCGCTCCGCTTAGTATCTATAATAAAGCATAATATATTTGTCAACAAATTCACAGCCACATAGTAAAATTATATTGGCACATTGGCATATGTGGCAATTGTACGAGCCGGGAGCAGATAATAATAAAAGACGCGAGCACACTATGTAATTCAACGGTATTTTATTAAAAGGGCGTATGCCAAATTTTACTTTTTTTAGGAAACAAATAAAACTGATTTAATATCAATTTTTAAGATAGAAAATTCATTTAAACATTAAATTAAACATAATAAGTACTCCATGGAACTAAAATCGCTTAGTAAATTGCTTAAAGTAAATTTACATTTATGTTATATTCATTAAAAAAAAATGTATGTGGTGTAGGCCCTTTTAAAAATTTTAATTTTATTAACCCTCTTCTAAGAACATATAATAGTAGTAGTATAAGTCCTTTTAACATTTTTATTTCTACAAACGTCCTTTTAATTGTATACAATATTCGTATATATACATATATATATACAAATATATATTATACTATATTGTATACATTAACTTGATCTATTATTTTTATTATTTACTATAATTCAAATTATTGACTTTTTAAATATTACATACTATTAGGTAAAACTGGAGTAGATCCGGGAGAGTTTAAAGGACACAGGTAATTAAGATCGCAACATTTTACAATCGGCTCCAAATTGTTAACGATGTAGACCTCGTATTTTCTACTTATTAATCTGGGTTTCCTACCTTTTTCTACTAAGTTGGTATAATTTCAAACTTCTTGTAATATATCTATAAAGGTATATAATAATATATAATACTAGCTGACCCCGTGTACTTCGTCGCCTTTAAAAAATGATAACCCTTAAAAAAATTGTGATTGTTCAAATCCTTTTGGATGTAATTCGCAGCAGTAAGTACAATTTAGCCACCCAAGTAGGCAATCCGACTACGTCTGATCGCGAACAATGTGCGACAGCATATAAAGTAGATATTATGTATATCTAATATATAAAAAGGTGGGTAAGTGGATGTCGCTCTGCTGTACAGTAGGTTACAAGTGGGCCACAATAATGGATGGTGTTAAATTTGAATTCAATGATATAATATAATTGTATGAGAAAAACGATTCTGAGCGAAAACGGTCAGTCAGCCTATGATATTACCAAGTATATTTGATGATATTATTGTGCATAAGGTAATTTATATATAACCTGTTTACGTGGAGCCTTGTTTTAAATTTTCAATCCTTAGCTATAAAAGTTGAACATTTTATACATTTTTAACAACAAAATAATTATTGAATCATAAATTTTATAAATTTATCAGAAGCCATGTATTAAATTTTCACGATTTTTTTCCCAACAAATAAAATTTTATTGATATTTATAGAAAAAAAAACTAAAAAAATTGAAAACTGACAATGTCCGTAAGCAGCTCAAAAAGAGTCAAATTATTTTCTAAATTTTATCGTGTATAGAAAATACTAGTATAAACATTCAGTGAAATTTTCAAGTATCTACAGTCATTCGTTTTTTAATTACAATAAAATAAGAAAATAGTTACATGAGAAATCGAGTGAATATCAAATGTTGTAAAAATATGAATTTCAAACGCTCATAAAAATTTATTTTGGCTTTCTCGTAGACATTTTTTTTTTTTTTTTGATAAAGGTAGATAAACTTATGCGAATTCTTGTATTATATTTTCAAATCTTAGATTTAAAAAGAAAATTTTTTATGAATTTCTAACTCAAAATAATTTGCTAATTTTCGTGATTTTTCCGTATTTTGTCAAGATTTGAACTTTAAATGCTTATAAATAAAAACTGTGACTAAGGATTTTTAATTTATTTCATCTGCCTTTGAAACAATAACCTAGGAGCCTTCTATTAAATTTTCAAGCTTTTTTACTCAACAGATAAAATTTTATTGACATTTACTGAAAAAAAAAACTAAATAAATTGAAAACTGGCAATGTCCGTAAACAGCTTAAAAAGAGTCAAATTATTTTCAAAATTTTATCGTGTATAGAAAATGGAAATATAAACAACCCATGAAAATTTTATGTATCTAATGGTCATTTGTTTTAAAGTTACAACAAAAACCAAACTCAATTTTGTGAAAAATCGATTTTGCGTAAAAAGTTCCGTTTTTCCTTAATTTTTCTTTTGTTTTTCTTGGCGCTTTTGAAAATTACTGGGAATTTTAAATTTTGATCTCCCCAATGCACCAACGATATTCATTTTCCAATCGAAAAAGATATTGAAGTTGAAAATCGAAGCATTATTTCGACTACTTATCGTGTACACAGGCACAAAAAAAAATAAAAAAAAAATATAAAAACACACATCATTGTAAAATCAATACATTCATCGTTCCACTCAGAATCTAAAATGTTGTGTTACAGTGTTTGTTATTGAACTCCTCTAAACGGCTTGACCAAAACTAAATAATGTTCCAATTATTATTTATGTTTATTATAAAATTACAATAACATATACATAAATATATAATAATAATAATAATAATAATAATTGTAATAATTATTTTTATATACATTCATATATTATGTATGTATAGAGTATAAATATATATATTATGTTATATATTAATAATGTATATATTACAAATCTTTTTTATTTATTATTATACAATATTATTATTATCAAGTATGATAGAGAAAATCGTAATAAACATTTACCAGAAGCCTGCAAACTGATATACTCGT
The DNA here is from genome assembly GCA_008086715.1 of Sitobion miscanthi. NCBI lineage: Eukaryota > Metazoa > Arthropoda > Insecta > Hemiptera > Aphididae > Sitobion > Sitobion miscanthi. Next base: position 27,880,599 of record CM017805.1, on the reverse strand, counting down.
CTGCCTTTTTTCTGCGACAAAAATTGGAACTATGGCGTCTTGCTGGCATTTTTAATGACACAGCTCAATAGAAAATATTCGAATTAAAAAATAATAATATGGGTTGCTATGAGTTATAGGATTTGAGAATAATATTTATTTATTATTTATATTTTTTAATTTGAATATTTTCTATTTGTGTCCATGGCATTATAGCAACCATTAATAAACGAACATTTCCATCGTAAATTTCAAAATTCCTGTTTGAGCACCTCCCGGGGGTGATCAATTTCCTTTTAAATTAGCCTAAAACGTATTCTCAGACCTACCTATACACAGAAAATTTGATCTAAATCGGTCGAGCCGTTTCGGAGGAGTTCAATCACTAACACTGACACGAACATTTTATATAATAGATATTTAAAAAGTCAATAATTTGAATTATAGTAAATAATAAAAATAATAATAGTTAATTTAAATCAACATTTTAATTTAATTTTTATAAAAATACGAAGATAAAGATTAAAAAAAAACTTGAGCTGTCTATATTGTATGGTCGTACCCACTTACCTACTACCTACAGTCTACTTTTTTGCGACAAAAATACATAGTTTTAAAATAACTCGGTAGAGTTAACACAATTCGTTCAGGTAGGTATAAACATAATGTTGACCTGGGAGAGTTTACCATATCGGGAGAATTTTAATATTTACTATAGGTATCTAGTTTTAGGAGAATTTAACACCAGCCAAATTTGTTCCTATAGTTGCGCTTTTGACACACATTAGTACAACGGGTGCACATAAAATATAATTTAGTAGTATAATGATTTTATATTATAATTATGCCTCTTTTAGACTAATAAAATAAAAACACTAATCAACCTCATAATATGATACTAGGACGCATAAACACGCATGCTATATAATATTATGCAAACCTGTAGTCCATCATAATATAAACACAATAATTATAAATTATTATTAACTTATCACATTAACATATATTATACTAATTTATTGTACTTACCATCTACCGTTTAACACCTGTAACATAAGGTAACAGCGCCACAGTGGTTGTGGTGGCATCTTTCTTTTAGAAGGATCGCATTAGGACGGATCATAGACCTTTCTGCACAAACCGTGTTCTACGCGTATTTCTCTATCCCTAAAAAAATCAAAGCCGTAACTTTTTTTCCGTTTTTACTTTAATTTCGTAATTTTATTCTACTACAATATAATATTATTTAAATTAAAATTTGAATTTTGGAATAAGTACCTACATCACTATTTGTTTTTATATCAAAATGGGAATTTACCACCACCTAAATTTGGTCCTAGTTGCGGCTTTGACTGCACACATTAGTACAACGGGTACCTATGAAATATAATTTAGTAGTATAATAATTTTATATTATAATTATGCCTCTTTTAGACTGATAAAATAAAACACTAATCAATCGTATAATATGATACCAGGACGCATAAACACGCATGTTATATATTATACCAATTTATTGTATTTACCATCTACCATTTAACACCTGTAACAATATATAGTAACAGAGGTCGTGGTGACATTTTTCTTTTAGAACGGGAGATGGTATTTTGCACGAATTAAATTACTTGTAATTTGCGCCACCAATAGGTAGGTACATTTAAGCGCTTAATTTAATTTGTGCCAAATTAAAAAAAAAATTAAACATATTGTATTTTGCACCACATCTAAAAATTCACTATGGTAATTTGTATCACGACAGAAAACGTAAGGGAATAATATGTAATCTGCGCCTCACTTTCAACTTTAATCGTTGGAATTTACTAGCAGATAAATTTATTGATATCGCATCGGAAATAAGATAATATAAGCGAGTGCCGGATATAATATTGTTGTGTTTTACTAATAATAGGTAGAGACGAGATCGATTACGTCTAATCTAATAAAAATCATCAATTGTCAAAATATCGAACAATATTGAACAGCAGTAATACAATTAGTTTGATATTAATCGCAAATATATTTATTTAATATACATAAAGTACGCGTATACTTAAATATATTTATTTATAATTATAATATTACTGATTTTCTATTAAAATAAACTTGATTATTTAGTTATTTTAAGGTGGCGCAAATTACAAGGTGATAAGGTGACAAGCTGACAAGGTGACAAGGTGATCAATGGCGCAAATTACAGTTTTTGTAGGTACACGATGGCACAGATTGTGCCTTTTATTTATTTTTGTGTGGTGCAAATTACATCCTTAAAAAGTGGCGCAAATTACCAAAATTAATTTTAGATGTGGCAAAAATTACATATATATTTTTTTGGGAGGGGGGGTTGTTTTTGACACAAACTATATACGCCCTTTAGAAGGATCGCATTAGGATGGATTATAGACCTTTCTGCACAAACCGCGTTCCACGCATATTTATCTATCCCTAAAAAAATCATAACCACAACTTTTTTCCGTTTTTACTTCAATTTCGTAATTTTATTCCAGTACAATAATTCGATGGCGACAATGCAAAATGGCATAAGCGACACTTTTTATGAAATCGACTTTTTGTAATTAGGGCATAAGCGACGTCATTCTGTATCGATTGCTCTTACTCATTTATCGATACGATTATTATTTACGATATAAAACGAAAATTTAGATTTAGACATAAGCGGCAAAAAATGTAAATAATTAACAGGTATGTGTATAATAGGGAATAAGCGACTTTTAGTTTTAAATGTTAGCATGAGTGCCATAAATTTTATTTTATAGGGCCTAAGCGACAACATCATTATTATAGTTAATAATAATATATTATTTAAATTAAAATTTGAATTTTCGAGTAGGCACCTACTTACATCACTATTTGTTTTTACATCTTCCATACTTATAATAGTTTCTTCTACATTGAAGCTGTTCAATTTGTTTTTCGTCACCAAAAGTTAAGTTTCGATGACGGTTGAAGCGTTGTAAAACGACATTTTTCCGTTCAGCTGGCAGTAAAGTGGGAATCCCCAAAAGTGTTGGGCGCGCTTATCACGCGTACTGACTGCACAACCAGATACTGAAATCTATACCGCGGTCCTTACGAAAAACAAACTTTTGGTTACATCTAACCCAGTGTGCATTGGATGTTTCAACACATTCCAGTAACCAACATTTTATGTTATACAATCAACGTTACTTTGTAATATGTATATAATGTATCCGTTCTGTTTAAATAAAACGAAAATTTAAGATTTATCCTGGCGACATTATATTATAGTGCTACAGACTTAAATGTTATAAATTATATTATGTCGCATGGTTGTTACATTATTGTGTTCAGTAACAACATTGAATTGTTCCACTTGACACGTACCAGAAACATAATATCGATGTTTCAGTTTTTCACAAAAATACTATTTTTAAATAGTTTTGCATTCTATATAAATACACTCGGCTTTATCCTTAACCTAATATTTATATCTCTCTAGTCCCTACTCCTGTCACAACCCGCCGAAGCATATGTTTAGCGTTAACTAACCGTAGTGATCTGGTGAGTACTGATTATCGAGTTTCGACCACAGTTTATAGTGTTTATACTATACTATTTTTTTTATACTATAATAATATTCATGATGTCTTCAAATAGTAATAATGAACAACTTGAAATTCAAACTAAGGTGAGTACTTATTACGATTGTATTTGACTGCAGCGAAGCAAAGTTAGGTACCTATGTATTTAATTATTTATTTTGGTTCAGTTATGGCATGTAGTATGGTTCCCAGACTCGGAAATTATAGCGTGATTCTAACAAATTGGATTGTGGAAAATAATAATACTCAAAGTGATGCATTATTTTGCAAATGGCCCCCTTATAATATGGTTACCAGTGACCATTTAAGAACGGCTATAAATCCATCACAGTCATAGGAAACGTATAGAGTGAATTTTGTTGGTGCCGATAAAACTTATGGTAAGTTCCTCTACTTATTCTTAAATGTTTATGCTAAATTATTTGATCCATTTCACAGTAACCTAATCTGCGAATCGACTCCTGTTTGCATTTGATAATTTTGTTCATAACAAAAGTAACTTCTATTAAAATTGAATTAGATTTAAATAGAAAGTTAAGCCACTAGGCTTAAATGCATTGTAAAGTCTTTCTCCAATTTAATTAATGTAATTCATGTTATAGCCTTTAGGTATTATGTATAACTAGTAAGGAAATACATAACATGTGAGTAGGTATTTTAAATTAGATACCTAGGGTACCCATGGCTTAAATATATTTCAATATACCTAGGTGTTGGAATGTTTATCCGATGATAATAATTAATAATTACCTACCTATCCAATTATTGGTAAAGACAATATTATTTTTGTCACTTCTTAAGTATTCCTAAATATCAATACTATTAAAGTTAATTTGTTATTGAGTATTGACATTACCTATTTAGTAACTTTTAAAAAGGTTTTTTATTTCATTATTTGACATAGGTTATAATATGAATTATGCGGATAAATAACTTAAGATTAACTTTGTCATTTATATTTATTCTAATATCAGCTATCTGTTATTATTTTAATTTAAGTATAAAAACATAATTTAACTTTAACCAATACAATTATAATATTAAATTTAATCAATCTAGATTTTAATAAAATATAGAAATAATGTACTATTAACCCACCTACTAATTGTAAAATCCATAGACATGAGCTATTTTTTTTAAGATTTTAAACCAAATGAAACAATTGTAAACAATGAAGCATGGACTCAATATTTGTTTTTATATTAAAAACAGGATTTAAGCATTCATTAAACCCCTAAAAAATATATATATTATATATTTATATTATTACTCTATAGTTAACCAATCGATTAAATATGTGTAGTGTGTGCATATTTTATTGTTTTATTTATGTTATAAATTAAAAGTTATAATAAGTGTATCAAACTACAAAACTATTTTTTAATGTTAATCAAATAAGATAAATTGATGATTATTTTTAGACAACTTCAACAAGGCATGGCACAAAAAGGTAAAAGAAAAATATTCTTCTACTGATACAAATGATGATTTGTCAAAAAATAAAAAAAAAAGATTTATTATGTGTCGTTCTCATGAGAGTGATGATGATAATGGTAATAATTTTTAAAGTCATGTATCTAAAGCTTATAGTATATTTATTAGGTCATTTTAATTTTATTATTAATTAATTAATATACAGGTTTAAATTTTAAAATATTGCCATTATACAAAGAAGTAGTGAGTACTCCATCAGCTGCACAAGAAACAATACATTGTGGTGCTTCCACATCAACTGTAACTAACCTGTTCTGTGCAGAAATTAACCAAGAAGAAACTGTATACTACATTGAATTGATGCCAAAAATAGTTGAACAAATTTAATATCCTCAAAATCATAACTTCGTTGAGGTAATAATTATTATTAAAATCTTGAATTTGGTGTTCAATTCTATCTAATATTGTAATCATAGGCACAAATAGGAGGGGGCTTTAGGGGCTAAGTCCCCCCAAAATGCCCATAGCCTCCCAAACATTTCCTGAATGTTGTTTTAAGCTTATTTAATATTATTAAAGTTGGGTTATAGCCCCCCCAAGTCTCAAATACTATTTGGGCCTATGATTGTATTATTGTAATATTTCTTAGGTACAATACATTTATTAGATTTATTATTTAGATATGCAGGATGATTTATTTAACGTAAAACAACTCATTAATTTAAAAACTATTAAAGTTTTTGAAAATATTTATTTTACTTGGTATGAGTTATATATCACCTGGTATACAATTTGTTATTTCTGTTGACTATAGTAATTGTAATAATTAAGTAACCTATTATCTATGTCTATACATATTATCTATGTTTGAATGTGGTTTAATAACTTAAAATGGGGTTTACTACATTTTATAAATTTTAAGTTTGATCATCCTTTTTAAAAATGATATAGTTTATTGCTCATACAGTAAAATAATTGATATATTTTATTGTTAGTTTGTTAAATTTAAATTATGTTTGTATATATTTTAAAATTATAATCATTAATTTATATCATTATAATATTGTAAGAATATCTTAAGTTCGTGAAACAGCGTTGGCAGGTACCTATCTAAGTTTAACCTGCCTATAGTTAATTAACATTTCGGGTTCGATTCGACTAAAAATTACCATATAACCAGAAAATATCGTCGATTATACCCGCAGAGAGACACATGCGCGGGCAGTATATGATATTAAATATTTATTATTATGTATATTGTGCAGCCTACCTCTGCAGATTTATATCGCGCACACCAATTGACCGACTATTATGCAATACGACGACACAAAATTATCATTCCACATTGTCGTCGAGTTATAGGTATAGATGAATTTAACATGATAATAATATTATTGGGAAATAAAAACGTTAGGGGCCAGTGAGTCGTTAAATTATTATATGTAGACGATAAACAGGTATATGCGGACGTGGAAATAATGCGGTTGTTTCTCATATATTAATTATTCATTATCGATTTTAATATCGTATGGCACATAGGTACTTGTATGTTTACCTGGTGATTATTTTATCGTCGAACACTTGTCGTCTCAAAAAGTATAATATCTACAAATGACTTTAAAAAGTTTTTTTTTTACACGGTTTTTGGTCGTTAAAAAACAATAGGTTTTTTTTTTTTTTAAATTACCCACATATTTTTAATATTTTTGAAGTTCCAGTTCACTCTTTTGAAAAACCACGTACAGTTTTAATTTCATATTCAAAATTGGAATATTTTTCTAATTATTTCGAAACATACAACTCGAATTCAAGACCAGTTGAGTGTAGTACGCGGCAACCGGCCCGCTCAAAATGTTGGTCGAGTACATTTATAGTCTATACCTACCTTAAATAATTATAACTAATAAACCGCTTGTCGTAAATCGGATTTTTACGTACAGAAATACTTAGTTAAATAGTCTGCTCTCTGAGATGAAATTATAACCATATGTGTGATTCAATACAGTAAAAAGGTAGGTAAGTGGATGTGACTCTGCTGTACAGTAGGTGACAAGTGTTTCATTGTAATGGATGGTGCTAAATTCGAATTCAATGATATAATATCATTGTATAAGAAAAACGATTCTAAGCGAAAACGGTCAGTCAGCCTATGATATTACCAAGTATATTTGATGATATTATTGTGCATAAAGTAATTTATATATAACCTATTTACGTGGAGCCTTGTTTTAAATTTTCAATCCTTAGCTATAGAACTTGAACATTTTATACATTTTTAACTACAAAATAATTATTAAATTATAAATTTTATAAATTTTGTCGAAATTTTATTTTTAAATGCTTATAAAAAAAATTGTGCCTATGTATTTTTAATATTTTTCAACTGCTCTTGTAAAAATATATCAGGAGCTTTGTATTACATTTTCACGCTTTATTTCCCAACAAATAAAATTTTATGATATTTATAGAAAAAAAAACTAAAAAAATTGAAAACTGGCAATGTCCGTAAACAGCTCAAAAAGAGTCAAATTATTTTCAAAATTTTATCGTGTATAGAAAATGCTAGTATAAACATTCAGTGAAATTTTCAAGTATCTACAGTCGTTCGTTTTTTAATTACAATAAAATAAGAAAATCATTACATGAGAAATTGAGTGAATATTAAATGTTGTAAAAATATGAATTTCAAACGCTCATAAAAATTTAATTTGGCTTTCTCGTAGACATTTTTTTTTTTTTTTTTTTGATAAAGGTAGATAAACTTATGGGTAATCTTGTATTACATTTTCAAATCTTGGATTTAAAAAGAAAAATTTTTATGAATTCTCAACTCAAAATAATTTGCTAATTTTCGTGATTTTTCCGTATTTTATCAAGATTTGAACTTTAAATGCTTATAAATAAAAACTGTGACTAAGGATTTTTAATTTATTTCATCTGCCTTTGAAACAATAATAGGAGCCTTCTATTAAATTTTCAAGCTTTTTACTCAACAGATAAAATTTTATTGACATTTACTGAAAAAAAAAACTAAATAAATTGAAAACTGGCAATGTCCGTAAACAGCTTAAAAAGAGTCAAATTATTTTCAAAATTTTATCGTGTATAGAAAATGGAAATATAAACAACCCATGAAAATTTCATGTATCTAATGGTCATTTGTTTTAAAGTTACAACAAAAACCAAACTCAATTTTGTGAAAAATCGATTTTGCGTAAAAAGTTCCGTTTTTCCTTAATTTTTCTTTTGTTTTTCTTGGCGCTTTTGAAAATTACTGGGAATTTTAAATTTTGATTCCCCAATGCACCAACGATATTCATTTTCAATCGAAAAAGATACTGAAGTTGAAAATCGAAGCATTATTTCGACTACTTATCGTGTACACAGACACAAAAAAAAAGTAAAAAAAAATATAAAAACACACATCATTGTAAAATCAATACATTCATCGTTCCACTCAGAATTTAATAATTATAATGTTATGCTGAATAATATGTCAGTATATAATGTATAAAAATACTCGACAGTGATGCCCATCAAAAATACATTAAGCCGGTACATTTTAGTTCGAAAAATGATTGTTCATAATCAGTACATATTTTTGGTTGGTAAGTAGCTTTTTATGGTAGGTAGCATACTGCACGCGAGTACCGAAAATATTTTCAAAAACATTGATATTTTTTTGAGCAAGGCGAGTGTCCTGTGTTAACGAATCACTCGGTATATACATAATCGTATACTTACCATCTGCTGCTTGAGTAGGATAAAAAAGAGAGTTCTGTACCCTCATCCTCATCCCTCATCCTCATCCTCATCATGTCATTAACTGAACCGCCGCCCGATCCGTGACGTATACGATATACCCCCCGCTCTTCCCCTCATCATCGAGCCGCCGACCGATCCGTGACGTATACCCAGCTCTTCCCTCATCATCGAGCCGCCGACGTATACGATATACCCCGCCACCCCGCTCTTCCATATCAATTGTCCGCCGAAAACAACACCGCGCGAGGAAAATAATAAAAAATTAATACATCGGGCCCGGATTCGAACCCGAGCCCACCGCATGCCGCTCTATCGCCGCGCCGCTGCGCAACTTAATCGCTTATGTTTGAGAGGTGTATTCTATCTAATTTCACTGGAATAATGATAATTGCTAGCATATGTACGAGACGTATAATTTCCCCCACCACTATACCTTACCAACGGCCGCCCGATCGTGGACTTGTATTTAATCAACATATATTTTATCACTCACGTTATCAACATATTATATATCACACGTTATTCTAATCATATATTATTGTAATCAGTTATCATATATATATTTACCCGCGTACTTAATCAACATATATTTTATCACTCACGTTATCAGTATATAATTTTATCAGTTATCATTTGTTATCATATATTTTTTGCCGCCGCTCGCATACATTTAATCAGTTAAATATTATTGCCATCACCATTTAGCATACTAATAGCTTACACCTTTTCTCAATTACACGTCAATCAGATAAATGACTATTTAACAGTAGGAGATATTTCCTGCCATTAGATGATTTCTAAATTAATACCCATTTTAGCCATCTGCTTAATGTGCCAAACTGATTCACGTCTTTGTCGCCAGGATGTCGCACACTTGTGATATTAAAATGTCTATTAGTGAATAACACATGCACACATTAATAACCGATATACTTTTGTATATAAAATACCATATTATTCGCTCGAGTCGCCAGGTTGCCGTCGACTCTTAATAGCCATTTTATATGTATAAATACTAATAGCTTGCACCTGTATACTTAGAACTCTATGGTAGACTTTTAAATCAATTAATCACATTTCAGCATAGTCCATTAATATTGAAAAATATCCCCACCTATTATAGAGACTCCTAACTTAAAGAGTCGGTAGCCGTTTAGTCCGTCTACTGCCTTAAACTGGTGTACACGTATCGTTCGCTCCGTCTTTAAAAGTATTTTTTGAAGTGTTTAAAAATTGTTTTTTTAATCATGGCTGGATCAATTGGAAATATGACTGAAGTGTCTCAGAAGAAGAATTTCGCATATGTGCCTCCGTCACCACCGGCCAATCTCATTGAATCTTCAACTTACACACTAGACTTTGTCGCCCGTAAGTTCATACATATTGGCATCGATCCGACTGAAAATTTCCAAGTCGCCGTTCATTTGATAACTTCATCGCGGCATGTAAAAATAACGCCGGATTTTCTAAAACGAAATATTTTCAATGATGGGTAAATATTTTGTCATTTATATTAGACACACCACGAACAAATAAACGAATAACTTTTCTCGAGACTGATTTATTTCTAATATCGAGTATGGTGTAAGGGTGAAAACAATCTAGTTGTTGAATGTAAAAATAAAAGCGAATGCAGAGTTTTATTGAATCGTGCAGATTTAATTGAGTTAAATAAATTAGAATGGTGTATTTCAAAACTATCATTCAAAAATCAGTCATCCAAACCATTCTTCTGAATCAAATCGAAGAGTATTGTGATTATCTAGAAGAAACTAGTTTACAAGATACCAATCCGCCAAATACTGAACATGAAATGGAAGTATTCATAAAGTTGGGTACACCTTTAGAAAACACACTACATCTCCTAACCTGGCCTGTCAAATCCAGATGTATGCACCTATGCAGTTACTTAGAATTTGGGTAGATCGTAGAAGGGCACGAAACACACCAGAGGTAAACCTTTAAATTATATCACTTGTTAAAAATATTTATTGTATTTTATTATTTTATAGTTGTTCACTGAAGCCGAAGTGAGGCTTATTTCGCCCCCGAGATATTCAAGTATGTCTCCAATGCACGAAGACTGCTCACAAGCAAGGGTAATTTATAATTTATAAATTTAAAATAATTTAAGTATTAATAATTATAATTTTATAGGCAGCTGACGAGGATCGTGGAATTGAAGAATTTTTAACACAGGCGACATGGGCACCAACCAAGGCATTGGTAATATACATTAATTTTATTATTATATATATATATTAACAAATTATTATTTGTATAGCGTACCAGTCCCATCATTCGACAATACAGCTAATGGATTTGATTCGGACAATTTTACACAGCCCCCTCCGTGGTATACAGCGCCTGAATCATCGAGACTTGCAGTTGACGAGAACGACGGTCCAACGTCTTTCAACCACTCGCCGGCGATTCTCGACTTCGCAGGCGGCACTGGGACGAAGAAAATAAATAAGCGGAACGCAAAACGTAAACTCTTTGAGTAATATTGTACATTATAATTTTTGTGTAAAATAAAAACAAGCGTGATACTTAAAACAAGTTTTTTCATTTATTAGAATATAAGGTGGTATGTACAAGGTATAAAAATAATTATAAGATATTTACAAGGTATAAAATATTTATAAGGTATAAAAATAATTTACAATTTTCTAACATCGCACATGGCTAAATGGATTATAAGTTATATCTGATCATGTAGTATTAAACAATAAGCTGTAGTCTTTTCTGGAATGGCGGTGTCCGTTTCAAAGTCTATTCGTAGGTCTACGGTCGATGATTTAACGTTATCATTCTGGTACGACAAATCAACAACGATGATTGACACATAGTTTTGAAAAATATGTTTGATAACAACGGTTCACAATAATCTCTTTCGTAATACGATTTTTGAAAGTCTATATAAGCTTTATACAGTATGCTGGTGGTATTATTTTTAAAATCAGCTCGAAAGTCTTCATATGGATACACTTCAGAATTTAAGTGCACCTTAAGATTTTTCAGTTGACAGTGATCGAACCGTCCAGCGTCGACTTCGATATTGTTTTTTCTACTTGTTTGTAATCCAAACAAAACAAATCTAGGTTTTTCGAGCAAACTACTAGACTTTACAGTCCACGAATGTGATGTATTCTAGGGAGCACCGGATACTCACATAGATCCCAGGTTCTGAACGCGCACGATAACGTTCTACGAGAATCTAATACTTTCAATAACTTTAATTTTTCTTTATCGCTCACTCTGATAATTGGCATCTTCCAAGTCACCTTAGTCAGTTCAATTGTAATTTTTTTTATTTTATCTACGGCGGCGGTTGCGCCTTCGCCCACAACATGTATCGCATCAAGGTCGGTAGACGCACGATTTAAAATCAGTTGCTGATTGCAATTGAGTAATATTTTTTATAATCTTCACAAAATCCGAATACATGTTTTAATGGAATACATCCGGAAAATATATTATTGGTCATAAAAATTTTTATTATCTTCACTATCCATCGCCGAGTCCCAAGCCATGTTCTCTAATGCATTCAAGTCGTTTGGAGTGTACGAGCAGTATGCTTTCAAACAAGATGCAACTCCCGGTGATTTCAATTTCTGTATTTCTATCCCGTTTATTTCATATCGCATTTCGGAGAATAAAAATGCCAATCCGTTATTTGAAAAACGAACTTCCCCCATTGCATCGGCAGGTTTGTTTACTTTACCCTCGATGAAAATATAACTTTCACATGGCAATGTGTAAAAATCCATGTTCTGGACGTTATTCTAATTTCTTCATTGTATGATAGAGCGGTGCTTGAATACGGTGTGAACGAATGGTAACTCTTTTGAGTTATTTTACAATCGTCGACATAGTCGGCCGTCACGTCTAAATATGAGTCATCCATTATTGCAACGATCGAAGAAAATTTAAATTATTTTTCGTGAGCTTGATATTTTTCGGTTTAGATGTAGACTTCTTAATGGCAGGCGGTATACTGATAGGTTTTTTGACTGTAGCTCTTTTTATATTAAATTTGAGTGCCATATCCACGCGTTATTTGTAAACGAATTGTTATCGGTTCACCACGCAGATTAATCAGACAATCGTTCTGATCTTTTAGTACAATATTTACTCTAGTTATTGAAGTCGTGTTGAGTCCATAGAAAACTGGATGTCTAGGTACCTCGACGATTTTATATCCAACAGGTACAGTAGGATAAAGCTCGTGTATGATCTGGCTCGGCGCCGTTTATTAAATTACACTCTACTTTTATACAGTTTATTTTCATTATGTTGACAATATTTTCAGATTCATGAGTAGTACCAGTAGTGTATAGTACATTTCTAAAACCTAGCAATTTTGCTATGCTATTCTCGACTCCTAAATCAACTTCATGGCTGCACGATATCAGGCACTTTAATGTTCTGCTGTTTGCTTTTAATTCAAACATACTGACATAGTCAGGCATCATTTGCTGTATAATATACTCTAACTGATCCAACTCATATGTTCCCGTAGGTATAATTACGTACTCATTTTATTGATCAAATTACGGAAGGCAATAGTATTGCAACCAGGTTCTATGTTTGGTATAGAATTATTTGTCTGTAAACTCAAAAGACAAATCTGTGCAGTATTTTCTACTTCCAACGGTGGAAAGATCTCGCATGACAACTCACTAGAGTTCCCGTTTAACGTTAATGTGAACATGATAAAAATTTTAAACACAAGTGTCCACAGTTTGTAGTATATATTCTGCTCTCTGCTGTAATTGAAATGTATGTCACATCCGTGAAAATATTGTTGTACTTCTAGTGGAGGTGGTAAATTTCCAAAGCTGTCGTAATATTGAACTTTTTTTCCGATTTTTTTATACGCTACCCAATGCGTTCCTGTACCGTCTTCCGTATCCAAGTTAATAATCGCTGATTCTCGGCGTTTAGGACGTGTAGATAACCTATCTCTGGTAAACACTCCGATGAAATGAGGTATTTCATTAAACGAGCGATTTTTATAAGTTCGAAATCGTACAACGCTCTACTGGGTAACGTGGCAATTAGTTTTTTGACTTTCTATATTTTTTCGCTTTTACCCCCCCGCCACTTATGTGGTGTTTCTATTTTATATATGACCATAGTTTCCGGGCTTCATGATCAATTAAAGTAAAAAAAAATTTGTTAGTTTTTTACGTCAAAATAATAATATATAATTTTAAAGATTATAACATATAAGAATATTAATTCATAATAATTAAACTATAATAATTGTAATTTAAACTTTCATTCACTTTTTATACCTCTGAAAAGCAAATATAATGTTTTAATTAATAGAATTTTTTGGTAGGTATCTTGTATTTTATGCAAAATAAATTATATTAGTTATGAATGTAATCACAATTTTAAAAACTGAAACCTATTTTATAAAAACCAGTGGATAATTAAACACGTTAAGGTGCCCGTGGTACCACTGTAAGTTTTTCCACAAAAATACACTCTATATGGGAATAATGATCCTGTAATGTAGAATCAACCAAATTTGATAGTTGTTTTTCTAACTAATAGAGGGTACTAATATTCTACAAGCCGTTTTGAACTCCGTTTTTGAATATTTTAATCTCAAATTTTATAATATGTCTTCAAAAATAATATAATGTTAAGTTTTTACAATATATTTTATATATATATATATATATATATATATATTTACTTTGTTTTTAAATCAAAAGTATTTATAAGTTTTATCAGTTAAGAGTTTATTAAATTATAGTATTTTGTCAGAAAACATCATTAATCGGGTTTATTTAAAAATTTTGATTATCAAATATTTACATCAATGTTTCGCGTAATTTTACCGAACACGGGCTAAAACCATTAAATGTAAAAATCTTATTAGGCAAACGTTCGAATTTATTTATATTTCCAAACGAAAACGATGCAGTATAATATGTATTGAAATGAGATATTTCAATATCGAATATTATATCCATAAAATTAGGAAACAGTATTTAAGTACCTAACCCATAACTCTTAATTCAATAATTGCATTTACTACGAATAATTTGATAGTTTTGACATTACGATTTTAGCTAATGGTTTCAACTGTGTTTAAAAAAAATGAATTTGTTATTCTTTTTATTTTCGTATATATTTGTTTATTTGTTTATTCTTAAAAAAATATGCATTATATTGGCGTCTACATGTGTGGAGGCCCTAAAATATACATATTATATTCAAACTTCAAATTAACGAGAAAAATCCATTTCCGTTACAATAATGTACAATTAATGTAGATCGACATTGGAAGAAACTGATATTTTTTCTAAATGATATTAGAAAACTGTATAGAGAGAAAGTCATAACATAAATTAGAAGACACTGCATTTTCATCTAATAATAGTTTTAAGTTCTCATTTGTTACTTAATATTAAAAAGGAGGTAAACAATATATTCTAATACCTACCTATAATCACATATAATATATATAGTTCAATTTTTATAATTAGGTTTGACTTAAATGAAATATTTCAATGGAAATTTTAACCTTTTAATTGTTCAATGTTGTGAAAATATAATAGTACACAGATACGTAATTTCCTAATTGGCTTTATGAAGTGTATTAATAATGCTATAAACAACACAGTTCAACAAATTTTATCATCTATAGGAAAGATAATTTTGATTAATGGATTCCTATTTAGGTAAACTTTGTAACAATTTAAGTTCTTATACATAAATTCAAACTTATGTGAATCTTACTTAAGTGTTCCTTAACATTTGTATATCTTAAAGGTCAGAGGCTTAGAAGTTTACGAGAAGTTTTGTTTATTCCAAATTATAATGAAATACTTAGTTATAACTAAAATCAAGCCAATGTATTTTTTGCTGATTATCACTTATTTTAGATTACCAGTGAATCAAAGTATGTATTAATCAATTCTGAAGGTAGCAATGAATATATTGATTTCAATGATGTTTCTTTTTTTGATCTGTCATCAGCTTTTGGAGTGGCTAGGTTAGATGTGCTTGAGGTTAGGCTCAAATGTATTATTTTAAAGTGAATCTAGTTAGTACTCTCTACTTTAGATGGTCATAAGTAAAATATTTCTTATATATATAAGACTTAAAAATTGGAAAAAACAAAACAAAAATATGGAAACCTAAAAATGTATACAAAATCGAATATCATATTTTGTTGTACTTATTTCAAAAACGAATAACCGTAAATGCTTGAAAATGTCACCAGATATTTCTAATGATATTTTCTATTCATTGTAAAATATTGTGGTATTTAAACAGACATCAATTTATTGAAAATACTGAAGCTCATTATCAGCCTCTTCTGTCTAAAATTCTGGTCCAATTTGAAGTGGCAACATGTGTGTTATATAAAGATACGTTTAAAAATATCTATGGATTAACATATAAGAGGAGACAGTTGATAGAATAACTATTTAGATGGAGATAAATAACATGTAAGTTGTATCTAGTTAAAAAAACTAATTAATTTAATTTTCTAAAATTAAGTGAAAAAGTGTTGTACTTATACGTTATTAAAATGATATAATGTGTTCTGAATAAATAATATTTATAATAAATATATTAATTATTAATAACCATTTTTTAGTTTTTCAACTATAACTCAAAAAGTAAGCTTGAGTGTAAATTTGAAAATACCATAATATACGTCGTAACATGAAAATTAAAAATGGCTTACATACTTACCTACATACCTAGGGTACCTACATACTTACATAGTTTCACTGAATTATTATTATCACTCGATAATATTATCGTATAATATCGTATTTTGTTTTTATGAAATTACAAAATAATGAATACAGGTCGACTGAACAATTTATTATAAATTATAATCAAAGAAATATAGGTAACATACAACAATTAAAAAATGATTTGAAAACCCTCTAACAAGTTAATAACAATAATATACAATTATTGACACAATTCTAATTATTGGACACCTTCATCTTTTCGCGTATGGCCGTGCGAATGGTCTATGTGCCTGGAAGATCTCCTAATTAAAACAAAAATATTATATCGTCAACATTAATTATAATTTAAATTCACCACATTTAGCAAGCGGTATATTTCAATTAATAATAGAAATTATATTATTTTATAATCACAGTTCAATTTACAATAATATGTAAATTTGTATTCAAAAGGCCGGAGTATTCATAATATTTGAAATATAACCGTGGAATGCCGATTTGTGTAGAGTATATACAAAAATAGGTATGTATAGTATAAACGTACAGCTTCGGTGGTATATTATATGGTTGTTTGGACGTATTAATACTCACAAAATGTTCCTTTTCGGATTCTTTTATTTTGCGTTTATTGTCTAATGACAAATTTTCTAACATTGCCACAATGAGGTCAATGTCCACCTAATAATACAGGTATAATATTGAATTTAATTTATCATACATAGAAGATACTAATTTCGGTTTTTCTACGTTATCTATATAATATTAGTTCTTAAAATTATAAAATAATTAAATTATAGGCTCATTATGTATTGATGGGTTCATAATGATACTATCATAATTTCGTACGTATTAAACACCATGTTATGATACTGTTGTGATCTCCATAATAAGTCGTAAAACTGTTGTATACTACCAGTACCTGTTTAATACGACCTTTGTGAGTCAGTTGGGTCATTTCTGAGCCGCAATTTTCCACGATTGGACCATGCTCTATGCCATCCATTACAGTCATGGGTCGAAAATCGTTCGATGGCAAAGACGTACACAGTTCTAAATCTCCAGGAGTCTCCAATATTTTCATCTGTTGGTTTATCTTTGACACGTTTCCGCTACTGGCTAGTAACAACCTATTTGGAGTTGTATGTTTTGTCAAGACACTGACTCCAGTCGAGTCACATCCAGACGCTACGACAGCAGATGAATCATTAGCCGACATACCTAACCAGGCTAAAAATTTATTGCTGTTGTGGTGCTTTAGGTGATATCCACGTTTATTCTTTCTTTTCCGATCAATTGAAGCTATTTCAGTGAAATAGCGAAACGCCACCTCCCTTTGATCTACTATTGGTACTGGGATGTCCACCTTGAATGTTCGACTTGTGAACGTCCGACGTCTAGATGTTGAAACCATGTCTTGTTTGAAGGACCGGAGGTCCAGGCCTTCCAGCTTCCATCGCGTGGACGGTACAACATTATGCAAATTTTCTAATAAATTATAGAAAAAAAACGGTTGAAAGGCAGTTGAACAGTTCAATGCTTTTGTAGAATGCTATGCCAATGGATTTTGATTATATTTGCCAAATTGTTTGATTTACTCGGTTTTCTATGTTGATCTACTAATAAAATACTCGTTGATTTAATTTCGGCTGTTTAATATTATACAGATGTATGTTAAATATTATTACAACAATGTATATTAATATAAAGAACTCAAAAATCACTGCACATATGAATCGGAGTGGTACAAAAAAGATGTAGAAACGCTTATGACATTATGCACGCATATTGTATAATATTATATAATGCCTGTTCATCATGGAACATATTTTAATAACTTATACTTAGTATATTGGCTTAGTTTGATGAACAAAAAGCAAAGTCTTCTGACATTGCTCAACTCGAAGCAGAATAATAGATACTATTGTTATTTTATTTAAGCAATAAATAATTATTTTGAAAAACGAGTATGGTTTTAATGAAATATGATTTATATATCCCACCAATAATTGTCAGTAAAATCTTGGGATTTATTATTGTTAAACCCGAGGTAACGTTTCTGTCAGATTCCTACTCTACGTGACTACGTGTTATTGTGAAATTGAAACTTGAGGACATTTAGATTTAAGTATGTATTTTATTTAGATAATAACACGACTTAATGGTTATGATAGTTCTGTGATATAATATAAATGTAACATACAAATGGACATCACTGTGGAGGACAGGTGCTGTATGGCGTTTGTGTCTATACGTAACAAAGTAAAGCACCATTTATGTGCCATCACTGGTCATATATATAGGTACTATCGTCTCCAGTAAACACTTTGGCTGTTTCGCGAAAGTTTTCAAGACCTGGTGTTATCAGATTTTTAGCGAGGGAAGATAGACTCGTTGCCATGAAGCGGAATGTATCGAAAACCGAATAGAAAATTTGCTTGACACATATTTTGAAAACGAAATATATTTTTCCTCACTGTGGGTATTACTTTATAGTTTTGTGTGTCATGACCAAGTTCTTCACTATCAAGTGCGCGTCGTAGTTGGTCAAGTTGTGTGTAAAATATCGGTACAAAGTTTTGTGTTTGCAATTTTTGGTTGCATACATTACATAGAGCTGACGATATTTTCCTGATAGATGACAATGGTCGGCTGTCTTGCGACGAAGTATCTCCGAGGGTGGACTACGGAACTTGATTTTACATAAATTGCAATGCGTTGCTGCTTCATGAGTCCGGACGTCATCCGCGGACATGTTTATAGATATATGGTCTTTAGTAACTTTTCAATCTTCAACGATATATTCGTCACGGTATCGACGAAATGTCTCGCCACATCAGGCTGACTCTCACTTCCTCGATAGATCACTGGTGCTGTTGGAATGTTGTATTCACTCAATAGCTCTGTCGGTACATCTTCACTCGCCCTTCACAATGAGACCATAGCTCATAGCCTCATGTTTGTGAACAATCTTCGTATTTTTCCCTTCACCTCATCCGTCTTTACTAGCAGTGTCTCAAAATCAGCGTAGATGGTAAATGGATGTCTCTGTGTGTTTTTGCCACGCATCAAACATAACACAATCACCTCCTTAGGCATTTTAGGCAGTATCGGTTTGTGCGCCCCACAAATCAACTTATGCTGCTTCAACTCTTCCTGCCCACTCAGCTTGTGTTTATATTTGATTATCGAAGCTGGTAAAATACCTTTACAAAAAACAACGCGACCATTAGGTCTAGTTTTTTTGCGCTCGTATCAGGCGGGAAAAATTTGATATATACAGTAGTGGCCGTTGTCGCCTTCCGTGACTAATAATAGATCAAAGTGATCTGGTTTTTTCTTCATCGACTACACGTAGCGGGTAGTATACTTCATACCTATCTAGTACTTACTTTAGGTATTTGGAACATTTTGTCAAGACCGTACACATTAATAGATACATTTCTATTATTTTCTCAAATTTAGCGATGTCCGATAGAGGTGTGGGGAATGTGATGCCTTCAAAATGTGTACTTATCCTCGGTTTGTTGATAATTTTCACCAATACGGTTTGTATGCTCCGTCACGTGCTTCGCTAATATAACCCACTTGAAGCATTGTTGTGATCTGTATTTTGGGGTTGATGGTGCCCCGGTTCCTTTCTATGTATTTAGGAAATTTATATATGATGAGGCAGCTATCGGTGTATATTTATATATACCTAGCAATAACCCGTCTATATTTTCTAAGGTAAACCGCTTCCTCTACTAGTATAAGTTCTTCCTCGGTCAGCAACTTTATAAAAGCCCTCTCTAAGGTCTCTTCAATGTTACTTTCCGGGAAAAATTTCGGCTCGCTGATGTTTTAAACGCTCGGTTCTCTGACGAATTAGGAACGTTGGGGGCGGTTATAGGTCGCCTCGAGTAAGATTAATTTAATCGCCCCTTGCTGAACGCGTGTTTTTAATATTGATTTAGCTCGGGCTCGAGCGAGCGGAGAAAATCAGGGTAATTTTGAACATTGTTAATATTTTTGACATATATGCCACACGATTTTTCGATTTGCAGACGAGGAAATTTAGTGAACAACTATAAAATAATAAAATACAATAAATATTTTTAACAAGTGATATAATTTAAAGGTTTACCTCTGGTGTGTTTCGTGCCCTTCTACGATCTACCCAAATTCTAAGTAACTGCATAGGTGCATACATCTGGATTTGACAGGCTAGGTTAGGAGATGTAGTTGTGTTTTCTAAAGGTGTACCCAACTTTATGAATACTTCCATTTCATGTTCAGTATTTGGCGGTGGTATCTTGTAAACTAGCTCTTCTAGATAATCACAATACTCTTCGATTTGATTCAGAAGAATGGTTGGCTGACTGCGATTTTTGAATGATAGTTTTTGAAATACCACCTTCTAATTTATTTAACTCAATTAAATCTGCACGATTCTAACTAAAAACTCTGCATTCGCTTTTATTTTTACATTCAACAACTAGATGGTTTTCACCCTTATACACCATACTCGATATTAGAAATAAATCAGTCTCGAGAAAGTTATTCGTTATTTTGTCGTGGTGTGTCTAATATAAATGACAAATATTACCCATCATTGAATAATATTCGTTTAGAAAATCCGGCGTTATTTTTACATGCCGCGATGAAGTATCAAATGAACGGCGACTTGGAAATTTCAGATCGGATCGATGCCATTATAGTATGAACTTACGGGCTGTCACGGATGGATCGGTCGGCGGCTCGAGTTGGATGGGACGGGGAAGAGCGGGGGTGGTATATCGATTATACGGATCACGGATCGGGCGGAGGTTCAGTTAAATGACATGATGAGAAGAATGAAGGATGAGGGATGAGGAGATGAGGGTACAGAAACTCTTTTTTATCCTACTTGCTTGCAGCTACTAGCCATAGGTTAGATTAGGTACCTCCGCACTGCACACTGCGGCGACGATCACATTATATCCTTATAATATATATTATAATATTTATTATTTTTATTCTATACCCTGCTCATGTAGGCACAGTCCTGAGTGTCATCAGAGATGCAATCTCCTCGAGATTTATGACACACTTGTACCCGTCGGTTAACAATATGTCTATCTAATATAATACGACGACGTCGCTACAGTTAGTTACAAGACTGAGTCGGGCGTTCCGAGAACATAATAATAAGATCCCCTGCACCGAGACTCACGGACTACTCCAACCACCCGAGTGGCGAGCATCTAAAGAGAGATAGATGGAGAGACAGAGAGGCAGAGGGACAGACTGACAGACATGATGACAGAGAGAGACTGTGTGTGTGTGTGTGTGTGTGTGAAAGAGAGAGAGAGAGAGAGCGAGTTGTTGTAGTTGTTCAGATTGTAAAATATAACATACTTACTTATTATAGAGGGTACATAATATTATACCGATCCCTACCCATCAAACCGGACCTTTTTTTACCCGAAATTCGGAGAAATAAAAAGTAGTATAATATATTATTGTTGTAAAATATTTCGACCATTTTGATATACACACCGACAATGTGTGCGTGAAAAGCATTCCAATATATTAATATTATTATTATTATTTTAATCCCTAGTCCCCACGAACGCGTGTGTCGTGTGTTTGGGTTTTTCGTCTGAGACTAAGGCTTACGGGCGCCCGTCAAAATATAATATGCTGTTATAGCACGAAAAATACAGATAAAATGTAATTATAAGTTATAACTATTTATTGTTGTATGATATTAATTCAAGTAACACTTTTTGAGCGCGCGCGACGACCGAAAAGAAAATGATAAAATTAGTTATTTTTGCTGATAATGGTAGATAAACACCGTAGGTACTTACGGAAATATCTTATTTGAGACTTTTTTTGCTTAGACAACTGGTTAGACTGATAATAACAAAACAAATAATAACGCAGCATTTATCAAACACTGTGTAACACGGTCTTAGAAGATATCTATGCTGTGTAATAACATAACGTATTTATGGCTCTACTTTAAAATCATGAAAACTGAGATACCTACGTGTTCTTGAAGTATCGGCGACGATATAGGTATTCATTCAGAATGTATTTGAATATTTTGCTTAATCATTAAACGAATAAGACAAGGCGGCGTTTAAAAACAAAGTTCCTAATGCAAGTACCTACCTATTATTTCTGGGAAAACAGGTAAAAATCCTACTTTTTTACATCAGGGTTTGCGAACGTACACCTTACACCGCCCTGGTATTATCTAAGGGTTTAGTAAGTTCCCACACGAAAGTTTATTCAGACTTAGGACTGACAGCTAAAACGTAGTTGGTCCAAATATATAACAAAAATTAATAATATAATGTGTAGGTATGGTCCACATATTATTTGTACTTTCGCAAGCGTTTGTAGTGAGACTTGTATCAGAACTAGCACTAGCCAAAATACTAGGGGGAAACTATATCAATAACAAAATATCAGATTATAACTTAAAAATAATTGCACAGGATGACTAGGTGAAGGGTTTGAGCTTTCGCAATAAGCCAAATAAAATTACATTTTTTCTATTACTATTATTATAACCATTATTATTTTATACCTATGCAATTATACAATTAATATGTGGACAATACCTACACATTATATTATTAATTTATATTATTTATATATTTGGACTAGATTTAAATAAAAAATTGATTGTACTTTTTTATGAAACACAAAAACCAACAAATTTTTTACCAAACCAACTACATTTAAGTTGTCATTCCTAAGTCTGAATAAAGTGGGAAGGAAGTTTGTACTCGGTGTAATTTTTTTTCGTGTGGGAACTTACGTATGCATACCCGGGTGTGATTTTTACCTGCTATATCTCGTGTGGGAACTTACATTCGCCCATTATCTATATGTATCTTATACCTACAATATGTACGATGTACCTAAACCAATGGTGCTCAAACCCTCCTTGGTATTTTTTTCATTATTTATAATTACGTAAAAATATATAATAAAAAATAATAAAATTAAAAAAATGCAATAATTGTTTTTTCACTATATATTTACAATAAATAAAATTAAAGATAAACCGAATTGCAGTGTACCGTCACTATTGAGTTTCGAATAGTTTCATCGATTAAACATTTTCGGTGAGAAGACCGTCGCCACCGAAGTTATTATAATATAATATATCGGATATTCGAAATTATATTTCCATTATATAAACGACACATTTAATTGTATACATTGCTGATAATTGATTACAAACTAGTGAAATTATTAGGAAATTTGTTCAAACGCAAATATGAGGGTCGGCAATCGATGGCTATCGCTATTATATAATTTACTTTTCTATTATCAAGCTATTGGATTTGGACAGGTATAATTCTGTCATTTGATCTTTAAATTCCTTGTACGTTGGACGTTTTATACTTAGTAATCATCAAATATTATTATTGTTATTATTATAACTTTTTTTTTTAACTAATTTTGATAATTTTGTTGTCATAATATATATATATATATATGTATACTATTTTGGTATCCGGGTGAGCAAGTTCCGGCTTTACGCGTCTGGTTTTTAATTACAAATATTATAATGTATATTTGAATATTTCATATACTTATCATGTTGGTTACGTATTGAATTATGACCTAATTCTAATATGTATGGTACATATTGAGTATATTATAAATGCACGGATTTAAGTATGTAGTTTTAGTGCGTCCATGCTTATATTATATAATATTTTGTCGGCTTAAATGTTGTGCATCGACTAACAATGTGGGTGATCCGTGCACAGCTGGAAGTCCGTCCGATGTAGGTAAAGTAAACTCTGTTGGTTCTCACGTTCTAAGCGGCCCATTGAATATTATACCGATAAGGTCAAAATTTGGAAATGCTATAATAAACCGAAAAAAAACGTAGGTACACAGAAGAAGGCGATAGACATAATATTATATAAGTATATACGATAATTCGTTATAAACATAATAGTATTATAGTGCATCGAAGGAACCCCGGTGACGACAATAATAATATATTATACTAAGGTGCGACCGGTTTTAATGTTTTCGAACAGAAAAAATTTCCAAATAATGATATTTTTTTCTTTACTTACCTTCGACGCGTCTATATATTCATGTTAAATTAATCACAGGCAGTAGTTCTAAGAAAATAATACACGAAAAATCCATATAATATAATTCATGTATATACGCGTTCAGTGAGGGTCGAGTGTATTTAGGCGTAGGTATACAACTGTAAGTATAAGAGGAGGTTATCGTAGGTATGCATCATTAAATGTAAAAGCGATTACAAAAAATATTAGTCCTATTCGTCCGTTGTGGTACCTACTACCTATATTATTTTTAAATTACTCAACTAGAAGAAAAAAATACACATTTGAAAACAACAATATAAAATGGTAATTTTATTTGATTATTATCGATCATCCGCTGCACTGTGCACCGTGTATGACATTTATCACTCGGCCGGCCATTGGATAATCATACGTTGTAGGTACCATAATTCATTACTATTTTCAATAAAACTTTCAAATTAAAGTAAATAATAATAACACCCGCATGTGTTGTATCCGTCATACACACTTATGAATACGAATCGATTTCGGTACGTTTTAAAAATCAGATGGACATTGAACACATTTAAACATTTCCGGTTCAAACTATTATAATATATTATATAATACCTACTGCAAAGTTCAATGTGGTAATGTGGTATAATATAGTATAATACGAAATTATACTAAATATGGATATATAATTTTATAGGTAGCTCAGTTCTTTAACTATATCTATCATTTACGTTAAAATAGACTGATAAATAATAAAACAAAAATAAATTATAGATGCACCTATATTTTTGATCAACTGAACTGCTTGAATTAAATTCACAACCAATTAGATATCCAAACTGGTATAGCTTTAACAAAAAAAAAAAAAATAGAAATATGAACAAAGGCTAAAAAATATGTGTTTGAAACCAACAAAAAAATCAGAAATCAAATGTTTTTTACAAAATGTATCATTTTTATTTCGGAAATTTTAGCCTTTTTTATTAATTGGGTATTAGTTATATTTTATTTTATACTTATTTTTTTTTTAAATTTGTATTTTTTCAAGTAGTTCAGTTGATCAATCATATACATTTATACATATTATACTCTATTATATTTATGAAAATAAAAAATGTTTTATATATTTTATATTTTAATTAAAAAATATCATTTCTTATTAAATAATAAGTAGTATAATAATATTATTATTAAATTCAATATTATTATGGTCAATAAAAAACTTTAAAAAAAAATAGGGAGGGGAAATGTCCTACTAGGCTGAAAACAATCGGCGGGAAAATGTCCATTTACCATTATCATCATATTCTCTCACATACACACACGCGCGCGCACGTAGGTATTTAGGTGGATTCCCACGTCGCATGGCTCGGCGAGCCACGAGTCAAATGCGCTGGCTCGAAACACTACAGTGCAGGCATAACTGTTTGGGGTTTAAAATTCACTAAAAACCTTTGGGTCAATGTTCTAGAAAAAATTGCATCGTAAATTTTTTGAATTATTTAATTATAGTACGGTACAAATATAATATGCCGTTCATTGAGAAAATGAGAGGAATTAATTTACCAACATTTTAGACTAAAATTTAAGCGGATACACCCATTATATGACCATATGTACTGTAGTAGGTTAGGTAGTAACCTAATAGTATATATGTATTATGCATATTAATTTATAAGTTATAACGTATGTCTTATAGTCTATTTTATAATATCTTTAATAATCTATACTTTATACTCAATAGTCAATAATACAGTCTATAGAATATAGACAGTGTTAAATAATAATAATCACTATTTTCTTATTTAGTATATTTAATATTTATATCATCAATTTCCTTTCCTCGATGTATGTTAACGAATTAATTCAATCAAAATTAGTTTAATTTAAATATTCTAAATGCATAGTTATTAGATTACAACTTAAAAGGGTATAGGTCAAAATTCCCATTTATTACACCGCCAAGGTGACTTTACGTTATACTTAGTTGGTAATATCATTATTCATCGAGTATATATTTTTTAAATACATTCAATTTTAATTGGTATATACGATTAAATATATTATCTATTATAAAACCTATATGTACGACTGTATGAGAGCATTAATGCTTATCTGTTGTTTCATTATTTTAATTTTCTTAAACGAGTTCTACGTGTTTGACCTTTCGAGTGATATATAATTTAAACACTTACAACTAGTTAACAAAAAAATATATGCATTAGAAAAAACCTAGCGTTTGTATGGAAAAAAACTAAAAACTAAAAAAAATATATAATCATGGAAGTCATTACAAAATTGTACACACCTTACATTTCTAAAAAATTTTATTTCATATAAGTGATTTGACTATATAATAGGTATGCACTACTATATAGCTAGTTATTTATAATTAGTTTAATTTTGAAATGTCCTGATTAGCGTTAGTAATAATTACATTATTAACTTATAATATACGGACGCTAACCACAAGGACGCATTATGGGCCATCATGGGCCCAAATGATATCCGATGGGCTCGATGGGCCGCGTACCTAAGAGTTTAACTGGGCCGCAAGTCATGGGTTATAATATTAAAGCTGGTGTTATTTCAAATGTTAAACCCGTATTTTTTTATACCGTATTATTTAATATAATTAGCATTAGCATCTAAAGACATAAATAAAAAATAATATTTATTTATTTTTCATTGAAGGCTGGTATTTAAATTAAATTACGAAAAATTAAGTTAAGTGCCTAATGAATTTTTTAAATAAATAAATATTATAAAAGTAGTTGGAGTAGAGAGAAATAATTATACTTGAATATTTTAGTTTAATTTTAATCATTGACTTATAATTTAATAAATACAGTAAAATTGTGGCCTATTATATTATAATGCATCCTTTTATCTTTTTTCTATTGTATTAGGAAAATAATACTATTTTCCCCATATGCTAGTGGGCCGATAATATGGTAAATACAGTGAAACTTCCATATTACGAAGTCTCGTGGGGCATTAAAAAAAATTCGTATTAAGTATATTAAAGAATTTTGTTAAATAGAATTGAATAAATTTGGTTTTAATTTGGTTTGATTCTTAAAAATATTTCGTTAAACGGAAAATGTTGTTAAATGGAAGTTGGTTATACGGAAGTTTCACTATTAATTTTTCCAGTCCGCGAGCCGGTCCAATAGGGTGAAATCGTAATCCATCCCTGGTTAAAACAAACAAACAATACACATAAATTGACTATGCATAGACATATTCTATAAGTTATACCTAGTAGGTACAATATAATTTTTTTGTAAGTGGTAAAATGATCCAACCCCAACCTTTTTTTCCGTCATTTTGATTTCAAGACGTTTTCTTTTAAAAAGCGTTATAAATAATATATACAGTCAAGTCGTGATAACTTGAAGTGGAAGGGGGGGGGGAAATTCACTTCGAGATATGTATTTTACTAGATATTCAATTTATTTATATTGTAAAAATTGTCTAGGAATAAAACACAATTCGAGTTGTCAAGTTTTTCAAGTTATCGAGGTTTGAGTTATCGCGACTCGACTGTATTTATATTTTATATTATATTATATAAATTCATCGTGTTTCGTAAATCAGTCAATGACTGTAATATTGTATGACGAAGGATATAGTGTTGCGCGTCAAGTCCCTCTATAATTCAAAATCTAGTAATTAGTATTAATTTTTATATTCTGTGGTACTAAGCAATATGGCCTATGGGGAGAGGGGCTTGAGTCCCCCCAAAAAATTTAGTCAATTTGTACCTATGGGTACTATGGTTTATAATAGACTATATTTATGACTGTTCTATTTTGCTGACATTTGAAGAACAACTTTTATTGACTATTTTGCCTAATCATTAAAAGAATAAAATAATGTAACGTTTAAAAACAAAGTTCCTAACGTAGGTACTATTCTTGGGAAAACGGGTAAAAATCCTACTTTTTTTACATTAGGGTTTAGGTTAGCCTACACCACCCTGGTATTACATATGTATATTGTATCTTATACGATGTGTACGAAGTACCTATACTAAATCGATTTTCGAAACTTTTTTTCTTATTTTATTACTAATGAAGATAATTTTAAACCGAACGAAAAATGATCACAAACGATAATAACTATTATAATAAAATACGAACAAAATAGGCGGTAAACACAATAAAACATAGAATTTTTTTTCTTTCTGAACATACTAACACGAGCAATAGTGATGCGGTCATCGCTCTTTGCGATATGTGTATCGTTTTTGTGTTGTAATTTATTTTATGGTATAATTTTATAAACTGGTACTAGTTCAATATTTAACGTTATGTGACATGTATTCCGAGAAATGGAAATGTAAAACGGTATAGTGCGATGACTGATTAATATAATATTATACAAAGAGACGATTATACTTATTAAAAACGCCGAATATATTCGACGACTGCTCTCTACATAATATTATAATAATATATTGAGTATATTATAACATTATTATCATAACGTCGATATTTTTACGGCGTAGATTCTCGCTCGACAGCCGTTAAATATTTCGTAAGCAGGAAGACCGATAATATAATATTATACGAGCGCGCACATTGTGGCGCCGACGACGAGTAGTTGTCGGCACATGCGTCGTTTCCCGGGTGATGCCGGCGAGGGTCAAGGACGCATAATATTTCATTTTTCCAGGCCTCGAAAATAACGATCGGCGTCGTTGGTCGTTGACACCGTCCCGCAGGCTGACGAAATAATATTATACGTAGGTCGTAGGTATTAAACATAATATATTATAGGCCGGTTTTGTAAAATAAACACTATAAACCTTGTTTTTCGTTTAGGCCTGACAGCTGGTGCTGC
This sequence comes from Sitobion miscanthi, assembly GCA_008086715.1. Classification (NCBI taxonomy): domain Eukaryota; kingdom Metazoa; phylum Arthropoda; class Insecta; order Hemiptera; family Aphididae; genus Sitobion; species Sitobion miscanthi. The sequence goes on along the minus strand of CM017805.1, from coordinate 27,851,205 downwards.
GTTCGGGATTCCGTAATGGGAATTGAGTGTACACGTGTAGTAGGTAACACATATCATAAATTATACTTTATAAAACGACGGTAGAGGAATATAAACGAGAAAGATCCTATCTTAAATTCATGAACGCGTATTGTAATTAATTTAAAAAAGGCGGGTAAGTGGATATCGATCTACTGCACAGTAGGTTACAAGTGGATCACTGTAATGGACGGTGTTAAATTTTAATTCAATGATATAATATCATTGTATAAGAAAAACGGTTCTGAGCGAAAACTAGCCTATGATATTACTAAGTATATTTGATGATATTATTGTGAATAAAGTGATTTATATATAAACTGTTTACGTGGAACCTTGTTTTAAATTTTCAATCCTTAGCTATAAAAGTTGAACATTTTATAAATTGTCAACTACAAAATAATTATTAAATTTTAAATTTGATAAATTTTGTCAAAATTCAAACTTTAAATGCTTATAAAAAAAAATTGTGCCTAGGTATTTTTAATATTTTTCAACTGCTATTAGAACGAAATATCAGCAGACTTATATTAAATTTTCATTCAAGCTTTTTCACTCAACAAATAAATTTTTATTGATATTTACAGAAAAAATTGAAAACTGACAATGTCCGTGAACAGCTCAAAAAGAGACAAATTATTTTCAAAATTATATCGTGTATAAAAAATGCTAATATAAACATTCAGCGAAATTTTCAAGTATCTACAGTCATTCGTTTTTTAATTACAACAAAATAGAAAATCGTTACATGAGACATTGAGTGAATATCAAATGTTGTAAAAATATAAATTTCAAACGCTCATAAAAATTTGATTCGACTTTCTTGTAGACATTTTTTTTTTGATAAAGGTAGGCAAACTTATGAGGAATCTTCTATTATATTTTCAAATCTTAAATTAAAAAGAAAATTTTTTATAAATTTCTAACTCAAAATAATTTGCAAATTTTCGTCATTTTTACGTATTTTGTCAATATTTGAACTTTAAATGCTTTTAAAAAAAAATTGTAACTATGGATTTTTAATTTTTTTTATCTACCTTTGAAACAATAACCTAGGAGCCTTTTATTAATTTTTCAAGCTTTTTTAACCAACAAATAAAATTGTATTGATATTTATAGAAAAAAAAACTAAAAAAAATGGAAACTGAAAATGTCCGTAAACAGCTCAAAATAAGTCAAAATATTTGGAAAATACTATGGTGTATAGAAAATGCTAATATAAAAATTTAGTCAATTTTTCATGTACCTACAGAAATTTGTTTTAGAGTTGCACTAAACACCAAAATCGATTTTCTTAAAAACCGATTTTGCGTAAAAATTACCGTTTTTCCTTAATTTTTATTTCGTTTTTTCGGGCGCTTTTAAAAACTATTGGGAATTTTGACCTTCCAAAAGTACCAACTAGATTCATTTTCCCATCGAATAAGATACTGAATTTGAAAATCGAAGCATTATTTCGACTACTAATCGCTCAGAATCTAAAAAGAAATAATAATAACTAGTAAGTGTACGCACGAATTAGGTATTTAGGCATATAGCCATATAGGTAGGACGTAGGTCTATATTATACATCTATAGTTTAAGCATAATAACGATGTATATTATTATAAATTATAATTTATAATCAAGACATTTCTTATTATAGGTATAAGATTTAGCCTACACGGATATACTACTTTTATTGAATATTGTGTTACAGGTATAATAAATAATAATACTGCGTAGTTCGAATAAAATAAAATATTAATCACCATGTATATTTTTATTTTTTATTTGTATTTATCTTATTAAACTTCAGCAGCTAACTTTCTATTTATTTTTAAAATATATTTATGTATAATAATATGTAGATTGGCAGAATATTAATTGTTAAATTTATTTATCCAGCCCGGTCATGTTGAGGAAGGAGATGAAATTGCTTGATATGTCTGATCCTCGTGATATATTATTTCTCGTATATAATATAATAATATATTATATTTTATACTGTGATAGTGCCCATATATATTATTTTTAATTGTGTTTAAAATATTATTCTATTATTCTTATTATTTAAATTTCAAACATAATAAAATCGACCAATTATTATTTTTTTACGAGATAAGCTTAAAAACATCGTTCTAAATTATTGATGTGTAACAGACGCTTATATTTTGATAACCTAATAAATGGTTATCGGAATTTATCTGTTCTCGATAACCAATTATTACATTCGAATATTCGATAAACGATTCCTGAAAGTTACTTGGCTTATTAAGTTCTTATGAGTTTTCAAATTGTTAAATTATAATTATAAACATTATTTTCGAAGAGCTGGAGTTACAATTTCCTAGTACTTATGATTGAATCAAGAGTACATTTTATAAGAACGTCTCGCCAGAACATGGTAATTAAACTTATTAATTTTTACTTATTTCCGTGTTTCGTCTTACAAACGGGAGCTCATAGTAAAATAATGCGACGGAAAATGAAATGTCATCACGGACTAAGAGAAGTCATGGAGCGAATTTACCTGTTATCATATTTTAAAGTTAGATCTTAAGGAACACAGTTACTGTTGTGCCTTTAAAATACACTCTAATATTAAAGCTAACTAAACTAGGGTTAGGTAAGAGGCATCCTTTATTGTTATATTATATTTTAACATCATTATAATATAATATGATAATAATTTATGCTATTATATTATATATTTAAAAAAAAACTGTATTGATGAAATTGCTCCCGTCATTCTACCGTTCTTAACGAATATTTCTGAAAAAGTATAAAATATACCAAATGTACGATTCCACGAGTTAATGCCCAAGAAACAGCTTTGTAAAAAAATGTCCCATGTTTAAGTTTAAACTTTAAAAGTTGTGATCTACGATTACTAAGTTTAGTAAGTAATGACTAATGACTATATTGTAGTTATTGTTCCTAAATAATTGTTTTCGTGTAAAGATATGTATCCATATAGTTCATAATATTATACGCACGTAAGTTATGATCAAAACCTACATTTGTTTGTTGAGGTTTTAGTACTTTACATTTTGACTACGATATACCTACAGTTAAAGTGCCAACAGCTTTAAATACACAGTGTACTAAGATTATGACGTATCGTTATAATTTATAATCTTTGTCGTCTTATCATTAAATTTGTGTGCAGGAATTAGGAAGTGTTTTCGGTGGAATATCAGTATATCTCACATATTTTTTTGTACAATACAATGTTATGAAATATAAATATTTTTATAAATAAGTTTAAGTAATAAAATTAGTTCTATTGTATTTTATATTTTTATGGTTCATGCTGATTAATTTAATTTTAATCGATTAGTTTAATACATTATATTCTTATGTAATTATTTCAGAATTTGGGTGTAGCACTATATAACTTGTACCTGTAGAACACTATAAACCTTGGTAAAGAAAATATAATAATATTCTTTCCTCTTTCCCCTTGTGCTTTTTCTATCTCTCTCTTGCACGCCACGCACAGTTTCCAAATAAACACGTATTCTATACGAGTAAAATTATTGACTATACGATGCACGTGTGCTCTAGCTCACACACGCGCACGCACAATACATGCTCTCTCACGTACACGCGCAGCACACTCACAATGTATTGTATTAGAAGAAGACACAAAAGCCGCCGACACCCTAGCAATAACCCCGAGGCCACTCATTCGAAATGCCTCGTTGTTAAAATGTAACGATCGGTAAAATGATAATACCCCGCGGACACTTCTACTCTGCTCGTGAACCCCTCGAAAAGACCAACCACACTGTGTGTTTGAGCAGCTGCTGGTCGCAGCTGAAGAATTGACAAAAATATTTTTTCTCGTAAAATTAATGATTTGAACACTGTCGATTTCGACAATGTCGAACACGACTGTACAGATAACAGGATTATTACATCGTATAATATATTATGATAAAATCCGTTTATTCGTTATTGGCTTCTATATAGACTCTTAGTAAACAGTAATCTATAAAGAAGTTAGAAGGTTAACAAATCTATATGATAATATCTAATCGTCCGGCGTCTAAATGTGAAGGCAGTGTATTAATAATTGTGTATAGGCGTATAGCACGAATTTTTTTATCTAAATTTTTATCTCTTGGCGAATGACTACTTATTGTACATGTTATTTGAGATTATTGAAACCAAACTAAATATTACTATATATTTTCTTCTTTATAGTTGTACGCATGCCACGTGATGACCGTGACGTAGATGGCTCTTATTTAGGAACGATTTATTTTATACAATATAATATTTTCCGACGAAATTACTACCTATGATAAGATAAAATAAATTCAAGAGAATTGGATCAGTACATGGGTATGACGTAAGGAGATTTAAATTTACTTGTATCACTTGTCTTGTAATATACAATATTCTAAAATCGTTGAAACTTTTAAAATTATTTTAAGTCGTCGGTAATCTTGAATTAGCTAATTAAATAATGTTTTAAAATTTTCAATAATATCATTGTTTGCCGAATATAATTATATATCCATAGACGTGCGCACGGGTGCAACGAATAGTGCTTTCGCCGTACCTATTTCGCCTATCACACAACTTATTTAAAAGGCTCATATTATATTATAATATATTATCTATACAACCGTGGACTTATTGCCCCTAAACATTTTTTCAAATAAACTCGTCTTTGTTTTAACATATTATTTCTTCATACAAGGCTATAAATGCGACGATTTTATGGATACTTTTTACTTTTACCTCATCTGCCCGAGTAATTAATGGCAACTATTTATACCTACAAATTACGAATACATTTCTACCAATTTTGTTATTTTGTTGTAATTCAAAAACAAATAACTGTAGATACACGACAATTTGACTGAAGGTTTAAATCCTCATTTTCTATACATCATAAAAATTTTCAAAATATTTTGACTTGTTTTAAGCTGTTTACGGACAATTTCAAATTTAAATTTTTTAGTTTTTTTTCTATAATTGTCAATAAAATTTTATTTGTTGGGTAAAAATGCGTGAAAATGTAATACTTAATATTTAATATAAGATAATATAATAAAAGGTTAAATAGTTAAATAATATACTTTATTCACAAAAATATCATCAAATATACTTCGTAATAATATTATAGCCTGACTGACCGTTTCCGCTCTGAATTGTTTTTCTTATAGAATAATATTATATCATTGAATTCAAATTTAATACCATCCATTACAGATTATAGAGTACAGTGATCCGATTGTAACCTACTAAACACCAGAGTGACACCCACTTGCCCACCTTTTTTTTGAGCACTCCCTGTTAAAATCTTCCGGTTCCGCGCCTGTATATTTGTACTAAATTATGTATCTGTACAATTTGTATATATTATGTTATGCATTAGATATGATTTTTGTATATTATATTATTATGGCTGTTCTTATATAATGATGACTATTGATTAAGCTTATTTATGTTAAAATGATTACTTATTCACAATTGTCACTATTTTAAATGTATTTGAAATTGGACAGTTCGTCCATAAATTAATAAATAAAATAAAATAAATTAACACAAGCTACAGGTGACAAGACTTGGTTGATTTCATGGGTTTTGTCCAGGATCTTCATTACAAATGTAAATGTATTATTACATTATCAATTTAACCCACTTGAGAGACGACTCGTTTCGTGTCTCAATTTCGTTTTCATCCTATTGCGGTTTTCAATGCAATATTCGCTCAGACTTTAATCTTCAGTGCCGATTGCAGCATTGGGCAGGGAATTGAATAGAAGTGCATTTTTCAGTCTATGAACATCACACGAGAAGAAACTTTGTCGCTTATATTATATATATTATATTTCCGTTATATATTTATCGTTGAAATTATATTTCATGCTTGGTAAGAAAAATATATTTAGTACCAATTTTATTGCGTGTAATTGGATAGTAAATATATGATGTATAATATATATTAAAGTCTATAGATAATATTACATTATAGGTATCCATTATAGGTACTTGGCGAGGAAGCCAGTGGTTTTACAATGGTGTTTATTATTATTATTTTTTTATCCTCTATACAACAATTTTACCAGAAGAAGTGTCTCGATTTCCATATATCGGTTAGTGTATCTAATGTGTCGTTTTATGTGCGACATATTATATTAACACATTTCATATTAACTCGTTTTCTCTTGGAATGATTTTCTTATTTTGGTGTAATTCAAAAACGTACAACCATAGCCCGTAGGTAGTACATATTATTGTCGTCTGGAAGCTAACTGAGTGGTTTTGGGGTAACATGTATTTATCGATTTAAGGACAGATTCGTCCTTTTTTTTGGTAACAATAGACGCTGCAGCTGCACATTCCAACGCCAGACCCACCCTATTGTATGGTATCAAGAAGTTACTTTTGGGGATATACGATGGTCCATTTTAGTAAAACGATTGTGTGCTATTTCTCTACATAGGCCTTAAAAACATTACGATTGCGTACGAAAGCGAGTGCAACGTTGCCAACATGTACTACTAAATTTAGTTTAATTTAAAATAATAATAATATAATTAAAAAAAAACCATTATTGTAGTCAACTTAAAACAATATATATATATATATATATATATATAAATATAAAGAATACAAATTATAAGCTATAAATTAAAACCTTGGTATCAATAACCAGTCCTTGATAACAAATTTAATAAATTACCATTTTGGTAAACCTTTATGTAAGTCTCTTAGCTATTCTATATACATACTACATTACTACATATTATTATTATAATAATACAATTTTGTGTATTCCAAAATATTTTATATGATAATATAATATGCTATTATAATATAAATATATGACTAAAATTTTATACGGTTAAGAAAATCCCCTGGGGGAGGGGGAGGGCGATGGGACAATCTAATAATTTTAGTAATATAAGAAAACACCAGTCATTATATTATATATACTGTACCAGAGAGGACTTATCAAGTGGGTGAATTATATTATTATAATGATTTAAAGTTTAGGTCGCGAACTCGGTGAGAAGGTCTGGATGACATATTATAATAGGCCTACCTATATGTGCACAGGATCGTATTGTGTGTAGCTTATTCATTTGCATACTATAACAGTTTTATAAAAATACGCCAGAAAGTTTCAAACACTTTTATATTTACCGAAGTAAATGTCAGGAATTTCAAGTCGATGCTCGTCAGAAACACTGTTTACTTAATATTTAGTTTGATCGCGCAAAGTTATAAAATATCAGCTACGATATTATAACATTGTGCGTGCTTTGTTGGCATGCATTTTTTTTCAAGCATTTTACTAACGTGAACATTTCAATATTCATAATAATATTATAATACTAAACAGGATTCCGTAAAAATTGATCAGACGTTTTATATAATATAGGTACTAGTGGAATAATATATTCGTATTTATGTATATGTTGCCGCCATTGATGTAAATTAGGCAATAACGCAAATGCCTAGTCATTATCATATATTCCTAACATTTGTAGACGATATCGTCAATTAGGCATTAACTGACAACATAGGCAAGGTTGTAAAATTCAAATATTTTGTTAACACATTTACAACTATGACAACGAAATTAATTAAATTTCTAATACTGATAGACAATATTGAAAATGTTGTTCAGAGAAATATTTGAATTGGGTCAGAAATTTAACTTAATATTACATAAATAATATAAATAAATTGAATCATTTATTTTCACAATTTGATATACCCTAAAACTTTGAAGGTAGGTACTATAGTCTATATGTAGATACTAAATACATGTTATGCAATGTGCTAGTGGACATGCGTGTGTACAAAAAATTATAATTTAATTAATATGATGTAAGTATTATTCAATTATTATAACAGATAAGTAATCGTAATTTATATTGTAAACATACTATATACAGATGATATATGTATCCGATAGACGGCTATTTTTCACTTAAAATGAAGTAGTAAAAAATATATTATTGTTAATTGTTAGTACCAATTATTGATAAATCGACTTGACTACACAAGGCCGTTTCTCATTATTAAAATTTACAAATACATTATTTATAATTTATAAATGCACCATTGCCTGAAAATAATGGACATTAGCTTTATTTCCTGGTCAATATCGTATACTGTCTAATTTGGTCGGAAATATCATTATTGACTAATTATTTACGTCTTTGCCGGAAACATAATTAATATACAATGATTTAGTGGCGTATTTTGGTTCTTGTCTTGGGGGATATGATTTTATTCAGAAGTGCCACTTTTAAAGCTTAAGCTTTTACGTCTTAAGTTAGGACTCCGAAAAATGTTTCCTATTAAATACAGCCTATGGGAGGGGATTGATCCCCTTGATCCCCCCCCGTAAATACGCTGTATTACAATGTATATATGTCGGCCACACACACACACACACACACACACACGTACTCAGAAAGAGATAATGGCTCGGAGTGGGGTTGGGGTTAGAAAACGCACGAGTAAAAAAGTTACGAGAATCAAACTGCTAAAAAACACACCTTCCCGCCGCAGCGGTGTAATAAATTAATAATAAAAATATAATGTATATAAAAAAAAACGTTAAAACCTCAAGAGATCCGCGCTCGCGAACGAAGAGACCGAGAGAGGAAAACAATTTAACTTTATGTGTGCTCGCGTCGTGGCGGTGATCGAAAAACGGGGCGAGTGTAATTTTGTAAAGAACACGAACTGGCGGCGCATGTATCTACAGTTGTTCGTTTTTGAATTAGTAAGTAAATTGCTACATGAGAGATCGAGTGAATTTACAACAAAAATATGTACTTCAAACACTCATAAAAATGTAATTTAACTTTCTTGTAGACATTTTTTCTTGATAAAGGTGGACAAAATTATGAGGAATCATGTATTACATTTTCAAATCTCAGATTTAAAAAGAAAAAAATGTATACATTTCTAACTTAAAATAATTTGCTCATTTTCGTGATTTTGCTATTTTGTCAAGATTTGAACTTTAAATGCTTATAAAAAAAAATTGTGACTGGATTTTTAATATTTTACAAATATCGTTGTAGCGATATTTAAGAAGCCTTGTACTAAATGTTCAAGCTTTTTACTCAACAAATAAATTTTTATTGACATTCATAGAAAAAAACTAAAAAAAATTTAAAACTCAAAATGTCCTTAAACAGTTCAAAACAATATATTTTTTTAAATTTCATTTTTACATCTAAAGATTGAGAATTTAAAACAAGTATCCACGTAAGTAGTTAATTATGTTACCAAAAAATCTGAAAAATAGAAAAATACATAAATACAGTTTATTTGCATAGTCTTTTAAGTTCAAATTTGGACGAAATTTCATATTAAAAAATCTAGAATTTTTTTTTAGTTATTTTGTTGTGATTGTTTAATATTATTCGTGGGTACTTGAAACTTCTTAAGTATGCTATTATATATCTATGATAGTATCACGGTTTGTTGTTGATGTATAACGTGTTATAAGTACCTAATGGATATTGTGATATGGTTAATTTGGAATTTATTTTAGATACCTATTATAGGTCAATTATTTTTTTAATACCATAGATAAGTATATAATATGTCTTAAACCTCGACTGACATACCGTCTCCGCTCAGAACTGTTTTTCTTAAAACTTGAATTCAAATTTTATACCATCCATTATACAGTGACCCACTTGTAACCTACTGTACAGCAGAGTGACATCCACTTGCCCACCTTTTTTATTATAATATTTGATATATTCGCACACCTGTCGTCACTGTGTTTTATATTATTATTATCTATCACGGCTCGCATAGCCACTGTCATTTTTGTTGAATTATTATTAAATATTATATTGTCGTGACCACCAATCGCTGTAATATTATTGTAATAATTATTATTTATTAGTGGTGCATTATATTACACTTACATGTAGCGGCTGGCCAGTCTTCGTACCTTATATATATTGTTATATTTACGTATGGATTAATTTAATTGCTATTTGAATCAGGAATGTCATATTATTATACCTAGTAGACGCTTTGTCATGACATTATACATTAACTGCGTTTTAGACATTGTGTTGTTTGATTTAAGTACCGAAGTCTGAAGATAACACATTCTTACTAATGTGTTCGGTCATTTAAAATAAATTAGTAATTAGTAATTATCAGGGCTGTGAATTTAATGCACTAAAAACATTAAAAAAAATGTCAAAAAAATCTAGTAAAATATGCACTTAAAATCCAAAAAATGCAATATAAAATGCCAAAAATTATAGTATAAAATTCACTTAAAATGGTTTTAATTTAACTTTTACTATAGGATATTGTAAATTACATTTTACATGCATAAAAATGTGTTTATTTAATAAAAAAAAATCATAAAATATTGATTGAATTTGAATTTTGCTTAATGTTATTCACCTGAAACGTTAAAACAATTTTTTACTTATTTATTTTGTTAAAATAATAAAACAAACTTAAATATATTTATTTTTGGATACCTTATTCATTTTTAGTCTTTACTATTGCATTGACAAAAAAATTAAAAACCAAAAATTTCTTTCAAACATGTCAATTGACAGAATTTATTAAAAATATCAGAAAATGAACTAAAAAAGGAAAATATGACCTAAAAATGCAAAAAAAAATGCGAAATAAAAGTTTCGTAAATGGATTCGTAGTTACATAATTCAAATTATGTACTTACAAAGCTACGTTTCACAATCACCAAAACAAAAAAATGCACTTTCCCACAAATTCACAGCCCTAGTAATTACCATTCGCCTTATTGAACTGTTAAATTGTTTCAATGTTTGTAATATTCAATAACACTATATTATATTGTGCCTCGTTTAAAATAATTTTGGTTTATTTAACTAAACTATCTACTATAGTCTTATACTATTAATTACAAATCGTTAAATTTTAATATTTATATAAGTCAAATTTTTCAAACAATTGAATTTTGAATGAATATAAAATGTTGTATAATACTAGTATTTCGCCTATTTTATTTATTTTGCCAAAACACTATATGTATACCTACCAGCGATTTTCAAACTATACTCCGCGAGAGTAATCTATAGGCTCCATGAACATATCTTAATTAAATCAATAATCATCCGCAAGTTTTATTATGTAGTCGAAAACGATATTAGCTTCTATCGCTTATGTCGTTTATGATACTATTATAAACACAGTAATTATAAATATAAAAAAATTATTCAAGCAATATTTTTCATAAGTTATGCATGCTTCGTAAGCATTTATAATTTTTTAGGCCACGTCCGTTAACAACGTGAGAGATCCACGAACATAAAAGTTTGAGGACCACACCGCTATAGACCGTACCGATTTTTCATTTACATTAGAACGAAGACGCACATGATGGTTATACGCACTCGTAAATTTAAGTCCCTATTTGCAGCTGTTGCCTTTTTTTTCCTTGTAGCATAACGGCCGTATATAATTTGCGCATCGTCTGTTTACCTGCACCAAATTATCGAACATCATATGCGCATCAAAATTCTGAACAATAGAAGGGTATAAAAATAATTGTAATCACATATAATATTATATAGATGATGAATAATTTAATATACATAGGCATATAGGTAGTTTGAGTAAAAATTAATTAAGCTAAATTGTGTTCAGTTCAATTAGGAATATTACAGTCGAAGTTATAAATTATAATACAAATTGAACATAAACATATCAGAAACTTCTTCAGGGGAAATAAAAGATTATGACCGGATTATGGTCATAATTAAAGGAGGGCTATTACTTTTAGTGCCATTTCACCCAAAACAATTTCCTTTTTTATTCAGATTTAGTAATTTATAATAAATATAAAATTATTAATTAAAATTATTATAGCATATACATTTTATTCTAATTGTAATATAGATTTTTTTGGCATATGCAATAAAAGAAAATATAAATATATTTTTAATCTAATATAAAATATTTATTTTTCCTTAGCAAATTTTTTTATATTATCTTCAAATGAAATACTCACATTTATATACCTACATGATAATTAAACTTTAAATCAACTTCTATTACAGCTCAAGGAATAACTATTATCGGAATTAATAGTGTTGTACTATTGTTATACAAAAAATGTTGGTGTTTCTCCTCTGTCTGACCTTTGGGCGTATTTCCAACGGAAATCGGGCCATTTTAATAATGATTGCGAATAATCATTATCTATTTTTTTTTTGTAAATATTTTCAATTATGTACTGTGTACACATGATGAAATTTGAGTATTTTATAATACAGATGCGTGCATACAAATATAGTATGTAGAATGTACAAATAAGTATATAAATATGTACAGTAGTATGCAATATGTTTTAATAGAGTCAAAATTAAAATCATGTCTCACCGTACAATGTACGATAATGCTACATTATAAATTATTATATATTTTAAGATTTATGCTGTTCGTTTTGAGATATAGGTACCTACTCAATACTTGACATTATAATAATATGCATAATATAGCGGTAGGTATATTGTCACTTCAAACTCGAACTTGGTGAATTTAAAGTAAAATCATTTTAAATAGATATTATAATATTTTTTATAATATTATTACAAACATTTATAAAATATATAGGTAAGTTACCTATATGTAGCTTTTACATTTGTATATGTTTTTAATACCACGAATAGCCGGATAGGCATGTATTTGATGGAATATAATGTTGATGAAAATGGAAATTTAAATGAAAAATATTTATTTTTATTTTTATTTAGGAATACAATATATTAAAATATTATAATTATATAAAGTGTAGTAGTGTACCTACGTAATAAAAATCGTCTGAAATCCTAAATTCATTTATATTTATATGCTAACTAGAGGAAGTTAATTAACGTTAAGTGCATTACAATCGTATACAGGTTGAGTGAGGTTTATCCGCTATCAGTAGTTTTTAATTATTTTGTGATCATATTATATAATTTCGTAATATATTTAATATTTAAGTTTTGTCTATACAAGTTTGTAAGTTAGTTAACCATACTAATTTTCTGACAATCATTATAATTTATGTTAAGATAGTCTGATAAATAATTGAAAACTGCTTCTACTGACATTCTAGTAAGTAGGTACCTGGTACCTAATAAGCAGTATTATTACAAGTAAAGGACGCGATATTTAGTAGATATATTGAACATTTGGATTATAAACGACTGTAAATAAATGACATTGGATCCACTGGGTAAGTTAGATTGCTGGAGCAATAAAAAAAAATATTATTGCCAGGCCCTGTTGATGGCAGGTTCTCGGGAGTGGTTGAATAGGGCATTGTTCAGTGACAGTGCGGGAAGTATTCGACAAACCTCCTTCCTCACCGCACCTCATCACAACACTACCCTCGAACCGATGTGATGATTTCGGCAACGCCGCCACGTTGCCTGTAGTCTTTTGTTCAAAAACTCCAACGTCGACGAGAACCAAAGACGATAATCGTGCCCCATACCTCTCTTCTCCGGAGTTTACCTGTCTACTACGCTATAGTACTTATTAACGATACATATTATATCCCGATATATTGATCTAATGATAACCGTATATCACTGTTCATGTCTATCATGTATTTAACGCTGATTTTTGTACTTTTTTCCGATTATTTCAAAATCTACTGCGAAACTTTGTTCTTTTTTTGACTAATTTTCTCAAAACTTGAACTTAGAAATTTAAAATTTCAAACTTCCTACGAATAATATTTAGTATTTACCAAATAACACGAATACAAAATAAGTAAAAATTACGATGATTTGCAAATTATTTTGAGTTAGAAATTCATAAAAAATTTTCTTTTTAAATCTAAGATTTGAAAATATAATACAAGAATTCGCATAAGTTTGTTTACCTTTATCAAAAAAAAAAAAAAAAATGTCTACAAGAAAGTCAAATCAAATTTTTGTGAGCGTTTGAAATTCATATTTTTACAACATTTGATATTCACTTGATGTCCCAAGTAATGATTTTCTTATTTTGTTGTAATTAAAAAACGAATGACTGCAGATACTTGAAAATTTCACTGAATGTTTATATTAGCATTTTTTATACACGATATAATTTTGAAAATAATTTGTCTCTTTTTGAGCTGTTTACGGACATTCTCAGTTTTCAATTTTTTCTGTAAATATCAATAAAATTTTATTTGTTGAGTGAAAAAGCTTGAATGAAAATTTAATATAAGACTGCTGATATTTCGTTCTAATAGCAGTTGAAAAATATTAAAAATACCTAGGCACAATTTTTTTTATGATCATTAAAAGTTAAAATTTTGACAAAATTTATCAAACTTAAAATTTAATAATTATTTTGTAGTTGAATATTTATAAAATGTTCAACTTTTATAGGTAAGGATTGAATATTTAAAACAAGGTTTCACGTAAATAGTTTATATATAAACTACTTTATTCACAATAATAATATTATCAAATATACTTGGTAATATTATAGGCTGACTGACCGTTTTCGCTCAGAATCGTTTTTCTTTTACCTACCTACAATGATATTATATAATTGAATTCAAATTTAACACCATCCATTACAGTGACCCACTTATCACCTACTGTACAGCAGAGTGACATTCACTTACCCACCTTTTTATATTTAAAATGACTTAAATATTAATATATTATAAAACTGTGTAAGTGTTTTTGTGGAGACACAATACATTATTTATCGTTTCCATTTCATGAAATGAACAACTTTTCATGAATAGCTGGTTGATTTCGTATACGAGCAGTTATACTGTTTTTGATCAGTGATCAGACATCAAAATTATATTTTAATAAATAAATATTAAATATGTTTGACTCCTATTAAAAGTATCCAACTGATACTTTAATTTTACAGTTAAATCTAAAGAAATTGTATTATATTATTTAAATAAATTATATTATTGGTCTCGTATAGATGATAAACGAAATTATCACAAGCTGTAAAATCTAATATAATGTTATTTTATAAAATAAAGATAATTTAAATTTGGTATTTAATACAACACAAAATAATTCGTGAAATGTGACTAAATAATGACGTGATGAATAATAATTATTTAATCAATACAGTTAATAATCGTAATATATTCTGTATACAGAGATAAATAAATTATACTATAAGCTATAAAGCATATACTTATATAGATAACTATAATAGTTGTTGAAATAATAGATTGTGTACAAATATAAAAGTAATAATGTATTACCCTTGATAGTGTTAGAGAAGTTTTATATTATTTTAAAACCACGATATAATATATAATATAATATAATATGTCTACGTTGGACTTTTTTTCTTAGAACTTTTTTCCGTGATTCGGACGCCACACACACTAATAATCTTTACGACTAACACATAGAACTCGGGTGGCGACGACGACATTAGAAAATGCCTTTATGATTCTCCTTATATAGCCAGGTCCTTTAATTTAGAAAAAAAGATAAATCGTATGGTTGATATACAGTTCAGATTATTTTTTCGTGTATATTTATTTTGGCTCAGACATTTTTTTTAAAATAACTATTTAATATGATATTTTACCTATAAATTATATAATACAATATTATTACCATATAATTATGAGAGGTCCATTAACCATATTATATTATACGTTTTGGCAAACGCGGAGTCGAGTGTCTTGTCGAGAACGACGCAGTTTATGTCATATTATAATAATAATTTTTGACGTATACACCTCATGTGCAGTTGTCAGTTGATGGATATCTGAAATTCCTACATTAACGATTAACATATTTTGAGCGCGATGATATCTCTAAACCGTTTTAAAATTCTATTTTCCTATACCGAACGTACCACGGCCCCTATACGGGTGACTTGCACCGCAAACGAATACCAATAAATTACGATATTCTGTATATAGACGGTATACGGTATAGGTACCAACAAACACACATTAGTGACATGCGTTATGAATATAACCACTGCAGCGTAAAAAAAATTGCGAAAATTACACATATATTTTATAATATTATATTGCATTTATGTGCATACATAAATGAAGTTTTTTACTTTGGTTTTTTAACTATGGGTATGCGTGATTTTTTAATAATTCTAGCTGACCCTTGTGTAATATACCTATAATGTGTCCCAAAACTCTCGTATCACCCCTGTCATATTTATAGCTACATTCATATAACTGATTTTATTCTGTGGCTTGTCTCACTTTAAATATTCATAGAATGTTTTGTTTTATGATTTGAATATTTTTTAACTGTAATATAAGTCATAACTAATTATTTAGAATGTCATATACTAGATGTAATTTTTTTCTCAATTTTTAACAATATTATATACTATTACATAAATATATTATATTATGATTACTTTATGAAAAACAATGTTTAGTGTATTGTTACCTAGTGTTATTTAATATTATTATTTTAAAACGTCATTTTTAATATTGATGAATGTTTGCTCCGGAGTCTGGCGACAGCGAATCGGATTAGAAAAAATATAGGTACCTGGTATTGAACCCCTACATACAATTATAATTGGAAATGACCCCTCAGTCTATATAGTATCGAAACAATATCGTCGGGATACATTTTATTTTTGACAGCTTAAAAAACGGTTATTATGGGATCGGCGCCGCCTGCAAGTCACCTCGCCTTAGCCTACATGAACAGGTAGATAGACCGACAATATTATAGGTATGGACGTGAACTGTAATAATAATGGCTTTGATCGCAGAATACAGGGGGTAAAACATTTTACCACCAAAAACGATTTTATGTATAATACCTCTGTAAAAATAAATTCGATAGCTGTAACGTATAGTCGTAGTCTTCGTAAATATATTATGTTATATTATAAACTAATATATACATTTTGTTATTCAAAATAATTTCTACGTTTAACGGCAAATAATAATTTAAACTTATACATACGTTTTCAATAAAACTATTTTATGAATTATTTAGCTTAAATCCAGCCATATTAAAATATAATTACCAATCGGTCCCATATACAAAACAATGTAACTTATATACCTATATATTTTAAATTGCAACCAGCTACACATATAATGAGAACCCTTAAAACATCAGTAGATATTTGTTTTCAAAAACTATGTTACTAATTATTTAGCTTAATGCCAGTATTTTTTTATCAAATATAATAACTATCAATCAGTTCCATGTAAAAAAAAAATGTTATTAATTTGAAGAAGATTGCAATACAATAGTTATTTATAATGTATGTTAATAACATTGGAATACCCAGTTTGTGTTTTATTAGTAACGTCCTAATTTAATTACATTTATTTCGTAACAATTATAATCGTATAAATATCAAAATTTAAATAAATCCGTTTTTAATTAATTTTAAATGTTGGAAATAAATCTTATTTACTGATAAATATTGAACCTATTGGGTACAAATTATTATATTATTATATCCAAATGAAATGTATTGGTTTCGTCAGGTATAATAGACATAAATAGTATTGACTCATAACATCCTGTTAGTGATCAAAGTCCAATGAATAACGTGATTAACAATGTTTTCTGTTAGTTACAACAACGAGAACATAATATTGTATATCTTGTTAATAGTTATATGCTTATTATTCCGCTTGTAATCAGTGTGTAAGGTACGGTGTTCTAGCTAGTCGCAGCGTAGAGCCGCAATGACTGTTCTGCTATGGAACAGCATTATAGCCGCTGCGGCCGGCGGCTGTAGGTACTCGTCCGTGAGAAGTATGGTGCGGCTAGGACACCATACCTTTAAATGTATATTTTTTCCCGATAAAATAAAGTATGCATATATTATTAATATTATAATTTGAATTATATACCTACCCATGTAATATATATTATAGTATATTGTATATAGCGTCATTGATATCATGAATACCATTAACTTTTATAAATATAACTGTAATATTCATTCTTAATGTAATAATTGTTAGCCGTACGTTTCGTTAATGTATATTTTATTATTATATTTATGGTTTTATTATACCCTCTTTTTTGTGTATTTTCTCGGATTTTATAGTAATATGAGCACACGACCTTCGACGTAATTTACAAGACGTATCCCCGAGGACCCGGAGGAGTATACCCAAGACCATCAAATGCATTATTGCGAGAATCGAACACAGGGAACAGCTGCATGTGTTGAGTGTTAAAAGCCGTGTGTAAAAACGATTCGGTCCCCATGTGGTAATCCCACAAAGAAAAAATAAATAAAACTCAACAGCTGCCAAGGGGAGTAATTTTACGTGCGTATAAGTCTGTGGGTCTTCGTTCGAATGTACATTCGGAAAATCAGAACGGTTTGTAGCAGTGGTTCTCAAACTTTTTTTCCGTGGAGCTCTTATATTGCAAATGGACGAGGCCCGAAAAATTAGGAATGCTTGTAAAATATAAACTCATGAAAAATTATGTATGAATGCTTTGTCTATAATTTGTTTCTTTATAGTATTATCATAAGTGACGTAAATGATAAAAGCTAATATCGTTTTCGACTACAATACAAAATATACGGATGATTATTGATGAAATATACTAAATACAAAATAAACTAAAATTATTTTATTTTAATTTAATTTAGATATAATTTATGGAGCTTATATAGATTACTCTCCCGGAGCACAGTTTGAAAATCGCTGGTATAGTGTTTTGGAAAAATAAATGAAATAGACTGAATATTGGTAATATGCGATATTTTATATTCAGTCAAAATTTAATTTTTGAAACAATTTTTCTTCTAAAAATATTAAAATGTACAAGACTAGTCGATACTAGATAGTATACTCTTAAATAAACCAAAATTATCGTAAACGAGGCTCAATATAATAATATTGTATTATTAAATATTACAAATGTCGAAACAATTTAACAATTCAATTAGGCGAATGATAATTACTAATTTATTTTAAATAGCTTAACACATTAGTAATAATTTGTTATCTTCAGATGTCATTTTTCTTTAAATATTTCTAATATTTTTTCTTATTTTAAAAACGTGTTTATCGATGATTAGAAACTTACACACTTAGAAATAAAGAAAACCATATTATTTTATATTTGTTTATTCTATATGTAGTGCTGAAAAATATTCCTGGCATTATTTTGGGAATAAAAACATTTTTATATGAGTTTTAAAATATTGTTGCGGACCGTCAGAGATCCAAAAGATAATGGTTTGAAATAAAGTTGAAGTTAATTTCTACCAGTAAATAAAATATTAGTGTATATTTTCAGTAATTATTAAGTGTACAAAAGTCGTCTACGTGTGTGTATATATGTGACTGATCAGTAAGTCTCGAGTGATGTGATTATGTGAAGGTGCTCTGGACTCTTTTATTTAATACTTAGATCATATTTTATATATTGTAAAAGGTCACGATTTACGACTATTATAAGAGTGGTTTATGTCTATATATATTGTGAATATACTATAATATAATTATAATATAGTATAGTATGCATTCGTAGAGCCATGGATGATGGATTTCAACAATATGTTATGATGTTGAGTTGGTTAATGAGTTTGTAAGAGTTAAAAGGCAATGTTTAAATTTGTTATATTATAAATTTGTTAAACAACTTATAAATTATATGTAAATATGTTACATATTTTCTTTGTTTCATACAACGAACCAACTTTTAAAAATGTTCACTTAGAATTTGACGACTATAAACTTTTAGATAAAATAAAAATTTTATTTTTATTTTTCATGTAAATGAAATATTTCAAGAAAATAAATTTCATGAAATTTTAAAACCCTATATAATATGATTCTGAGTGGATACGGTTTGTCAGTCTGGATATTTTATATTGTTATTATTTATTATAGTCAATTTCAAAAGTGAATGAAGTAATTGTGTATTTCCAGTAATTATAAAGTGTATAAAAGTCATATATGTGTGTGTGTATAATATATATATCATTATTATAATATACTTCTTGGTGTACCCTAAGCACCCGGCGATGATCAATAACATTTGTCGAAAACGATACGTGGCGAGTCGCCGCCGGTCTCGATAAAAATGTACAGATTGACGCAGCTGAAAAATTTTATGTTTCAGTAAAGTAAATCGTATATAATATATTTTGATTATACCTACAAAAGAGCCCGTGTTTTTTAAAATATATATGCGCTTTTATAGTATTGTAGCGAGCTGTGACTATACTTATATAAATAATAGCGTAAATACGTATAATATAGTACATTGAGACTACTTATTAATATTATTTAAATAACTATACATAATAAATTCCTAGGTTTTAATGATACATGTTAATACTATTGTTATTAATAATAACATGCTGAGGTACATTGTGCATTTTATATCATTATTATTCAAATTAAAATAGAAATGGAATAAAATGACCAAGTGCTTAAAATGTCACTTAATCATTTTTTACCCATATTGAAAGTTGAAATTTTTTAATTTAAGCTTAAAACAAAATAAATTGAAAAAATAATGATTTATCATATTGATTGTACACATCATTACAGTTTAAATGATATCAAGTTTGAAAAAAACTGATAAAAATTGAATTTTTCATAGCATATCTAAAACTAAAATTGATCTAACAGAAAACTATGAAAATACACTTAGTCAGTTTTTATATGACGACGACGATATATATACTAGCTGTACCTCCCGGCGTTGCCCGGGCAAAAGTTACCTCAGGTGAAATAGTTGGAAATAGCCAATACTATAACTTATGTGTATAAGTTCAAGGACTCAAAAATGCATTAATTGTATATATATTATAGCCGATCTCGTTCACTGCGTTGTATGATGTTCAAAACTTAAAAATTTTCATAGATCATCTTGATTGCCACCTGGCTCTTGCTCTTTTTTTTTGGGCTAACATTTCTTTTAGGATTTTCGGGATATTATTTGGTTTAGTAGATTTGTTAGGGTTGGATGAAGAATCAAATATAGCGCTTTGGATGTTGTTTGTTAGCTTGAGAGCTGCTACTTCGATGTCATGTGCATTTTTTAGTGGTATTTTTAGAGTTGTTTTATAATCTAAGATATCTTTGAATTTTGTCCAGGATATAGGACCTCTAGCAAGGCTAGGTTTGACATTGGTGGGGGTAGTTGTATTTAAGGAGAGTAACACAGCTGTATGATCCGAGTAAAGTTCGTTTATATTTAGAATTGAATGCTGCAAGGTTGGGGGGGAATGAAACTATGAAAAAATCGAGAATATCGGGGTTTCGGTTTTGGTGAGAGGGCCAGTAGGTGGGATGTAGGGATGAGATAGTACGTAGGTTGGAATTTGTTATAAATTTGAGTAAGTTGCGACCTCGGGTGTCAGTGATGTTGTTTCCCCATTGAGGGTGTTTTGAATTGAAGTCACCTCCTATAACAAAGTTTTTGTTGAGAGAAGACTTTGTAACCAATTATTACCCCAAACCAACCTAGTTAAATACTTAGGACTCATTTTTGACAAAAGGTTAACTTGGAAAGACCACATATTCGACAAAAGAAAGAAACTAAACTCCAGATTACATCTACTACGTCCTCTCTTACGTTCTAATTTAAACATCAAACTCAAAATCCTTATTTACAAAATGCTGATCTTTCCTCTATGGTATTATGGTATTCAAATTTGGGGTAACGCTGCCCCTAGTAACATCCAAAAAATACAATCATTCCAATCCATCTGCCTTCGCACTATTACAAAATCCCCCTGTTTTGTAAGTAACAAAACCCTTCACTCCGACCTGAGAATAAATTACGTAAACCAAGTCACCAACACTGCTTACCAAAAACTCCATAAAAAATTTAGCTCCCATAGTAACCCCAACATTAGTTTTCTTGCTTCACTACACATCCCTGACAATCCCCCTGGAAGACTTAAACGTAAATGGGTTAGAGACCTCCTCCATTAATTAATAAAATACCCAAGTAGGTGGCTCCATTGGGAGCCCTCCTACATCGTGCCATTTCATGTTATGTAATCCTCTTCATCACTATTACTTGTTGTGCTTAATTGTATAGTTGTATATTTTCTTATTAAATAGTATGTTTTCAGGTAGACTCCTCGAAGTGCGTTAATTACGAATGTTTTATTAACACGTTGATAATACGATGTGCATGTGTCGACAAATTAATCTTGGGAATACCGTTTTTACTAAGCTACATAGTTAGAGTTCTAAAATTATATTCATTATTCAATCATGACCAATAGCAACCTTACAATAAACAAAAAATATATTATTATTTAGTTTCTGTTCTTACTGGCAACGCCTACGTAACAGGCCATTATTTATAATAATTGATAACTCCTTTGTTTATTAAGTTAGAGAATCGATCAAATGTCATAAACCTTCACCGCAGTGAGCTCTTCATTTTTTTTAAAAAAATCATAACGATCGGTTCAGTTGTTTCCGAGAACATAGGCCTCAAAGGTTTTCATTTTCAAATTTATATATAAAGATATATGTATATTATATATTATACATACTGCGTAATATAAAATATATAATAATAATACGTGAGCGAATGATTGCGTAACAATAATAATAATATACAGTGCGTATATATCGACAACAATAATAGTAGCGAATTCTACTATTACTAATTATTATTCGATGAATACGCACTACGACGAATATGTGCTACTATTATTATTATCGTTATGCGTTCATGCATCATTATCAAAACAACGGTCGCTAGGCTAAGATGCAGCTATGAAAATATACATAATATACGCAGGGCCGTATTTACACGTATTGCGCCTTGGGTCGACAAAATTTGTACGCCCTCACCACAGAAAAAAAAAATAATTAACATGTTTTGTTTAGTTATAATTTTTATTTATGAAAATATTGTTTATAATACAGATAATGATGATACATATTTTAATTATTGTCAAAATGTATAATAACATACAATTGTAAACTCGAAAAAAAATTGCAAAATTGAATAGTTGTCACTTATCATTGATTGACAAAATGAGTAAATGACGCCGTATTTCTGTATTATAGTCATGCAATGCAAAAAGTCCTAGTAGGTATAGTCAAACAAATTCTTACCAAAAAAAAAAAATGAATTCAATATTGTTACACCGGTCAAATGTACTCGTTGCTAGATATGTCACGTAGATATCAAACAGATAATTTTACGGAAAAAAATTCAGATTGCAGGTAGCAGGGTCTCAAATAGGTATACAATTTCTACGTTCATTTTACACGTTTATCAATAACTATTTATTTTCTAACTTTATCGAATTAAATGTATACTCACTGACATTCGCATGGCGTGATCATAAGGAACATATACAAATAAATCCGATCAAAATTGAACCGATAGTGTTATTGAGTTTACCTTACACAGAAATGCGCGTACGGCTTTATATATTAGTATAGATTATCATTTTTTCGAATTTCTATTGTCAACTATGCTACTATTAATTGCAAACAATATTTCAATTATTATTATTTACTTTTATTTGAAAGTTTTATTGAATATAGTAACGAAGCATCGACGAATATTCGATGGATGAGTGATAAATGTCATACACGGTGCATTTTGCAGCGGATGAACGATAATGAACAAATTACCATAATATGGTTTATATCATTATGTGTAATATTATTATTATATTGTTATTTTAAAATGTGTATTTTTTCTTTGACTTGAGAAATTTAAAATTAATATACCTTACCACAACGGACGAACAGGACGATTTTTTTTTTGTAACCGCTTTTACATATTTTGATATAGGTACCTACGATAACCTTAAAATAATAAATATCATGGTACCTATAATAACGGACGGCTATCCGATGGCCGAGTGATTAATGTCATACACGGTTCACCGTGCAGAGGATGAGCGCATAATAAACATTTTACCATATTATTAAATTATTATTTTCAAATGTATATTTTTTCTTCGACTTGAGGAATTTAAAAATATTATAGGTACCATACCAGAACGGACGAATAAGACAAATGTTTTTTTTAAATGCTTTTATATTTGATGTACTTAAGATAACCTTCTCATATACTGTTGTATACGCCTAAATGCACTCGACCCTCTCTGAACGCGTATATTCATAAATTATATTATTATATATGTTTTTTGTATTATTTTCTTAGAACTACTGTGACTAATTTAACAGAAATGTATAGACGCGTCGAAGGTACTTAAATGGCGACACACAGACGGGAGACGGCGACTTGGATGACAGGGGTAAATAATAAATTATGTTGCTATCGTTATTTAGGTAGACGGAATATCATTATTTGGAAAATCTTTCTCTTGAAAATAACAACAATTTTATTGTTGTCGGCACCGGGGTTCTTTTGATGCACTATAATATTATATATAAAGAATTTTTGTTATATACTTATATGTCTATCACCCTCTTCTTTATACATTTTTTTTTCAGTTTATAATAGCATTTCGAGAACCCTGATCTTATCGGTATAATATAAAATATAACGCTTAGGACGTGAGAACCCACCGAGTTTACCCACAGACGATGGACTTCCCGCTGCGCACGGATCACCCACGTCGATGCACAACATGTAAGCCGACCAAATAAAATATTATAATATAATATTATAGGCATGGACAAACTAAATATACTTAAATCCATGCATTTATAATATACTCAATATGTACCATACGATAGGTCATAATTAAACACGTGACTAACATAATAGGCACCTATATTATATATATTATTGTTTTGTAACATAACCGTTAGGTATATAATGTTTTCATGTAGGTAATGATATTTCTACGAGTTTTATTAATTACAGAGTCTGAGTATATATAAAAAAAAAAACTGGGTTTATTGTTTTAACAAATAGTTTGTTTGAGTTTTACACCTTTAAAACAGTATATTTATAATGGTTAAAAGCAGTCTCAAACAATTTGTTTTGTTTAAAACATCGTTTTGTATAGAAAAGAACCAGTTTAAAACAAAAAAAAACACAATGTTCATTTGAATTTTACATTATAGCCAAATTCTTGGAATAGAGGGACGGAGCTGACGACACAATTATAGCAATGCAAACCTTATGTTGCGATTATTATATGAACCCATATATAAGCTACGTATAGGTATTTTATAATGGTTTGTAACAATATTATCCAAATACAATATTATATAAAATTATTATATTCACAAAATTCGTTAAGTGACAAATTGTCAATATATACCGCTTTATGTATATTATACATATAATGTGATTGTAGATGTTATAAATATTATGACAATCAATGTTTAGATTATTGAGTAGGTAGATACCTATTTCAAAACGAACGGCATATATATTAAAATATTATACAATATACAATAAAGTGTAACAGAAAGATCTGACGGAAGAAAAATGATGCTACTTAAACGTATGACAAAAATTGTTGAAAAAATATGATAGGTAAACAATTTAAGAAATATACTCATGTCAGCAATTTCCCAAAAAAAAATATTTTGAAAAAAGTTATTAAGTTCCAAATTCATTTAATCAAAAAAATATTGATATTTTAAAAAATTCAATAAAATAAACTACTTGGCTTAGATAAATGTTTTTAATATCACAATTGTTCTTATAATCAGATTCATAAATTGGCTATTTTGAATATATCCAAAACAATTTTAATCATATTTTAAATTATTTATTTTCAATGTTAAAAAATAAAAATAATTGTTTGTATAATAGGTATATGTGTAGCAAAAGTGCCTATAAATTATATATAAACTAAAAAAATTTTAAATATTGATTAGAACAAAAGTTATTCCAAAAGTCAGTTCTATCTGTTACACTTTGAATAGCATCGTAAATCATACAGTAAGACATAATTTTAATTTTGACTTGAATAAAATATATTTACATATTTTTATGTACGTATCTGTATTATAAAATATTCAAATAAAAAAAAAAAAAAAACGTTTGAGTTGGTTGGCTAATTAATAGTTCTTAGAATAGTTAGTTATTCATCATGAAGTGTATTACACTGTTCATAATAATTGATAATATATATATTCACAAAAAACACTAGATGATTATTAACCGCATTCATTATTAAAATGACCCGATTTCCGTTGAAAATATACCTAAGGTCAGACAGAGGAGAAACACCAAAATTATTTGTATAACAATAGTACAACACTATTAATGCCGATAATAGTTATTCCTCGAGCTGTACATAGAAGTTGATTTATAGTTTAGTTATCATGTAGGTATAAATATGTACATCATGTACAACTCCGCTATAATACAGCATTGTCGAAACGACTATGCAGTTATTTACTGCAGTTTATTGAAAACTTGTTTTCCTAACATATTTCTGACGATCCATAAAATTAGATGGGATATTCTCAATATTTTTGAGGACACTATTACCTATAATTTCACCAAGTGTTTCGAAAACCAATTTGAAATGATAATTACACAAAATACTCACTATAACGAATTATATATGTGTTGGCGACAATTAATAATTTGTTGACAAACCACAGTTTGAGCCATGGGTTAGGTACTTTTGTTTTTACCGGGATATATTTGTCTGGGCCTCATATATTAAATATAAAAAAAAGAATGCTCGCTTTGCTGGTTAGTGAATGTATAATATATTTATTTATATTTACATTTTATACATTATTTAGTTTTAGTAGTTGGTACCAATGTACCATAGTATTGCCAATAGGTATATATTTATATGGATATCAACGCGTATTACACAGAGGGCTCTAATGCCTAATGCAGTATACAAAAATTACTAATACGCAGACACGCAGCTGCCAGCCGGTATTATAAAAATTAATTATTCAAATTTTTTTTTCGAGATGGGAAGCCTCTGAGTGTAATATTGATAGGACCTACAGGAAAAATCCTGATTTCCCGATGGGTCTATCCACCCATGATTTGAGCATTGTTGTTCTAGACGACCGGCGTCGTTAATCTTCGACTATTAAAATAATATTAACAGTTTTATACAGAATATAATTATCGACGACGGATGTCTATAGATAATTATAGTATAATTCATCGAATAATGCTTGGTCATCAAACCATTACACATATTATACTAATCGTTGAGTAAATTTGAATTTAAATTTTAACATTCTTTTGATTACAGGAAAAGAATCTTATATCTTTTTTTGGAAAAAATATACCGAATACAATATCTAATTAGGTAGGTACTTTTATTTAAACATGTAAAATATACAACGATATTAATTTTCTTGTAAAATATAATATGTATAGTATATGATTATATGATATAATAATTGTATTTGTAATGTTTTTTTTTAATAGCACTATCCAATAATTTTTTCTAAGCAAATGAAAAAAACAAAAAAAACAAAATGTTTAAAAGCAAATAACTGTTACTATATTTATGTTATCTAAAATATAGGCACACTGTTGCATAGCTAATTTTCTACCAATTATGGTTAGAAACTTTGGAATCACTACTATAAACACACACAGATCAAATTTGTCCCGCGCAAAACAGTTTTTGCTATGTTGTACATTTGTAAGACGGAGACAACACATGCGGGTGAGACGTACTCTTAAGTATGCATATTTTAGTCAGTAACTATTGTACGCTCGTCAAAAATAAATATTAAAATATAATGTTAACTGCTGTGATGGGAAAATTAATTTTGAAAAGTAATAAAATTACGTTACTCGGTACATAAAATATTTTTTACTATTTATAAAAAATACTAGATAATGATTAACCGCAATCATTATTATTGTTGAACACTATCGATGTTGCCACCGTTCTGGCCAGTTTTGCACGCGTGCGCACAAGGCCGCGATTACCCGTGGACTTTGGTCTGGACAGCAAGTCGCGTGCGGTCAACGGCGATTATTGTTATCGGTTCTCTGTGGGCCAGTACTGCGAGGCGCACATCGTCCCACCAATAGATCTATAAACTAATGGACAGCGCTTAGAGTGAGAGGTCAGGGGTACGATATTGAGCAAAAGAGAAAAGAGAACGGGGGTGAAATACAGAGTTAGATTATAGGTCTATGATTACCCCACTTATGTTCTTCTCTCTTTTCTCTCTTCTTTCTTTCTCTTACATGATTATCGTGATTTGATGGCAGAGCGGAGTGGGGAATGCGCCGTCCATTAGTTTATAGGTCTATGGTCCCGCCACCGCCTTATAATACACAACTCTGCCACCGTCGGAACACGCTGCGGTAGCGCTCTCTGTCATGCGTGAGTTTCGACCGGTTTTCGTGCGCCGCCCAGTGCCCCGGTGCGGCGGCTGTGAGCTCTTAATAAGAGCCTCTTATTCGGTACAGACTATAGTATGCTCCGGACCTGCACGACTGGTGTACGTGTCTTCCGTTCGTCATGACGCGTTTTTAAGTACGCGTTCTGGAAGTCTGTATAACGAGATCAGTCTCTTGCCGTATGCTGTTGTTGCTGTTCGTACAACGTTATCCGTCTCTTGCCACCCGTTGCAGCTGTTATCGATCGTTAGTATTGTTGTCTGCTGCCGTGTACTATGGTCCTCGTTTCGAACGTCGTACGTTGCTGTTACTGTTATTCCACATCAAACGGTCGGTCTGATCATTCATTTACCACGCCGCCGGATCGCCGTACGCTGGTATCACGAAAGCCGCCGTCAATGTAATCAACCTCACGGTCGTATTAATTTGTTATTGTTGTTATCAATATTGTTATTAAGGTTTATTAATTCTGATTGCCTGTATCAAGCGTAGGAATTTATTAATTATTATTGCATAATTCTATTGTGTTTTGCTTACATTGCCAGGTAACAAAACGCAATACGTGTTTCTCTTTCACTTAGTGATATACAATACAAATGCGTACGATTGTTCCTTTTAGTAAAACGATTGCGTACGTTTTTACGATTGAGTAGGATTTCTCTACCTATGCCCTAATAACAACGTTGCCAACATTTACTATTAAATTAAATTAAATTAAAAATAATAATAATATAATTAAAAAAAAAAATCATTATTATATTATAGTCAGTTAAAAACAATATAAAATATTTAGGTATATAAAAAACAATAAAAATACACATTATAAGTTATAAATACGTTGGTATCGATAATTTAAAATAATAAAGTCATTATTATAGTCAAATAAAAACTTAAATTATACAGAATACAAATGATAAGTTATAAATTAAAACCTTGGTATCGATAACCAGTCCCTGATAAAAAATGTAATACATTACCATGTATTTTAAATTGGTCGTATAGTTTTATTAATGGTTCATTTTTTGCATATCTTTAGATAGAACAGCTTTGGATATATTTTTTTGTATAGGCAGTGGATATTTTTATATTGGTTTCAGCCTTTATTTCTATCAATGTCTCAAGCACAAATTATATTTGTGAATGTGCGTTATATAATTCAGCGTTTAAAGTTCTGTGGAAACTCTCTGGACCATTTGTTGTTCTGACATTAAAATACGTAAAAATTATGGAATTAATAATAACTTAAATATTTTATGACACTTTATTTTTATGTAGCAAAACATAAACTTTAAAGTTATATTGTACAAGAATACTTCCGAATTTTTCTTATAATGTATAAAAATATGATACCTTTTATTTATTGAAAGTTCTTCAGACCATATTTTAAATGGAAATATATAATTTGGTTGTTTATAATTATTTAATACATAGTCTGAAAATTCTAGCCTTTTTTCATCTGGACAATCACCTACTAGTTCAACAAAACTGTCTCCGACTATGGTAGACAAAATAACATTTTTAACCATTTTCCTAATAAACTCTTTTCATCCGCCTATGCTGTCACCAATTTTTTATTCGCATTTATCCATATAAAAATTGTTACTATGAAAGTATTTTATATAACCGATGTGAGTTAATTATGTATTAAACACTTACATAACGCCACCAAGATTGATTTAAATGAAAACAACATCATATAAGTTGGACATTCGGAAAAACTTCCATCATAGCTTTGTGTGCTCCTATTTCAAAGTCGATGTGTAATTTGCATAGATTAAGTGTTTGCAAATAAATTTTCACACGCTTTATACGGATAAACAATCAATAAACTTGCAAGTGATTTAATTTTTATGTTTTTATATAGTTTACTGATTGATAACATATTAAGATCAAACAATATCTTCAGCCAATAAATATGTATCTATAAAATATTTAAACATTTAACAATGTGTGTCATGTATCCCACACAGCATTTGGAAATAATATGTTGTGAATGTTTTAAAGTGGTTGAATAATAAATATTTGACTAATAATATTTTATAAAAATTTTCTTCTTATGATAAAAAAAATATTGTACTATATGATTGCATAAAAATGTTGAATTTTTCGTCTGGCTTTTTCAGACCTGACGTCCCTTGACGTCAGCATCGCTGCTAGTCTCTTCTTGTTTTTTTGATCCAGTTTTCAGAAAAATTTTTGCCTAGGTCCTCCTTTGAGCCAATGCCATACTAGGTCCTTGGTGACGGTCAGCTGTAGTCTATAAGTCATTAGGATTCCCAATGTAATTGCAATTTTTACAGCTGTAAATTAGGTCATAATTACCAAAATTTCTGTGTGTGGCCTTCAGATTAATATTTCCTTCTTCTTTCCACATTGTTATAGCCTTGCTATTTTATCTTAAATCTTGTTAAACTGATTTAATTGAAGGTATGGTCTGATCTGGGAATGTCAATCTTAAAGTATTTCCTGAAGTGACTCTTATATGAGACCGCGTATAGTAGAGTTACAAAAAATTTAAATTATACTGAATATTATCATACGTATCTTATAATATTTTAATTAGAATACTTGCTCATCGAATGGTTTGCAAAAACAGGATATCCATTGCTGATAAATAAATTTCTCATATACCCTGCATTATTGGGAATGTCAATCTTAAAGTTCAGTACTCTTCATATCTTAAAAGTGTCAAGCTGAAGAGTAGGTTAGGTGAAAAAACTTGTCTAATTAATTATTTGGCAGTCCGTATAACTGTAGTCAGGGTTGTAGTCCAAAGCAAAGGCACATGTATACGTTTTTATATGCTTTTCTATTTTATAATCATGTGACACAGGTACAATTTTTCAAGAGTTGATAATCTTATAAAGGTTTGACATCTTTTATCTATCATCTTTCATCTTTATCTTTCATCTATATCTTTATCTTTAATCTTCATTTTTACGACGTTTTCAAAGTTTGTAATCGCAGGTTTAGCTAATACAAAGTGCATAGATTAAATAATATATAGTATATGGTATATCAAATATATTTTACATATTGATTTTTCTTACCTGCAGAGGATAATTTTGTACGTACAATAGCACGGTTTAATGCTGTAATGCGTTAAATTTCAGTTATATTTGGCCTGAACGACAATTCAGTATATTTGTTTGTAGCCTAAATAAACCTATGACGATATTCTAACACGTGTGTGTTAATTTCTAAGAAGCCTGTAATTAAAATACAATTATGAATTTTTGTTTGCTTTCTTTTTTTTCAGACAGAAAGTTTATTTCATTACATGATATAAGTTAATAACTGCTTCAGAAGTTAAAGATAAGAGTTTCTCTCCTTTAAAGACTTCTCTGAATATAATAATTTAAATATTGAATACAAATTAGCGATAAATCTAGAAAATTAAATGAAATATATAGTTTTCGGCGATACTGCCCGAACATACATTTAGGTTACTGTTAGAGAGATTTTTTCTTACGAATTTGTATTTTTTTAATCGTGGAAATTTCCATTTTATTTAATAATAATGTCAATTCTTATATGAAGTAAAAACAATTTTACGCTTGTCAAAGAATTTTAATTAAATACACAATTGATGTTGATTTATTCAAAAGTACTATTAACGGTATAATTGTTACACGTTTTCTCTTAATTGAACATAATTAATGTATGATATAATTTGGTTCTGAATTATGAATTAAAGTTTTTTTACTTCAACTAAATTGAACGTAATTATTTATAAATAAAAATGCTTGAAATATTATTATTTAAATAACTAAACAAATTTTAATTGTGAATCTATACTTGTATAATAGCTATTTGTTCTCTTCTACCACATTTGTTCAAAACTTGAAAAAGAAAAAAAGAAAAAAAAATACTATTTGTTGACATTATTGCGTATGATAATTGTAAATACATATATAACATTCAACTGATACACGGTATAGTTAGCTGTGGTTTTTTATATTATTCAATAAATGCATTCGTATGAGCCCCTGGCATGGTCTAACGATTTGTAAGCTCATAAATGTAAAATATTTGAAAGAATATTGAATTAAAACCCATGAGCTCCAACATAATTGTTTAGTTGTAAATGTCAGCTACTTTGCATGTGGTAAAAACATTTTTACTGTCTAAATATAATAGGTATATTGGTATGACTACAATCTACATACAATAGAGTTATACAAAACATTGTGCTTAAACAGTCAAAAATATTGTAATCAAATGTGTGGTAAGGGATATTTAACAATTAGTTGTTATACAAGTGTACATAATTAATCTTATCTTAATTATGTATTTAAAAATAATTTACTAAACAAATAAGAGTTATGTTACTCAAGCCATTATTTTGAATTATCAGGTATAAATTAAAATAAAAATAGAACCAATATGACGCAAAAATGAGTTGA
Source organism: Sitobion miscanthi (assembly GCA_008086715.1). Taxonomy (NCBI): domain Eukaryota; kingdom Metazoa; phylum Arthropoda; class Insecta; order Hemiptera; family Aphididae; genus Sitobion; species Sitobion miscanthi. The sequence goes on along the minus strand of CM017805.1, from coordinate 27,818,570 downwards.
TAAAAAAAAAATACAGAATAACTGCTAGAAAAATAGTAAATTATATCACAATGTCAATTAATATAAAATCATTATCAATATATTAAATCGTTTCTGATTTAGAAATGTTATATCATGAATTATTTAAATGTTGTGTTAAGAAAAAACGTGATTTTGAAGAATTTTAATTAAATATACAATTGTATAAAAACCCAATGAGTGTAAAATATTGTTTTTGTTTTATAAAAAAAAAAAAGATCAAACTATTATCAGTTTTGTTTAATTTCGTCTAATACATTACTATCAACAAAAGTAATGGGATTTTCAATGTATTTTTGCTTTGGTAGTATTGTCGTCTTAACCATTTATAAAACAGCTGGTAAATTAATATCATCAAATTGTTATGATTGTCTTCTTCGGGGATAAGAATATAGACTTTTTTTAATATTTATGCACGTAGTCGAAATGTTTTTTTCAGTGTATATTTCTATTAAAAATTTAATATAATAGGTAGTCAAAAATACCTAATTTAGATACTAACTTTGTGAATTGTCATACTCCAAAGCTTTTTTTATATTGTGTTGATAAATCATTAAGCTTTCCATTGTTCTTGAACAAAACAATTTGATAAAATCATATACATACAAAATGCATCTAATTCATCAATATTTTGAACTCTTTGATAAATAACCACCAAACCATTATCAAGTTCGACCATATATACAGATATGATATATTTATCAAATCATTGAAATGGTCTGGTTCGAGTTGAATCGCCGTATAGCCAATATAGCCAATATAGCCTTTTCAGAATGACCATTAGCTTCTTGCAATCTAAGTGCTGATTTAGTGTGGACACGTTATTATTGTGTATAATATAATCTGTAACTGAACCCGAATTTTGTTATTTTATTATTTTTAAGATAAAGTAGGTTTTTAATGTACAACAAACTTATGTGAACCATAATTTAGACTTCAAACATACATATTTCTTAATTAATAGTATTATTAATATTTATCGTAATTGATAGACTAGACAAACTTTCTATTTTATCGTTTTTGTTTCTATAGGAATAAACCGGAGAAGCAGCCTGACAGCCTGTAGATTGCTTTGGTTTCGCATACAATACATTTTTTTTATAATAAACAGGGTTTTCATGTTTTAAATATTTGCCTTTATCACAAATGCCAGTTATGTGCTTGATCAAAGCGGCTTTAGTATTATGTGCCTTTTCACAATTGTTACAAACAAATCTTTTTTTCCTTTGCTATCCTTCTATAAACTTTATCCACTTCGTTGTCTTTACGCTTACCGCCATGGTTAACAATATTGTCATCTTTGGTATTTGTATTGGTCTAATTTTCTAGGTGGTTCAAAATATTGATACAACAGAGTTGAATTTCGATTTCAAAGTTTCCAAATCGTCTATTCCTTGTCATCGCAGACACAGTATGTCAGAATTGCAAATAAATCCAAAGGAATATGTTTCAACGTAATCCCAAGTTTTAATTCAATTGCGTTCTTAAACTATAATTAAATTATACAGAGTAGTTTAGGAGAAACAACTTGTCTGATTAATAATTTGGCAGTCCGTATGACAGTAGTCATGATCGTAGTCCAATGCAAATGCACATGTATAAGTTTGTATATGTTTTTTAACTATTCTACTATACCCAGTTTTACTTAAGTTTTCACTATTTATTTCTACTTTCTCATCATTCTTTTCTTTACAAATCAATTCTTTTTTTCATCTTCCATCTTATCCTCTATTTTTATTAACTCCATGTTTTCTATTATTGTCTTATCGTCAAGTTTTTGTATTAATGTTTTCGAATTTAATATCTTTACTACGAAAATAGAAAAGACATATTTTTGTTCATCTCTCAAGTTTACGTTAAAATTACGTTTTTCATAAATTAACAATTTTTAAAAACTGAGCAATATTGATAGGTCGAGTAGCCTGCCAAGACACAGTACTTTATTAGTTTTTATTTTTTTTTATTTTTTTTTTGTTTAACAATAGTTAAATATTTTAAACTAAATATAGGTACCTGTTCGTTTAATTTCTTCAGTTCACACGAACGACGATCTGAACTGTGCGCGCCGTTTTTTTATAATATGTGTGGACTAACTACCTATTTATTTTAAATAGGTTAAATTCTTATGACATTCATCTTCGTCATCAGGCGTTTCATATAAATCATAGTGAGCAAAATAGTAACGTTTACACTTCGATTTTAGTATTTCCCTCGAAATAGTTTCAGACATCATTTCAGTAGATTTAGTGTAGAGATCATACACAAAATTATCTAAAAAAAAAATGAAAACAATATTATGTATGTGTGTATGGTAAATGATTACCGGGTGTCACCTCCATGGCCTGGATCCACCACTCCACCACGGCCAGCTGTTGCTCCTGGGTGCCAGTTTTATGTTTGTTGGTCCGACGTTATGTTGGGTATACACTCATCATACGTGTTCTGATTTCTTTGTGTAATTTTATAGTTTTGGCTGTAACTCTCGCCAACAATTATAACTTAATAATTATTTGAAAATTACCTGCTTGTTGCGTTGTATAAGTGCCATAGTTAGCATCATCTTGTATCCCTTGCCTGATTGGCATGTTAGGAATGTAGCTATTCGGTGGAATATAAATATTTTCATTGCCCTGATATTTCCTTCTTATCCACTATTTTCAATAAATCCTTGTTCTCTATTATTGTATTATCGTGAAGTTTTTTCATCAATGTGTCTACACTTATTTTTTTTACAAGATAAATAGCCACGACATATTTTTGTTCATCTCTCCAGTTTACGTTAAAATCATGTTTTTCATAAATGAACACATTTTTAAAAACTGAGCATTATAGTTTTTATATGCTTTTCATTTTTTAAATTATAAATGTCATCAGTATCTTCGTTCTCAATATTGTTTTCAAGAATCACAGTTTGTTGGTCTTTGACTTCACTTTCCTGTTCATCTGTTTCTTTATTCTCTGTTTATCAAAGAGACACAACCTAGAAACTGGTGGAAATATCAAAAAAATGTATAATATATTAAGCAATATTTTTATCAAATATTTTATTACAATAGCTTGTAGAATAATGATACATGAATTAGTTTGTGTGAGAGTGAGAGTCCACCATTATACTCTGGGGAATTAAAACTTTTTAAAAGTATTAGAGCCCGTGAAATTATAAGTGAATTATGGAGACGGAGAGAAAAATAAACGTGCATACCACTGCAACTGTGCATGACTTTTAGAATAAATAAACGAACATTTCGTTTCATTATTCCTATCGTTTCATTTTAGTTATGACTTTTTTTCCACCCATACCTCATGAAAGAAGTTTTACTACTTTTAACCTAACCTTTGAGCACGGAACTAAACTGGCTTTATTTAGTTTGTTCAATATTCTTCATATTTTAAAATTGTTAAAATGGAATTATAGTGTGTGGTCCGATGCCAGTGCAAACATATCTCGTAGTTAGTAGAAGGGTCACTAGATCCATGGTGACTCTCAGTTGTAGTCCGCACGTTATTGGGATTCCCAACGTTACTGAAATTTTTACAGCCTACATAAGGCTGTACGTTGACAGTAGGTACTGCTTTGTATCTTTCGCGCCTATCATCGTGATGAATATTTTAAATTAGATCGTTGGGACACACCTTTATGAACATGGTCCAGTGTGGGTGCACAGGATATAACTCCTATTCCTCCCTCTGGCGAGCAATGTTAATGCGACGGGTATGGTGTGCCTGGGGCTCTGAGCTCGGAACTGAACTGGCTTTATATCGATACAACAGTGTTGCATTTCGATTTTTAAAGTTTCTAAATCGTCATAAGTCGTTTTTTCTTTGCCATAGGAGACACAGTACGTTAAATTTTTATATAAGCCCAAATAAATATGTTTGTACATAATCCCAAGTTTTAATTCAATTGCGTTCATAAACTACAATTAAATTAGACAGAGTAGGTAAGGTGAAAATACTTGTCTAATTATTAATTTGGCAGTCTATATGACTGCATTCAGGAATGTAGTCCAAAGAAAACGCACAGGTGTACGTTTTCAATTTTAAAATTTCCATATAAAACTTGGTGTTTTCCAAAATGGTCGTTCATTATATTCGTTTCTTTGATAATTTTAAGTGCTTTCAATAATTCATAATTACTTGTATCTGTATTGGTCATGGATTTTCGACGACCGGTATATCGATCTTCGTTATCGTTATATTGAATTAGATCGATAGAGCACATTTCCTAAGCTTAATCACCGATATCAGATATGTGTGTAATGAAATTATTTTTTTATTTTTTTTTGTTTAACAATAGTTAATCATTTTAAACATAATATAGGTACCTGTTCGTTTAATTTCTTCAGTTGAACCCGTGTCTGCCACCACAAAAGAGATGATGGCATACAAGATTAATATATCTGCATTTTAATATTCCACCGTGTTGTCGGTCTATTCAGAAGATTAGCCAAAGTGAACAGTAAGTAAAAATATGGATTTAAACGGATAAAGTAAAATCAAAAAAACCGTGACCCAGTCGTAGCAGAAAAGCCAGAAAAACTGGCACGATTAACACACGAACGACGATCTGAACTGTGCGCGCCGTTTTTTTATAATATGTGTGGACTAACTACCTATTTATTTTAAATAGGTTAAATTCTTATGACATTCATCTTCGTCATCAGGCGTTTCATATAAATCATAGTGAGCAAAATAGTAACGTTTACACTTCGATTTTAGTATTTCCCTCGAAATAGTTTCAGACATCATTTCAGTAGATTTAGTGTAGAGATCATACACAAAATTATCTAAAAAAAAAAATGAAAACAATATTATGTATGTGTGTATGGTAAATGATTACCGGGTGTCACCTCCATGGCCTGGATCCACCACTCCACCACGGCCAGCTGTTGCTCCTGGGTGCCAGTTTTATGTTTGTTGGTCCGACGTTATGTTGGGTATACACTCATCATACGTGTTCTGATTTCTTTGTGTAATTTTATAGTTTTGGCTGTAACTCTCGCCAACAAATTATAACTTAATAATTATTTGAAAATTACCTGCTTGTTGCGTTGTATAAGTGCCATAGTTAGCATCATCTTGTATCCCTTGCCTGATTGGCATGTTAGGAATGTAGCTATTCGGTGGAATATAAATATTTTCATTGCCCTGATATTTCCTTCTTATCCACTATTTTCAATAAATCCTTGTTCTCTATTATTGTATTATCGTGAAGTTTTTTCATCAATGTGTCTACACTTATTTTTTTTACAAGATAAATAGCCACGACATATTTTTGTTCATCTCTCCAGTTTACGTTAAAATCATGTTTTTCATAAATGAACACATTTTTAAAAACTGAGCAATATTGATAGGTCGAGCAGCTTGCCAAGACACAGTACGTTAGCTTTTTATATAAGCCCAAATAAATATGTTTGTACGTTATCCCAAGTTTTAATTCAATTGCGTTTTTAATTTATAATTAAATTATACTGAGTAGTTTAGGTGAAACAACTTGTCTGATTAATAATTTGGCAGTCCATATGACAGTAGTCATGACCGTAGTCCAATGCAAATGCTTATGTATAAGTTTTTATATGTTTTTTTACTATTCTACCATACCCAGTTTTACTTAAGTTTTCACTATTTATCTCTACTTTCTCATCATTCTTTTCTTTACAAATCAATTCTTCTATTTCTTTCTTCATTCTTCTTATCCTCTTATTTTTATTAACTCCTTGTTTTCTATTATTTTCTTATCGTTAAGTTTTTGTAGTAATATTTTAGAACTTAATGTCTTTACTACGAATAAAGAAAAGACATATTTTGTACATCTCTCCAGTTGATGTTAGGTCTTATCTGGGAATGTCAATCTTAAAGTATTTCCTGAAGTGACTCTTATATGAGACCGCGTATAGTAGAGTAACATAAAATTTAAATTATACTGAATGTTATCATACGTATCTTATAATATTTTAATTAGAATGTCTTGGAAAGCTAGGTCGAGCAGCTATAATATATAATATTAAGCAATAGTTCTATCAATGATTTTATTACAATAGCTAGTAGAATAATATGATACATCAATTAGTTTGTGTGAGAATGTGAGCCCACTATTCACTCTGGGGAACGTAAAACTTTTTTTAAGTATTGGGGCCCGTGAAATTATAAGTGAATTAGGGAGAGAGAGAGAAAAATCAATACAATAAATAAACGTGCACGCCGCTGCAACCGTGCATGTCTTTCAAAATAAATAAATAAACAAACGTTTCATTTCATTTTTCCTGTTGTTTCATTTTAGTTATGACTTTTTTTTCCACCCACACCCTCAAGAAATAAGTATTACTTCAAAAACCTTAATAAATGCATACAATATGACGTATTGGTATGCCCTAAACATGTATGCACCACGTATGCTATACTAATATGCAAAATGCTTAAATAGGTATGATCTTTACCATATTTATTTATTTCGTCATTAAAAAACTAAATAATTATAAAATTTAAATTAGCATGTAGGTATCTATTTTTCTTTCTCGATTCACTTATAATTTCAGGAACCCCAATACTTATAAAATAAGTTTTACTTTCCCAGAGTTTAATGGTGGGCTCACATTCTCACTCAAACTAATTAATGTATCATATTATTCTACTAGCTATTGTAATAAAATCATTGATAGAACTATTGCTTAATATATTATATATTTTTTGATATTATCATCAGTCTCTTGGTTTTTTCTCTTTTACTCAAGAACCACGATTTTTAACTCATCGACTTCACTTTCCTTCTCTTATGTTTCTTTATTCTCTGTATTTCTTCATTCACGGGTTGAGGCTTATTGACTTTCCGTTCTTTTCATATTTTAAAAGTGTTAAGCTGTAATTATAGGGTGTGGTCTGGAGCCCGAGCAAACATATCTTGTAGATTGTAGAAGGCTTCACCATTCAGTGCGAACAAGGCCAAACATTACATAATTAGAATTTTTATATGTCATTATGAGCTACGTTTGACGATATTTCGTCTGGCTTTTTGAGACCTTACGACCTTTGATGTCAGCACCACTTCTAGTCGCTTCTTGTTTTTTGATCCAGTTTTCAGTAAAACTTTTGGCTCGATCATTTTTTTAAACCATTGCCACACTAGCTCCGCGGTAACGGTCAGCTGGAGTTTGTAGGTCATTAAAATCCCCAAAGTTACTGCGATTTGTCCAGCCTCCGAAATACAATAAAAATAAAAAAAAACATGCGCGCCACCGTGCATGACTTCTAAAATAAATAAATAAATAATCGTGTCGTTTTATATTTTCTGTTCTCGATCACCGAGATACGTGAATTTATATATGCAAATGCTTATTTATAAGTTTTTATATGTTTTTTTACTATTCTATCATACCAAGTTTTACTTAAGTTTTCACTATTTATCTCTACTTTCTCATCATTCTTTTCTTTACAAATCAATTCTTTTATTTCTTCATCATTCTTATCCCCTTATTTTTATTAACTCCTTATTTCTATTATTGTCTTATCGTTAAGTTTTTGTATTAATATTTTAGTACTTAATTTCTTTACTACGAATATAGAAAAGACATATTTTGTACATCTCTCCAGTTGACGTTAGGTCTGATCTGGGAATGTCAATCTTAAAGTATTTCCTGAAGTGACTCTTATATGATACCGCGTATAGTGGAGTAACATAAAATTTATATTATACTGAATGTTATCATACGTATCTTAGAATATTTTAATTAGAACACTTACTCATTGAATGGTTTGCAAAAACAGGATAACCATTGCTGATAAAGAAATTTCTCATTTGGACTACAGGAAAGGAACATGTGTACGTTTTCAATTTTAAAATTCCCATATAAAACTTGGTGTTTTCCAAAATGGTCGTTCATTATATTCGTTTCTTTGATAATTTTAAGTGCTTTCAATAATTCATAATTACTTGTATCTGTATTGGTCATGGATTTTCGATGACCGGTATATCGATCTTCGTTATCGTTATATTGAATTAGATCGATAGAGCACATTTCCTAAGCTTAATCACCGATATCAGATATGTGTGTAATGAAATTATTTTTTTATTTTTTTTTGTTTAACAATAGTTAATCATTTTAAACATAATATAGGTACCTGTTCGTTTAATTTCTTCAGTTGAACCCGTGTCTGCCACCACAAAAGAGATGATGGCATACAAGATTAATATATCTGCATTTTAATATTCCACCGTGTTGTCGGTCTATTCAGAAGATTAGCCAAAGTGAACAGTAAGTAAAAATATGGATTTAAACGGATAAAGTAAAATCAAAAAAACCGTGACCCAGTCGTAGCAGAAAAGCCAGAAAAACTGGCACGATTAACACACGAACGACGATCTGAACTGTGCGCGCCGTTTTTTTATAATATGTGTGGACTAACTACCTATTTATTTTAAATAGGTTAAATTCTTATGACATTCATCTTCGTCATCAGGCGTTTCATATAAATCATAGTGAGCAAAATAGTAACGTTTACACTTCGATTTTAGTATTTCCCTCGAAATAGTTTCAGACATCATTTCAGTAGATTTAGTGTAGAGATCATACACAAAATTATCTAAAAAAAAAATGAAAACAATATTATGTATGTGTGTATGGTAAATGATTACCGGGTGTCACCTCCATGGCCTGGATCCACCACTCCACCACGGCCAGCTGTTGCTCCTGGGTGCCAGTTTTATGTTTGTTGGTCCGACGTTATGTTGGGTATACACTCATCATACGTGTTCTGATTTCTTTGTGTAATTTTATAGTTTTGGCTGTAACTCTCGCCAACAAATTATAACTTAATAATTATTTGAAAATTACCTGCTTGTTGCGTTGTATAAGTGCCATAGTTAGCATCATCTTGTATCCCTTGCCTGATTGGCATGTTAGGAATGTAGCTATTCGGTGGAATATAAATATTTTCATTGCCCTGATATTTCCTTCTTATCCACTATTTTCAATAAATCCTTGTTCTCTATTATTGTATTATCGTGAAGTTTTTTCATCAATGTGTCTACACTTATTTTTTTTACAAGATAAATAGCCACGACATATTTTTGTTCATCTCTCCAGTTTACGTTAAAATCATGTTTTTCATAAATGAACACATTTTTAAAAACTGAGCAATATTGATAGGTCGAGCAGCTTGCCAAGACGCAGTACGTTAGCTTTTTATATAAGCCCAAATAAATATGTTTGTACGTTATCCCAAGTTTTAATTCAATTGCGTTTTTAATTTATAATTAAATTATACTGAGTAGTTTAGGTGAAACAACTTGTCTGATTAATAATTTGGCAGTCCATATGACAGTAGTCATGACCGTAGTCCAATGCAAATGCTTATGTATAAGTTTTTATATGTTTTTTTACTATTCTACCATACCCAGTTTTACTTAAGTTTTCACTATTTATCTCTACTTTCTCATCATTCTTTTCTTTACAAATCAATTCTTCTATTTCTTCATTCTTCTTATCCTCTTATTTTTATTAACTCCTTGTTTTCTATTATTTTCTTATCGTTAAGTTTTTGTAGTAATATTTTAGAACTTAATGTCTTTACTACGAATAAAGAAAAGACATATTTTGTACATCTCTCCAGTTGATGTTAGGTCTTATCTGGGAATGTCAATCTTAAAGTATTTCCTGAAGTGACTCTTATATGAGACCGCGTATAGTAGAGTAACATAAAATTTAAATTATACTGAATGTTATCATACGTATCTTATAATATTTTAATTAGAATGTCTTGGAAAGCTAGGTCGAGCAGCTATAGTATATAATATATTAAGCAATAGTTCTATCAATGATTTTATTACAATAGCTAGTAGAATAATATGATACATCAATTAGTTTGTGTGAGAATGTGAGCCCACTATTCACTCTGGGGAACGTAAAACTTTTTTTAAGTATTGGGGCCCGTGAAATTATAAGTGAATTAGGGAGAGAGAGAGAAAAATCAATACAATAAAAATAAACGTGCACGCCGCTGCAACCGTGCATGTCTTTCAAAATAAATAAATAAACAAACGTTTCATTTCATTTTTCCTGTTGTTTCATTTTAGTTATGACTTTTTTTTCCACCCACACCCTCAAGAAATAAGTATTACTTCAAAAACCTTAATAAATGCATACAATATGACGTATTGGTATGCCCTAAACATGTATGCACCACGTATGCTATACTAATATGCAAAATGCTTAAATAGGTATGATCTTTACCATATTTATTTATTTCGTCATTAAAAAACTAAATAATTATAAAATTTAAATTAGCATGTAGGTATCTATTTTTCTTTCTCGATTCACTTATAATTTCAGGAACCCCAATACTTATAAAATAAGTTTTACTTTCCCAGAGTTTAATGGTGGGCTCACATTCTCACTCAAACTAATTAATGTATCATATTATTCTACTAGCTATTGTAATAAAATCATTGATAGAACTATTGCTTAATATATTATATATTTTTTGATATTATCATCAGTCTCTTGGTTTTTTCTCTTTTACTCAAGAACCACGATTTTTAACTCATCGACTTCACTTTCCTTCTCTTATGTTTCTTTATTCTCTGTATTTCTTCATTCACGGGTTGAGGCTTATTGACTTTCCGTTCTTTTCATATTTTAAAAGTGTTAAGCTGTAATTATAGGGTGTGGTCTGGAGCCCGAGCAAACATATCTTGTAGATTGTAGAAGGCTTCACCATTCAGTGCGAACAAGGCCAAACATTACATAATTAGAATTTTTATATGTCATTATGAGCTACGTTTGACGATATTTCGTCTGGCTTTTTGAGACCTTACGACCTTTGATGTCAGCACCACTTCTAGTCGCTTCTTGTTTTTTTGATCCAGTTTTCAGTAAAACTTTTGGCTCGATCATTTTTTTAAACCATTGCCACACTAGCTCCGCGGTAACGGTCAGCTGGAGTTTGTAGGTCATTAAAATCCTCAAAGTTACTGCGATTTGTCCAGCCTCCGAAATACAATAAAAATAAAAAAAAACATGCGCGCCACCGTGCATGACTTCTAAAATAAATAAATAAATAATCGTGTCGTTTTATATTTTCTGTTCTCGATCTCCGAGATACGTGAATAATTTATTATGTATCATTGTGTATTATGTATTTGTGTATTTTTCCTTTTTCCTTTTTTTTTATTTTTTATACAAATATACAATTGTTATTGTTTGTGATTAAAAAAGGATAACAATTAATACAAAATGTCTCCTACATTTTTCCTTATATTATTCGTTGGAAGTTTGACGTTAAGTTTTGAAGTTCAAATTTGAGAAAATTCGTTTCTAGGGTATCAAAAGAACAAAATTTCGCAGTAGATTTTTAAATAATCGAAAAAAAGTACAAAAATCAGCGTTTAATACATGATAAATATGAATAGTGATTTACGGTTATTGAACGGGCTGGGAGTATATAAAAATAATACGCGCGCCCGAACTCCTACGCCTATCAACAAGACCACTAACACCTAGAACCTAGAAGGGAGAAATTATATAAAAATAGCTGGATGTGTAGTGGTGTAGTAGTTCAAACAGCAGTGGTCGGGTTCGCCGGGCAATTACTGTAGAACTACGTGATGCTTGTTTTGTAATATGTGTATTTGTGTCTAAGTGTGTATCTAGGTAGTGTGTGTGCTTAAAAATAATAGTAATTAATAAAAAAGATGGTAACACGGTTTTTGGTAAATATAGGTTGCTGTATAATATATAAATAATTCCAAATAATACACAATATAAAATATAACTCACAGCAACCGCAAGGTAAAAATAATCTAACAAATAATATGTAGCCTTTCTGGCCCAACAGAGATAATAAAATATAAGACACCTTTGGCCTACTAATAAATATGTATAATATAATAAATAACAATAAAACTCACAATTTGGTGGAGCACAGTCTGGCCAGCTGGTCCTAGCTATATAATAGGAAAAACTCACACACTCACACAGAAACTAAGGACAAATTAAAATATATAATAAAATAAGTGGCGATTAGCACCTTGACCAGTATAATTAACAACGGCGATTAGCGCACGTAATAATATATAATAAAATTGGAGATTCGCTCCGACAGAAATAATAACACTCAGCGATTTGCGCTTATACAAAATAATATAGTATAACAAGTAAAAAACAACAAAAATAATATAGTATAAAAATTATGGCGATTAGCGCCTCACAAAAAAAGTATTATAATAAATTAATAGTAACCAACGGCGATTAGCGCACGTTTTTTGTATGTAACATTCACGGCGATACTACGGAACGGACTGGTTGCCTGGGCGGCCGTGTTAAATAATAATAAGTCGCGTAGACGGTATGGCTGCAGCGACGGACTAATTATAATCTATATTTATACATTACATAATTCACAAGACACGGTAATTAATACAAAAATAAAACAATACAAAGATAACAATTATACGTGACTGTGAGTGTGTATGTGTGTCCAGCTATTAATCTATTTTGCATATATTGTTGCGCTGCAACAGTTATCATTACATCAATATTTCAGGATATTGTCAACAGCTACTATATAGCGTAGTAGACAGGGTAAACTCTGGAGAAGAAAGGTAGGAGCACGATTATCGTCTTTGATTCTCGTCGACGTTAGAGAATTTCGAACAAACGTGGCGACGTTGCCGAAATAATCTCATAGATTATAGGGTAGTGCTGTGACAGGGTACGGTGGGGTGGGAGGTTTGTCGACTTCTTCCCGCACTGTCACAGAACAACGCCCTATTCAACCACTCCCGATAACCTGCCATCAACAGGGCCAGGCAATAACCATAAAATATATTTTTTATTACTAATGTCATTTCTTTAGAGTTTTTCATAATACCTATTATTGTTATTATTAAGTTAATAATTATTATTGCATAAATTGTGATTAGTTTATATTACCATGTAAAAAAACGCAATACGTGTTCCACTTTCACTGCAGTCCAAATTTATCTTAATTTGTTCTACACACACAAACAAACAATTCGTATACATTGTACAGAATATTCAAATATTCAAAATTCAAATTTTTACCAGTATCATCATCGGGATCATCAACAGATATTCTATATTGTAATTTTATGATATTCCTTATAATTTTTATGTCAAATACATCATATGAGTAGCCCTTCGGGTAGTCTTGCACGTTCGTTTCATTTACTTGCCTAGCTCTTTAGTATCTGGATTTTTTTACAAAGATTCATAATATGCTCATGTATATTCGTACAACAACATATTGTCATAAACAATACATAAACATGATCTCATACGTATTTCTATTGTGACTATGTCGATTGCCAAAAGTTCTATTTTCCTATCATTTGGTCTAGCCAGTTCTATAGGTATGCAGCTTTTGGGCTTTAAGTGCCTCGTCAGTGACGTACATACTGAAAAGTCCTTAGCTAATATTTATCCACATTTATGTTTACTGTTTTGTTTTAAATAATTGATTATACATTTTTTAATGCTTATTTGTTTATTGGTATACATATGAAATCCCTATCGAATATATCTACTTTTTTCGTCCATCTTGATTCTTTATTATTCTTAATATCGAACTCGATAAAGTTGTATCACTTTTAGGCAGATCAATTGGTTTTATTAAACAGGTATAAATGTGTGTACGGTTAGTTAATTATTATCTCTATCTGTAACCTGAGTAAAATATACAAAATGCATTCACACAAAGTTTAGGATATGCAGCTTTTGAGCTTAAAGTACCTCGTCTGTGACGAACATACAGGGAATGCTCACCCCCCTCTCCGGTCATGTTATTGGTAATTCGAAATTAGGTTTTCGTGGTCAAAGATTGTCAACATTCTAAACTAATTGTGCCAAATATACGATTATATTAATTTGTAACTTATAAAATGTTATGAATTTATAATTTTGATGTCAAATACATCATATGAGTAGCCCTTCGTGTAGTCTTGCACGTTCGTTTCATTTACTTGCCTAGCTCTTTAGTATCTGGATTTTTTTACAAAGATTCATAATATGCTCATGTATATTCGTACAACAACATATTGTCATAAAAATACATAAACATGATCTCATACGTATTTCTATTGTGACTATGTCGATTGCCAAAAGTTCTATTTTCCTATCATTTGGTCTAGCCAGTTCTATAGGTATGCAGCTTTTGGGCTTTAAGTGCCTCGTCAGTGACGTACATACTGAAAAGTCCTTAGCTAATATTTATCCACATTTATGTTTACTGTTTTGTTTTAAATAATTGATTATACATTTTTTAATGCTTACTTTTTGTTTATTGGTATACATATGAAATCCCTACGAATATATCTACTTTTTTCGTCCATCTTGATTCTTTATTATTCTTTAATCGAACTCGATAAAGTTGTATCACTTTTAGGCAGATCAATGGTTTTATTACACAGGTATAAATGTGTGTACGGTTAGTTAATTATTATCTCTATCTGTAACCTGAGTAAAATATACAAAATGCATTCACACAAAGTTAGGATATGCAGCTTTTGAGCTTAAAGTACCTCGTCTGTGACGAACATACAGGGAATGCTCACCCCCCTCTCCGGTCATGTTATTGGTAATTCGAAATTAGGTTTTCGTGGTCAAAGATTGTCAACATTCTAAACTAATTGTGCCAAATATACGATTATATTAATTTGTAACTTATAAAATGTTATGAATTTATAATTTTGATGTCAAATACATCATATGAGTAGCCCTTCGTGTAGTCTTGCACGTTCGTTTCATTTACTTGCCTAGCTCTTTAGTATCTGGATTTTTTTACAAAGATTCATAATATGCTCATGTATATTCGTACAACAACATATTGTCATAAACAATACATAAACATGATCTCATACGTATTTCTATTGTGACTATGTCGATTGCCAAAAGTTCTATTTTCCTATCATTTGGTCTAGCCAGTTCTATAGGTATGCAGCTTTTGGGCTTTAAGTGCCTCGTCAGTGACGTACATACTGAAAAGTCCTTAGCTAATATTTATCCACATTTATGTTTACTGTTTTGTTTTAAATAATTGATTATACATTTTTTAATGCTTACTTTTTGTTTATTGGTATACATATGAAATCCCTATCGAATATATCTACTTTTTTCGTCCATCTTGATTCTTTATTATTCCTTAGCATCGAACTCGATAAAGTTGTATCACTTTTAGGCAGATCAATTGGTTTTACTACACAGGTATAAATGTGTGTACGGTTAGTTAATTATTATCTCTATCTGTAACCTGAGTAAAATATACAAAATGCATTCACACAAAGTTTAGGATATGCAGCTTTTGAGCTTAAAGTACCTCGTCTGTGACGAACATACAGGGAATGCTCACCCCCCTCTCCGGTCATGTTATTGGTAATTCGAAATTAGGTTTTCGTGGTCAAAGATTGTCAACATTCTAAACTAATTGTGCCAAATATACGATTATATTAATTTGTAACTTATAAAATGTTATGAATTTATAATTTTGCTGTCAAATACATCATATGAGTAGCCCTTCGTGTAGTCTTGCACGTTCGTTTCATTTACTTGCCTAGCTCTTTAGTATCTGGATTTTTTTACAAAGATTCATAATATGCTCATGTATATTCGTACAACAACATATTGTCATAAACAATACATAAACATGATCTCATACGTATTTCTATTGTGACTATGTCGATTGCCAAAAGTTCTATTTTCCTATCATTTGGTCTAGCCAGTTCTATAGGTATGCAGCTTTTGGGCTTTAAGTGCCTCGTCAGTGACGTACATACTGAAAAGTCCTTAGCTAATATTTATCCACATTTATGTTTACTGTTTTGTTTTAAATAATTGATTATACATTTTTTAATGCTTACTTTTTGTTTATTGGTATACATATGAAATCCCTAACGAATATATCTACTTTTTTCGTCCATCTTGATTCTTTATTATTCTTTAATATCGAACTCGATAAAGTTGTATCACTTTTAGGCAGATCAATTGGTTTTATTACACAGGTATAAATGTGTGTACGGTTAGTTAATTATTATCTCTATCTGTAACCTGAGTAAAATATACAAAATGCATTCACACAAAGTTTAGGATATGCAGCTTTTGAGCTTAAAGTACCTCGTCTGTGACGAACATACAGGGAATGCTCACCCCCCTCTCCGGTCATGTTATTGGTAATTCGAAATTAGGTTTTCGTGGTCAAAGATTGTCAACATTCTAAACTAATTGTGCCAAATATACGATTATATTAATTTGTAACTTATAAAATGTTATGAATTTATAATTTTGCTGTCAAATACATCATATGAGTAGCCCTTCGTGTAGTCTTGCACGTTCGTTTCATTTACTTGCCTAGCTCTTTAGTATCTGGATTTTTTTACAAAGATTCATAATATGCTCATGTATATTCGTACAACAACATATTGTCATAAACAATACATAAACATGATCTCATACGTATTTCTATTGTGACTATGTCGATTGCCAAAAGTTCTATTTTCCTATCATTTGGTCTAGCCAGTTCTATAGGTATGCAGCTTTTGGGCTTTAAGTGCCTCGTCAGTGACGTACATACTGAAAAGTCCTTAGCTATATTTATCCACATTTATGTTTACTGTTTTGTTTTAAATAATTGATTATACATTTTTTAATGCTTACTTTTTGTTTATTGGTATACATATGAAATCCCTAACGAATATATCTACTTTTTTCGTCCATCTTGATTCTTTATTATTCTTAATATCGAACTCGATAAAGTTGTATCACTTTTAGGCAGATCAATTGGTTTTATTACACAGGTATAAATGTGTGTACGGTTAGTTAATTATTATCTCTATCTGTAACCTGAGTAAAATATACAAAATGCATTCACCAAAGTTTAGGATATGCAGCTTTTGAGCTTAAAGTACCTCGTCTGTGACGAACATACAGGGAATGCTCACCCCCCTCTCCGGTCATGTTATTGGTAATTCGAAATTAGGTTTTCGTGGTCAAAGATTGTCAACATTCTAAACTAATTGTGCCAAATATACGATTATATTAATTTGTAACTTATAAAATGTTATGAATTTATAATTTTGATGTCAAATACATCATATGAGTAGCCCTTCGTGTAGTCTTGCACGTTCGTTTCATTTACTTGCCTAGCTCTTTAGTATCTGGATTTTTTTACAAAGATTCATAATATGCTCATGTATATTCGTACAACAACATATTGTCATAAACAATACATAAACATGATCTCATACGTATTTCTATTGTGACTATGTCGATTGCCAAAAGTTCTATTTTCCTATCATTTGGTCTAGCCAGTTCTATAGGTATGCAGCTTTTGGGCTTTAAGTGCCTCGTCAGTGACGTACATACTGAAAAGTCCTTAGCTAATATTTATCCACATTTATGTTTACTGTTTTGTTTTAAATAATTGATTATACATTTTTTAATGCTTACTTTTTGTTTATTGGTATACATATGAAATCCCTATCGAATATATCTACTTTTTTCGTCCATCTTGATTCTTTATTATTCCTTAGCGTCGAACTCGATAAAGTTGTATCACTTTTAGGCAGATCAATTGGTTTTATTACACAGGTATAAATGTGTGTACGGTTAGTTAATTATTATCTCTATCTGTAACCTGAGTAAAATATACAAAATGCATTCACACAAAGTTTAGGATATGCAGCTTTTGAGCTTAAAGTACCTCGTCTGTGACGAACATACAGGGAATGCTCACCCCCCTCTCCGGTCATGTTATTGGTAATTCGAAATTAGGTTTTCGTGGTCAAAGATTGTCAACATTTTAAACTAATTGTGCCAAATATACGATTATATTAATTTGTAACTTATAAAATGTTATGAATTTATAATTTTGCTGTCAAATACATCATATGAGTAGCCCTTCGTGTAGTCTTGCACGTTCGTTTCATTTACTTGCCTAGCTCTTTAGTATCTGGATTTTTTTACAAAGATTCATAATATGCTCATGTATATTCGTACAACAACATATTGTCATAAACAATACAAAACATGATCTCATACGTATTTCTATTGTGACTATGTCGATTGCCAAAAGTTCTATTTTCCTATCATTTGGTCTAGCCAGTTCTATAGGTATGCAGCTTTTGGGCTTTAAGTGCCTCGTCAGTGACGTACATACTGAAAAGTCCTTAGCTAATATTTATCCACATTTATGTTTACTGTTTTGTTTTAAATAATTGATTATACATTTTTTAATGCTTACTTTTTGTTTATTGGTATACATATGAAATCCCTAACGAATATATCTACTTTTTTCGTCCATCTTGATTCTTATTATTCTTTAATATCGAACTCGATAAAGTTGTATCACTTTTAGGCAGATCAATTGGTTTTATTACACAGGTATAAATGTGTGTACGGTTAGTTAATTATTATCTCTATCTGTAACCTGAGTAAAATATACAAAATGCATTCACACAAAGTTTAGGATATGCAGCTTTTGAGCTTAAAGTACCTCGTCTGTGACGAACATACAGAGAATGCTCACCCCCCTCTCCGGTCATGTTATTGGTAATTCGAAATTAGGTTTTCGTGGTCAAAGATTGTCAACATTCTAAACTAATTGTGCCAAATATACGATTATATTAATTTGTAACTTATAAAATGTTATGAATTTATAATTTTGATGTCAATACATCATATGAGTAGCCCTTCGTGTAGTCTTGCACGTTCGTTTCATTTACTTGCCTAGCTCTTTAGTATCTGGATTTTTTTACAAAGATTCATAATATGCTCATGTATATTCGTACAACAACATATTGTCATAAACAATACATAAACATGATCTCATACGTATTTCTATTGTGACTATGTCGATTGCCAAAAGTTCTATTTTCCTATCATTTGGTCTAGCCAGTTCTATAGGTATGCAGCTTTTGGGCTTTAAGTGCCTCGTCAGTGACGTACATACTGAAAAGTCCTTAGCTAATATTTATCCACATTTATGTTTACTGTTTTGTTTTAAATAATTGATTATACATTTTTTAATGCTTACTTTTTGTTTATTGGTATACATATGAAATCCCTATCGAATATATCTACTTTTTTCGTCCATCTTGATTCTTTATTATTCCTTAGCGTCGAACTCGATAAAGTTGTATCACTTTTAGGCAGATCAATTGGTTTTATTACACAGGTATAAATGTGTGTACGGTTAGTTAATTATTATCTCTATCTGTAACCTGAGTAAAATATACAAAATGCATTCACACAAAGTTTAGGATATGCAGCTTTTGAGCTTAAAGTACCTCG